>CM062297.1:177540355-178140355 GCA_031216915.1 Pictodentalium vernedei | reverse complement strand
GAGGTGACAGACTTACAGTTAAAACTAAAGACCTGTCATGAACTGTACACTTATCTTGGCTTAACTGCACGTAGGAATTGCGCTCAATTGCCATATCGAATGGCATCCAAAGCACGGCAGGTTCTCCTGGTTACTCATAGCAAACACAGGCAATGCCAATGGACCTCTGGGTTACCTGGAGGTCCAATGGCTGAAACATTACTTGTGCACAGGCCATATGTAGAGTTTGATAGCCTTACTATGGTTATAATGCGTAGATTAACGTGCAGATCAACGTGCTATTTGTGCGCATTTCATGACAGGACTTAACTGTAAGAATGACTTGCAGGAAACCATTTGATATGATGTTCAGAAAGGTCTCTTGTTTTTATCATAAATCTCTCACAGACTTACAAGGAGATCTGCCATCTCAAGCCTTTTCACTAACAAAACACAACAATTTCAACCACAATCCTAAACTTTATTATTTTATTCGTGGCATTTTCTCTGTAATGAAAAAACAAGGTGTGTCTGTGGCTCTCAAAAAAATAGTTCACTATTTCTTGGTTTGATGACATCCTGATATCCTGCTATGAGTCCATTGTTTCTGCCCAATCACATCTGAAATCACAACTTGAGCTCAATTGTAAGCCTCAAATACTTCACAAAAATGCTGTAATAAAACTTATGATCAATGGAATACTTTTCTTCATTCTGTGAATGGCCTTCTGTGAATCTTGATCTATAAGCAGCCAAGAGTAGCCTAGCAGCCTAGAAACAATTGCCAAGGTACTTGCAATTAGAGATGAGCCGATTAGTAAAATGCCCAATCAGTCGAATGGCGATTATTTTAGACAACAATTGGCCGATACCGAATGCCGATGTCAGTTGGTTTCTTTATTATTCAAGCTAACTACAGAAGCTGGCTGATTTACAGTAATCAGAATTTAATTTACGTACCATTAATCCTCATCAACCCGGAAGATAACGCACTTTTAATACTCACTTAAGTTAAATAACAGACATCAAAGGGTTAATTTTAAGTCAATGAAGAAGCACCATCTAAAATAAACAGTTAACAACTGAGTCGAGAACTCATCACGTGCATCGTCACGATAAATTGTGTTCTGAATCGAGAACTCATCACGTGCATCGTCACGATAAATTGTGTTCTGAACTTTTGATGTGGTTTACATCAACAGTTCATTTCAAAGTCGGGTCTTTGCCGATTCGCCCCCTACACAGGCTTTGAAGTCGACTATCACAGACAAACAGTCTTTGAAGTTAACTATCAAAGGCATTCAAAATGCAGCTGAAAAAAAAATCTGAGAACAAAGAACACGACCGCGTTTTTGTTTTTTCCGAATTAATGCCAGTACCACATTTCCCGTGTACCTAAAATTGAAAAATAGGCAGATGGAAAATTGATATTTACATGATAACAGTTTTTCACCCTTGAATGTATATAAATATATTTGGAAGAAAATGTTTTGTGAAAATCAAAAGCCATCATTGGAACTACCACACGTTTTAAAGTGGGAGTATCTTTTGGGTAAACCCATATATGGGATTGTGTCACACGAGTCATGACGTTGCACTGCATTATATATTTTTATCATGTGCTCTACACATTTCAACATGAGAAAAATTCAGTGGCTTCGTGTTGATAAATCCCAACCCGAATGGCCTGATATTAAACTTATTGCAACTTCTAACAGTTAACACGGATTACTAATATGGAGGCTTTATCTGTCTAATATGGGAATAAAGAATGCCATGATATATTTAAAGAGACGATGAGCGTGGTTGAAAGAAATATTGCGACATTTTGCAGAATGCAGTACAGTTTGAGCATCGAAGAGCATCCGTATTCACATGATGAATAAACAAGAGACCCCAGGGGGCCTGAGGGTACTCACCTGACATGGTAGCCTAAATATCAACCCAGGGAATTGATTTCAACAAGTTGCATCTGCACCTCCTAAGAAAAGCTTATACCAAATATCCAAAGATTCTGACCAGTGGATCTAAAAAAAAAGAAGATTTTTAAAGAATATTCCTCAGATTGAACTAAGTAATAATTCGTGCTCTCACAGGGAGCCCAAATATGAACCCAAAGACTTGGCTTGAACAAACTTGAATCTCACCTCCAGTGGGAGGCTGTAAACCAAATATCAAAAGATTCTGACTGGTGGATGTGAAGAAGATTTTTGAAGAATATTTCTCATATTGAACTAAATTATAATTAAGGCTCCCACAGTGAGCCCAAATATCAACCCAGGGACTTGGCTTGAACACACATGAATCTCACCCCCCCCCCCCCCCCCCCCCCCCCTAAGGATGCTGTATACCAAATATCAAAGCATTCTGACAGCTGGATCTGAAGAACAAGATTTTCAAAGAAAATTCCTCATTTTGAACTAAGTTATAATTTGGGCTCCCACAGTGAGCCCAAATATGAACCCAGGGACTTGGCTTGAAGAAACTTGAATCTCACCCCCCTAAGGATGCTGCATGCCAAATATCAAAACATTCCGACTGCTGGATCTGAAGAAGATTTTTTAAGAAAATTCCTCATTTTGAACTAAATTATAATTCAGGTTCCCACAGTGAGCCCAAATATGAACCCAGGGACTTGGCTTGAACAAACTTGAATCTCACTCCCCCAAGCATGCTGCATACCAAATATCAAAAGATTCTGATTCGTAGATCTGAAGAAGATTTTTAAAGAATATTCCTCATACTGCACTAATTTAAACATTTGTGAAACATGTGAAATTTGAAAGCTTTTGGAGCAGTGATTTGGGAGAAAAGTAGTCTTAAATGTTTTTTCCCATTACCCACAGTATTGAAAAATGCTGACTCAGCACTTTTTCAAAGTCCCCAAAAAGTACCCCATGATAAAACCGATAACAATTTTTTTTTACCATTCCATTCTGTTGGTCCTAAGGAAGCTTCACACAAATAAGAATTCTCAGTGCCATGCAATGTTAGAGATATGGGTGTTTTAATTTTTTTCTATTTTTAGCTCCTGCGGCTCCCATGGGGCAATAGGAAATTTTTTTTGCATAAATTAAGTACTTACGACCCAATAAGCCCTCATATCAAATTTGGTTCAAATCTGCCTCTCGGTTTGGAAAGTTAAAAAATTTATAGTAATTTATATATTTTTTATACTTACCAATGACCCAGACTTAGCTGGTGCTAACTCTAACAAAACCAGGGCCAAACACAAATTTTGCCCCCCAATCCCCAAAATTTGCATCCAAAACAAAAGGAAATCATGTCCTAAAGGACCTCCATACTACGCCTCTACAGCGCATGCGCAGTGACGCAGACGTCCCAAAATTGGCGCCAATTATCATTCTTACTGGCAGTGCCTGGTCAGCGCTATGTACTCAGCGGGGAGGCAAGAGTTCCCAACTCCAGGGAGGGCCATCCCCGTCTGGGTCATTGGTAAGTATAAAAAATATATAAATTACTATAAATTTTTTAACATTTTTATACTGTACCAATGACCCAGACTTAGCTGAATAGTAAACAGGCTGGAGGGCCTAGGACATAGAGGAAAATCCAATAAGCTCAACTATATAGTAAAGAGGTAACCCCTTAAGGAGAAAAGGAGTATTAGGCTTTACATGTATCTTTCTTATTTAATATAAAATTAGAAAGATACACAACCCTTAATAATTGAGCACAATAACATTCATGTTCTCTATTAACATCCAGTATAACCCTTATACTAATTATTTTTAAAGCAAGCCAATAAATAAAGTAGTCCAGAGAATTGAGACTCTTTATAGTCATTTAAAAGTGTCCGAGTATTGTATATTAAAGCCCGTTTGACACTTGACATATACAAATGCTTCACACCGAGCTACACTTTAAAAATAAGACATGAATGAATTTAAACATTAATATTACACTTTAAAACCATCCCGGAAGCGACTCAGAAATACTGACTTGGAGGAGGCATTCCCTTGCTTTTCACTATAAAGCAGGTGACCTAAGGGAACACCCGCCCCCCCCCCCCCCTTCCCCTTGCCCTGGGTCAAATAGCCCAGAGCGAAGAGGGCAGCCGGACGGAGTCACTGCCGGAACAGAAAGCCTGCATAACTATAGTTGCAACTGTTTAGTGGACGACATTCTGAGCAACAGATAACGGACCTAAACAATGCAGGTCTCCAGAAATGGACTCAATATTTCTGAGATAAAAATTCGTAAATGTGGATGGCTGAGACCAATAAGCAGCCTTCATTAAATCTGTAATAGCAACACTATTAGCATAAGCCCAGGAAGTAGAAAGAGCTCTTACTTCATGAGCAGAAATCTTAAGCACAGACTGCTGAGAAGAAGATAAATCTTCATAAGCAGTACGGATAGTTAACTGAATCCATCTAGCAATAGAATGGACTGAAATATCCTTTCTATTAGGCATCAAAGACAGAAAGAAACGTTTCCGTCCCTTTCTGATAAACTGAGATCTCTGTTTATAGATACGTAATGCTCTAACAGGACAGAGTAAAGGCCTACGCCCGTCTGAAGACAGAAGAGCCTTAATAACAATAGGTTCCGGATCTTTATTAGGAGCCTGATTCTTAGCTAAAAAACCCACATTAGTAGTGAAGATGATAGTGTTCCCAACACTACGATAATGAGAATCATCCACCGATAGTGCATGAAGCTCACTGACTCTTCTAGCAGAAGAGAAAGCTAAGAGAAAAGCTGTCTTATAAGATAAGAATTTGAAATCTACTGTCCCAAGAGGTTCAAATGGCTTTTCCTTCAATTTAAGAAGAACCCAAGCTAAATTCCACTTAGGAATTAATCTAAGAGTTCTGGGTCTATTTATCGAAAAGTTTCTAACCAACTTCGATAAAGAGACATTAGATCCAATTTGTAAACTATCATGATGTGCATAGGTATCAGATAACATAGATCTATAACCCTTTATAGTAACAGGCTGCAGTTTGATTTCGTCAAACAAGTATACTAGAAAGTTTGCAATGTCTGGTATAGAGGGATCGAATATATCTACAGAATGATCCCTACACCAACGACAAAAAACCTTCCACTTAGCCGCATAGTTTAGCGAAGAGGAGGTCCTCCTACAGTTAGAAATCGCGTCCACTGCTCGTCCTGTAAAGTGCTAGCCATGCAAGAAGGACCGCACAACGGAAAAACGTGAAGGTTGAGACCTTGCGGGTTGTGATGGAGTTGGCGCGATTTCCCCTGCGAAAGAAGATCCTCCCGTGGAGGAAGTTTCCGCGGTAGGTCCCACAACAGACACCTGAGTAGATTTATCCACGGTCTCTGTGGCGACAGAGATGCTACCAACAGAATCTTGCATTGAGATTGTTTTATCTTTAGCAATACTTGTTGAATTAACGGCGCTGGAGGATACGCATATCCTATCATTCCGTCCCAAGGGATCGACAGAGCGTCTACTGCAAATGCTCTTGGATCCGGACACGGAGACACATACGTCTGCAACTGATTGTTGAGATGTGTCGCAAATAAGTCTATCATTGGCCGTTCCCATTGGTAGCAAATCTGATTGAATACTTGTTTGTTGAGAGTCCACTCCGACGGCAACAAGCGACCCTTTCGTGAAAGGGAGTCTGCTAGCACATTCAGACGACCCGGTATGTGACGGACCGAAAGAAGAACGTGATGTTCTAGCACAAACAGAAGGATTCTTTCCGTTAGATTGAACAACGGAACTGAATGAGTGCCTCCCTGATTCCGTATATACGCCACTACTGTCGTATTGTCGGATAGGATTTGGGCATGAGCATCGTGAATAATGTCCATCCAGTGACGTAACGCAAGCCAAATTGACATCATTTCCTTGATGTTTATGTGCTTGCACAGGAATTGCGGATCCCAAAGACCCTGGCATCTCGAATCCGTTGGGATTAATGATGCACCCCAACCTGTTTGACTGGCATCGGTCATAACGGTAAAACTCGGATCCGGCAACTGCAGCGGAACTCCTTGAGTTAACCACTGAATGTTTGCCCAAGTCTGAATCTCTTGTTTCACTTGATCTGACAAGAGAACGTCTACATCGAGCGAATGAATTTTCACACTCCCATTCTGAGTCAGGAAAATTTGAAGAGGACGTGTGCGTAACCGCCCCATCGGAATGAGATCCGCGGCGGCTCCGCACAGACCTATCAGTCTCATAAATTCTCTCGCCGTAACTTTGTCTGCGTGCAGACAATAGCGAGCGTAACAACTGACTAATTTCGCTCTGGTTAACGGCAGACGAACGAGATTGTTGTGCGTCTCGAAGCTCATTCCCAGATGAGTGAATGACTTGGACGGCACCAGATCCGACTTCTCCTCGTTTACTATAAAACCGAGACGTCGGAGCAATAGAAGAAGATTCTGAACATCGTTCTGAAGCGTTAACTCGTTGCCGTACCTCTGAAGAATGTCGTCCAGGTAGGCCGACGTTACCGCAGACGAATGAGCTCGGAAGTAGATCATTACCGAGTTCATTACCCGAGTGAAAGCCCAGGGTGCTAGATTCAATCCGAAGCACATCGCCCGGAATTGATACACCACTCCTAGGTCTGCGAAGCGTAGATACTTTCGGAATGTCGGATGTACCATGACGTGAAAGTACGCATCTTTGAGATCTATGCTCGTTGCATAATCGTTCACCCGAATACTCGTTCTGACCGATCGAATCGTCTCCATATAAAACTTCGGAGCGACGATCAGCTTGTTTATCCAGCTCAAATCTATGACTGGACGGAACGAGCCATCTGGTTTCGGAACCAGAAACAGATGGCTGTAGAATCCCGGAGATTCCTGGTTTTCTACGACCTCTACCGCGTTCTTTATTAAAAGAGACTGCACCTCTGATAACAGAGCGTCTCTTTTCTGTGGATTTGACGGAAGATGAGTCCACTTTGGACTTCGAGTTAATGGAGGCTTTCGTTTGAAGGATATCTTTAGACCTTCCGAAGTCACTCCTCTCACCCAAGGGTCGTCCGTAATCGACGCCCATTCTTGTGAAAAGCTCGACAACCTTCCGCCAACCGGAACGCGATAGAGGTTTAAGCCATCACCTCCTGGACCTGCGAGGCCTGCGGTAGGAGAAACCACGTCTTCCACGACCCGCACCTCGCCCCGTCGACCTCGGGGCGCCCAACCGATTGTCCCGGCCTGAAGGACGTCCCGAACGAGAGTCGCTATCCTGACGGTCTCTCGAATAAGACCAAGAGGACGCACTGGAACCTCTATAGGAACCTCTCTTGGGCGCATTAGACCCAGAAGTGCCTGTCTTATTCGTGTCTGCTGTATCCGACTTCTTAGGAGCAGATTTGAACAACAGAGAATCCTTAGCTTTCTTTGTAATTTTATCATAAATAGCGGAAAGCTTGCCGTCAAAGAGAAGTTCTCCTGAGACTGAAGCGACTCTAAGAGAGTTCTTCACCTTAGAATCCACTAGTGTGGATGTAGCTAGGGCTGCGTCACGTCTAACCAACTCCAGATTTGCCATTGAAAGGGCGGAGTTACACGTGGAATAAGCTACTGCCCTTGAAAGAAGTCTTAAAGAGGATTGTATATCCTGAAACTCTTTCCCCTGAAGGCGCAGTGATAACGCCTTAGTAAGGTGATCTGCGTAAGATAAGGCATCTAAATTGGCTCTGTTAGACGCAATAGCTGTTTCCAACACCGCGGTTGGAATAGAAGCTGACGACGGTAATGATAGCTCTAAGTCTTCCGCCTCGTCGTCCATACGCAGAGGAACTCTCGGTATACCCTGTCCTGCCGTATCGAATTTATTCCTTGCATTAATGAAAGGCAGGTTGAGAGTATTAGCGGACAAGAAACCTGCTTTCCCCATCCTGGAAGCAAGTTTAAATATAGCGTTGTTCAATAATTCAAATGTTCTTGCAACATTATTGGACTGCGACGGAAACTCGGGAGCGATGTCCCTGAACCGCTCAAAAAATTCAGAGTCCAATGACGCTATAATTCTCTTGTCCGGAAGCGCAGCAGTCTGGCCCGACGGAACAACTTGAGGGAGAAAGTGCCGGATGAAGTCCACGGCAGCTTTATGTTGTTCCGAAAGGGATAGCTCCAAGTCATCCGTATCCCTTTCACCATCCGGTCGGACCTCATGATGTTCCCGGTCGTCCGCCCCCGATGCTTCGGTGGAGCGTACCGACCCAGCGCCGTCGGATAATTCTCGATCCGACACCGTTTCTGTCGGCTGCTGGGATGCTGCGATAAGCTGTGCTATCTGCACAAGAATGTCCGGCGTCGAGACCTGCGGAGGCGCAGTCTTTCGCTGCTTCGCCGAGGGCAGCTCCGCATCAGATGGCTCCCGCATACTTTTCCTATGCGAACGTCCGGAGTCCATCGGTCTCGAATCCCTGGCTGCCGGATGGTGTGACCTGGTCGCCGAAGAATCCTTGATCGGCGAAGCTGGTAATATATCGGCGGTCACGCAGCCAAGGTGCGGTCGTGTGCGCTGACGAGAAGAGGAAGCCTTAACAGTCTCTGCGGACTGCTTATACAACGGAGCGTCCCGAGCGACGGACGTATGCTCCGCTAAAGACACATTTTGTACCACAACATCTGGTCCCAGATGTTGTTGTACGAGAGAGGGGCCTCTCTCGCTCGCTGCCCGGCTGGACCTGGACGAGCTAGGAACCGGACTCAAAGGCTTCCTCCGTTCTCGCTTACTATCCGCCGTCACTGGGTGTGCATCTATTATGTTTATAGTGCTCGCATCACCCAAAATTTCCTCTTGGACCGCATCGGACGAACCCGGCTGCCGAACCATTCGGTGAATGGACGCTACACCGGGCGAGCTAGCGGACGACATTTGTCTAATCTCCATGAGCACTTTTGCCGCTAGCTCTGAATTCATTTGTGACGACGGACGCACACTTGAAGAAGATAACATGGAAACATCACCCTGTTCTGGTTCCTCTGAAATAGAAACTGAGAGAGTAGAGTGACCTTGCGGAGAAAGAGCCGGCATCGCTCTTTCTCCAGAAACAACATATCGTGACACACGTTTCCAATGTTTCTCATCCCAATGTTCACATATAGGACAGGGATTAATGCGAGAACACTGACTACAATTAATACAATGATCATGAAAGTCAGAGGAAGATTTCTTCCTATTACAATTTGAACAACGTCCCTTCATTGTGAAAGAACAACAATAAGTCCTAGTTACTCGCACAAACCCCTGACACAAAGATACATAATAACATGATCCATTAATAAATGAAAAAACAATTGCAAAACAAAATAATTTTGAAAAAATATTTTTTCAGCGAAGCCCAAGTTGCTGAAAAGTAACGTTGAGCCCCGATGGATCCGATGGCAAAGTGTGGTCAAAAATTTTAAATTTATATTAAATAATTAATGAGACACTTTCAGATAATATAAATGTATCTTATAGTGAGATAAACTACAGCAAAGGCAAACAGCCCCCCTCAAAAAAGGCTGTTGCCAATGAAAACAAACAGTGTAAAAACACCAGAAAACATGACTCCAGGCACTGAAAAAACTGGCCCAGAATCAGTCATCAATTACACTCTATCTGATGCAAAAAAACAGAGACTCCCAGGGGAGAATCTGTAGAACATCAGATGGAAGATGCAGAACACAAACGTTATACACCCATGGGTGAAAACGTAACTATGGGGAAAATAACAGAAAACATTCTGTAACCAAGCAACTCTCCCAGGAAATTTTAGAAATGAAATTTCTCAAAAATATGCCAAAAGCATGGGAGAATTGCAAGGGGGGACTTTAGAAGGCTAGGGGAGAGGAAACACTGAATAAGCAGTGCAACAATTAGCAAGAATGACAACAAGAGGCCCATGCCTCGAAAATAGGCAACTTAACATAATTTCATCAAAAAATTTTAAGTACAGCCCTGATTATTTTTTGTCACTTCTTTTTCCTCTCCTCCTTCTATCCTCCTTAGAATCACATTTTCTCCAAAAATTACGTGTCTGGCATCCTTTAAACTGAGATTTACAAGCACAAAGATCAGTGAGATGTTGACTGATGAAGGGCCAAACAGAGAATGATAATTGGCGCCAATTTCGGGACGTCTGCGTCACTGCGCATGCGCAGTAGAGGCGTAGTATGGAGGTCCTTTAGGACATGATTTCTTTTTGTTTTGGATGCAAATTTTGGGGATTGGGGGGCAAAATTTGTGTTTGGCCCTGGTTTTGTTAGAGTTAGCACCAGCTAAGTCTGGGTCATTGGTACAGTATAAAAATATAGAAATTTAGGGCAGGGCGAAAATTCTTGCCCCTCCCATAATGAAGGCAAATATAGCTCCTCAAACTTCTCTTGAACAAATCTGAGTCTACACCTCAAAAGGAAACTGCACACCATATCAAGTCTCTGCTACTGTTGGTTCATGAGAAGAAGATTTTTTAAGATTTAAGCACACTTTTTGGGCGTGAGACAACTTGATTTGAACAAAATCAAAATGTGATGTCATAACAAACTATTATCTCAAAGATCAATTAAATTGGTTCAGTGGTTTGGGAGGAGAAGATGCAAACACCATGTTCACAGATGACGGACGGTGAGTGATCACTACAGCTCCCATGACTGAAAGTCAGGTGAGCTAAAAACAACTCAGTACACAGTTACACAATCAAAATCTTTAATATAATATTCTGCCTTTTCTTTCACGAACCATCACTTACCTGATATGAGTAACAGGAGAGTGACGTACCGATCGCTTGCCACTGGTTGTCCCACGAAGGGAAAGAAAGTTCATTACAGATCATCCATAACACTTTCACGGAGTTTCAGACAATCAGCAAGGGCCGATGTTGAACCATCGCTTGCCGATGGTGAACCGATGGGTGCTTATCGGCCGAGAGCCGATGTTACATCGATTAATCGTCTCATCTCTACTTGCAATGTAACAATTGCCAAGGTACTTCCAAAGACCGCATATTGGAGCGCCTGTTCTGCCATAATAAAAAGTGACCACAGTTGAAATTCAGCCTTCAAGGGTTGACAATACTGGCTATGGCAAAAAATCACACCATGCAAAATTAACTCTGAAGGCATGTTCTGCAGTGTCCTAAGGCCTGAAGTTTTGCCAATACATGCAAGACAGATGGCAGTACAAAATCCTTGTTTCACAGGCATCTCTCTCATTATTAAAAATCTGCCTCACCACTTTTTTTTACATGAAAATCTCCATGATGATACCATTTTGCACTTGTACATCTAGAAATTTAACCAATTATATCGTTTGACTGAGCTATGAGCTCGGCTAGTCGGTTAAATTTGCAACTACAAAAACTCGGAAAAATTACTCTGCTGAAAACATTGGTTTTTCCACATAATAATGAAAGGAAATAAATTTAGAATTCCAAATATATTCAGGACTGTTTTGTTGATTAACAAAAAAATTTAATGAAAAAAGCCTCGTTCCCTTGTCATAAAATTGAAGTAAAATTGCCAGAGAAACATGAATTTTTGTTTTCATAGGCTTTATTTTTATACAAAGAAATCTCCCTCCAGCATGCTAGGCAAATATTGAGAGGTACAAAAAACTATCAATACCAGAAATAAAGAGGTTAACATAGGATAGCCTTGACCAAAGTCTGGCGGCTGAAATTAAGACAAAAATCTGTTAAATCAAATGTTTGCTAACCTATGTATTTTATACATACCTGCACCTGGTAGATCATTTTTCTCAACATTAATCCTGTCTACATTTATGACCTTGCCCCTCAATGTAGTTCCAACCAAACGGAAGAAATTTTTCTTCGCAATCTCTGAATTTTCAAAATATATGAATCCATTTCTGCATAAAAACAAAATTTGAAATTATATGCAAAATATCCAGAAAAGAAAGAAAATTAGCGCAATTCCTGTTTCCAGAGATCCTGATAGACATGCATAAAATGTAGTGATTTGGGTGAATATGCAATGACAATAATTTGAGTCCCTACACCAACAGAAATTAAATTTTTGTTTATTGGGAAGTGATATTATGTGAGGTTGGGAATTGGAACAAATGAAGCGCAAATACCATTTGAAATCTGTCTGAAATTTGGTACCTGTAGACATCAAAAAGAATATCTGATATCCTTTCATGAAACATCTTATCTTTTCGCCAACAACAGATGGACAATTCATTGGAGACAGACAATCAGTTTGAGCCCCCCCCCCCCCCACCCCCCTCAAATGTCTCTGATGGCCTATAATCCTTTACTGATCATGTAAATGTGTCAACTGAAGCACACAGTAGTTGACCTGCAATTCATGTCATTGCCATGAATATAAGCTGTAGTTTCAGTACAGGGCAGTACTGAGAATCACAATAAGGCAACCGACTGGGGTTTTGCCTTCACTAAGCATAACCCTACATTACCCTTCTGTGGCAGCCCCCCCCCCCCCCTACCTGGGTGGTGGTGGTGGGGGGATGGGGGTGGGGGGGGAGTTGAAGTGTCTTAATAAAGTGTATTGTGGGGAGTGGGAGGGGGGGGGGGGGGGGCTTAAAAGTGTTTTTCAGGATTTGGAGTGATTTTAGTTAATTGGGTGATTTTTTTTTCGTAAAATGACATCAAATCATTTGAAATTAATTTTAAAGGCCAAAATATTAAATTAAAACTAGAAAGTGTTTTAGCACACTAAAACATATGTCTCCCCTTCCTTTCTATTTTATGCACTACAAATGATCTGGTCTGGACAATTACTCCCTATTTAAAGTACATAAATTTGACCTTGAGGTCAAGGTCACATGAAGGTCATGATGGCATGTGGTCTCATTGTGATATGTCCACATGTCAATCATTTAAGTCCTAGGTCAAAAAACAAAAAAGTTCTGATCTGGACAATTATTCCCTATTTGAAATACATAAATTTGACCTTGAGGTCAGAGGTCAAGGTCACATGCAGTTCATCAAGGTAGCGGACATGCGGTTTCATGGTGACACATCCACATGTCAAAAAAAAAAAAATTCTGGTCTGGATAATTACTCCCTATTTAAAGTACATAAATTTGACCTTGAGGTCAAGGTCACATGAAGGTCATGATGACATGTGGTCTCATTTTGATACATCCACATGTCAATCATCTAAGTCCTAGGTCAAAAAACAAAAAAGTTCTGATCTGGACAATTATTCCCTATTTGAAGTACATAAATTGACTTCGAGGTCAGAGGTCAAGGTCACAAGCAGTTCATCAAGGTAGCGGACATGCAGTTTCATGGTGACACATCCACATGTCCAAAAAAAAAAAATCTGGTCTGGACAATTACTCCCTATTTATAGTACATAAATTGGACCTTGAGGTGAAGGTCACATGAAGGTCATGATTACATGTGACATGCGGTCTAATTGCGATATATCCACATGTCAAATATCTAAGTCCTAGGTCAAAAAACAAAAAAGTTCTGGTCTGGATAATTATTCCCTATTTGAAGTACATAAATTTGACCTTAAGGTCAGAGGTCAAGGTCACATGAAGGTCATCGAGGTAGATGACATGCGGTCTCATGGTGACACATCCACATGTTAAATAACCAAGTCCTAGGTCAAAAAACAAAAAAATTCTGGTCTGGACAATTACTCCCTATTTGAAGTACATAAATCTGACCTTGAGGTCAAGGTCACATGAAGGTCACAATGGCATGCGACACACCGGCTCATGGTGATACACCCACGTGCCAAATATCTAAGGCCTGGCTCAAAAGACAAACAAGTTTTGGTCCGGACAAAGTTTCCTTGAATAAAGCACAAATCTGTCCTTCAGATCAATGGTCAAGGTCACATGAAGGTCACAATGGTACGCTACAAAGTGGCTCATGGTGATGCATCCACATGCCAAATATCTAAAGCCTGACTCGAAATACAAAAAAGTTCTGGTCCAGACAGTTTCCCTTAAAAAATCGCATAAATCTGACCTTCAGGTCAAAGGTCAAGGTCATATGAAGGTCACTATGGTACACTGCACACCAGTTCATGGTGATACATCCACATGCCAAGTATCTAAGGTGTAGGTCAAAAGACAAAAAAGTTATGGCCCGGACAAAGTTTGTGTGATGTTTCCCTTAAAAAAACACATAAATCTGACCTTCAGGTCAAAGGTCAAGGTCACATGAAGGTCACTATGGTACACTGCACACCAGCTCATGGTGATACACCCACATGCCAAGTATCTAAGGTGTAGGTCAAAAGACAAAAAAGTTATGGCTCGGACAAAGTTTGTATGAGAAGAAGAAGAAGAAGAAGAATATGCACTAATACAATATGTCTCCCTTCTGGGAAGGGGAGACATAAAAAATGAAAGTATCAATGACACTGTAGCTCAACTTGTTTAAGACATGTACATGTATAGTATGCTACACAGCAATGACAAACATCTAGGTAATGACCTGATAACAAAGGTACAGGTAAAGTATTTTAACGGTCTGTACATAAATGCGGACCGTAGCCTATAACAAATATATAGGTAAAGTATTGTAAAGGTGGAGTGACAGTTAGATGCTAAACTAGAAAAGAAATCTTTGAGTCCCAGAGTAGGTCTGACTGAACCCCAAAATATTTGTTCTCATAGCACAGTGATAACAAAGGCACCCAAAAACACTCGCTCCTGTCACAAGGTGATAACAAAGGCACCCCAAGAAGTTTCGTGAAGATCGGTTCATAAATACAGACTCTAGCCCGAGCTGTATTGACATGTGCACTTAGGCAAAAAAAATAAATAACTCGGGATTCTCAGGCACCGTCCACATCACCAAAAAGACCGCCGCATCATTTTTTTTTTTTTGTTGACATTTTTGGTCCCCGGATAATATTTTAGGAGCACTGGCACATTTTAGTAGCACCGGCACATTTTAGTAGCACCGTTGACACTATTAAGCTAATTTCTTTTCACGTTTTCACTGCAATTTCCAAATGTTTTTAGTCGACGTCCCAGTGCAAAAGTGATTGTTTTGAAAGTTATGAACTGTTTGCAATATGATTGTATCTGCTTTAGTTACATTCGGCTGGAAGATTTTATTGAATTGGACTGTGATTGGAGAGTTGAATACATCGTGTTCAGTGATTCAAATGTACCAGCGAGTCAGAGATGAAAACAAATTTGAAGTTGAACCAGCGAAATCTTGTGATGTATGGGCTTATTGAAAACATGATCGCTTCTATATTAAAAATGCACTCAGCATGTCGTCCTTATATTTTTTTTCATATTATTACATCTAACGGCTCCTGAAAAGGAAGAATACAGAAGATTTCAAGCATCAACATTAATACATGTATTGTATATTCACAAATTTCAATGATAAAATTATTTTCTCCAGTGTTACTAAATCAATCTGAAAAAAAACAAACAAAACCTACCTCCCTCCCTCGTCTTATGTTTCAGCCAAAAATGCCTGAGAACACGTTGTTGTTTTTTTAATGGCCTTACTGTGTATAAGTAGCACTGAATAAATCAAAGTTCATCTAATTTGCATAATTTCTGCACGAGAAAAAAACACGTATTATATGTGATGTATTCCATGTTACTAAACATTCATACAAAAATTTATTCAAATCAGAACTTTCATACAGAAGTTCTGTACAAAAAACTGACTGCACTAACTAAAGTACAAAATGGCTGCTGGTGGCCATATTGAATTTCAGACCGCACCCAAAACAACTCGTTCTCGCCCCACGGTGATAACAAAGGTACTCAAGAAGTTTCGCAAAGATCGGTTCATAAATATGGCCTCTAGCCCGAGCCGTATAGGCATTTGCAGTTACAGTGCTGAAAGTAACATTAAATAGATCAAAGTTAGTCTGATTGACATAATTTATGCACGAGAAAAAAAACCGTATTATATGTGATGTATCCCATGGTACTAAACATTCACACAAAAAATTATTCAAATCAGCCCTTTCATATGGAAGTTCTGCGCAAAAATCTGATTGCACCTAATTTTGTACAAAATGGCTGCCAGCGGCCATCTTGAATTTCAGACCGGACCCCAAAACACTCGTTCTTGTCCCAAGGTGATAACAAAGGTATCCAAGAAGTTTCATAAAGATCGGTTCATAAATACGGCCTCTAGCCCGAGCCATATTGGCATTTGCACTTACAGTGCTGAAAGTAACACTAAATAAATCAAAATTAGTCTAATTTGCATAATTTACACACGAGAAAAAAACCTGTATTATATGTGATGTATCCCATGGTACTAAACATTCATAAAAAGCATTATTCAAATCAGAGCTTTCATATGGAAGTTCTGCGCAAAAATCTTATTGCACCTAATTTTGTACAAAATGGCTGCCAGCGGCCATCTTGAATTTTGGACTGGACCCCAAAACACTTGTTCTCGTCCCATGGTGATAACAAAGGTACCCAAGAAGTTTCATAAAGATCGGTTCATAAATACAGCCTCTAGCCCAAGCCGTGTTGACGGCACGACGGACGGCGGGCCATGGTAATACTTCAAATTTGGCTTCGCCAAAGTTGAGCTAAAAATCCTGACTATTCACCTTCTCTCCCAACATTGGCATTAAATCACTTAAAATCCTACAAACTTATTTTAAACAAAAAACCCAAAGAAATTCACCTTGGTGGAGTATAACCCTGTCAAGTTTCACAGAAATATCTTAAACGATACAGAATTTATAACCCACTGTTGATGGCTGTCAGCCTTTGAGAATTAGTAATGCCTGTGTCTCACCTCTGCAAAAGCAGATGAGACAAAACTTGGGTTGGAACACACAAAAACTCACCAATGGCATACTTATTTGCTCACCAACGCTCTTACAGAAAGTGAGGACACAATATTTTCTTAGAGAGTTGCATGAAGCTTGCCTGATTAACAATTTAGTTGAGAATAAGAGCTGTTACTGAAGGCAATTATATCCCCACAGCAGTGCTGGACCAATTAACAAGGTATCACCACCAAGGGTTTCGAGATTGAAAAAAGTGGAAAAAGGCCAATAACTATAGAAAAATACATGGACAAAACCTGTTACTTGTGAATATCCTTTCCCCCATGGTGGTCTATCTGCATACCAAAGATCATTTAAATCCAACATCCACTGACTGAGATATGATGGTCCCAAATTGTTATGGATGGAGAGATGGACGGATGAACAGATGGATGGACGAACAGACGTAACCAATTTCTATATCCCCCTCAAACTTTGTTTTGGCAGGGGATAAAAACAAATTGAGGGACCAAAAAAATCATGAAAAATTGACAAGGACCGTAAATCTGGTGAAAAACATGTGGGAATCTGTTTTTTATAACATGTGCAGGAGTGGCTGATCACAAAGATCCCTTATACCAAATTTCATTGAAATCCATCATCTCACTGCTGAGATATCGCTGTGAACGGATGGATGTAGATGGGCAGATGGATGCACTCCTGGACAGATGCACGGATGGATGGACAGATGCATTTAATCCAGTATAAGCACCACGACCCTCCCCTTCTCTTCAGGAGTGGGGGCATAAGGTGGTCATGCCTGACCAAGGACTCATTGTCTCAAGCCTGAGATCAGGGTTCATACAAAGTAGACAAATTGATTTTCAATTCCTTTTTCATATCCCTGACATCAAATTTCCATAAATGCAAAAGTTAAATGTAAATCATATATAATTATAGTTTTTCACTGCCAAAACCCATCCTGGACAACCCTTTTAACCCTCTAGGGCCCAATTGTGACTTTGATCACTTTGTACTGAAATTATTATTTAATGATGTTTAAGGTCACATATTTATGCACAATGGCTAATCATAACCCTGACAGTTTTACGGGTGGAGGAAGCCGGAGTACCCGGAGAGAACCACCGAGCAACGACAAGCAGCTGCCAGCTCCCCAACACCGTAACTACGCAATGCAGCACAGGCAGGGTTAGATTGGTTGAAGACATGCGTACCATCGACGTGCAGTATGCCTTAGTACACGGCATCATCGTGCCCCCACGCGGGCAATGGAGATGAAGTGTCTTGCCCAAGAACACAACGCGGCTGCCCCAGGTGGGATTCAAACCGAGGACCTCTCGGCTTGCAGCCTGCACCTCTACCTACTGAGCCACCGCGATCCCCACTTTGTACTGAAAGAAAACAATGACTCGGACATTGAGCCTTTTGAAATACTCTGAAGTAACATTCTAAGTACCTTGGCAGTTGTTTCTAGGCAAGTATTGGCTGCCTAGGCAGGCAGCCAAAACTTCCATAGAAACAACTGCAAAGCAACCGGATGTACTCTAACAAAGTGTGGCAAAAAGGTATATAAACGTCCCGATTCTTGAGGATTGAGAAGCCCAAAGCTAGTGTTGAAACGATTAATGCCATTTGGACTTTTACCAATCAACTAATCGCCGGGTAGCAGTCGACGATTAATTAACTAGTCGGTTATGCAAAGCCAGGTGCTAAACTAAGCAATAAAGTCTACAGAACCGTGCTTTTAACTAAATGCTTTGGTTGGATTGGCTTCCAAATTACGACACAATTAATGGATCAAACTGCGCGGCATTATGGAAGTCAATGTCTCCATGTCCTTACGACCAAACAACCAGTGCCTCAAAAAATAAATTGGTCTAATAAATCTTTGGTGTTCCTATTTCCAAGGAGAACTGTGGAGAGGGCCCAGAATATTCGGATCCATCAAATATTTTTAGGCAAAATCAAACTTTTCCTCTAAAATTCATTTCTATATTGTGGTCTAATAAGAAATTTATGCACTTTGTTATTGTGCTGAAAAAAAAACTTTGAAAGCAGAAAACAGGTCACTGAAGAAGTGTACTCTGATGACGTGGTTGTTCCATGACCAGCATAACTTAATCAACCCCCAATAAAAAGCTACACAAAATATAAATGTTTGGTCAGTTTGTGCACTATGTAATGTGAGTTGTAAAACATCATTCAGTTGTCAATATCATTGACATTTTGTTTTCTGACCAACCTTATTACTGCAACATTTACCCAAAACAAGACTGTGTTGAAAAAGTATGAACTTCAAAAGATGTACTTTTTAAAATGACGCAACAATTTGCAGGTATACTGTTCACAGCTCATTTGTGTGTTTTAATCAGTGTAATGGAATCTCGAATCTTTACCCAATAATTTAATCTATTTTCTTGAAAATGAAAGAAAAGCGAAAAAGGGAGCTTTTTTCCAGTTTAGAAGCACAAGTGTGATAATGCTCCACAAATCAACAGCACTGAAATTTTCTTGAAGGAACACAAAGTGGAAACTTCAAGGCTTTAGAGAATACAACCAGGCAACTAATCGATGAGTGATTCACTAATTGGTTAATAGATCAGTTTAGTACTAAAAATCGTTTCAACACTATCCAAAACACCGACTCTAGTAGCAATTCTTGGTGAACCCTATAAACCGGAGGTACATATATTTTTTCAACTGTCACATCAGAAGGAAAAATAAAATTTTACCAGGTATCTGTTCGTTTTCTTTAACTCTTCCAAAAACAACCCTAAATTTCAATACTTTTCCAGGACCTGGAAAATCAATTTACTATTTTCCATGAATTTTCATATCTTTCCATAACCTGTGTGATTAATTCAAACTCTTTCAAGCCATTTTCAAGGACAATTTTGACAACAGTTTGGACTATTATATTATAATATTAGAACGTTTCTTTTCATGCCCTATCGGTCGATAGTACCTGAGTTTGTGTGATTTCTGAAATAAAACCTGAAGCAGCGAAAAGAAATGTTCTAATTATTTTATTATGCCGAACAAAAAATAGCTTTCATTGTTAAGCTTTAACTGCATCAATCTTGTAATAACAATGTAGTCGAATCCAAAAACATGACGTCATTTCGAACGAATGACGTCTCTTTAGGAGTTTCCAGATCAACAAATTCGAAAATGACTTGTCACAAGTGCCATCGCTTTTGGAGTTTCTTTCTCACCAAATGCCAGTGTTTACAACTGCATCATGCTGTTCATGTTATAATTCATCATTAATGCTTGTGTGATAAGTGGTATAAATTAAAGGAATATAAATTCATGTTTCTTGGTCGAAGACAGTTGTTAGAATTAAGCGGAGTGAAACAATTTATTTTGAACCTGAGGCGGAGGCTCAGTGAGGTCGAGGAGTACTAAACTTGTGGAAATATAATTGATTGAAGTCATAACTCATATTCAAGATTCACAGAAGTGGTGAACAACACGTGAGTTTTTAATATTTCTGATTCTTTTGAATTCACTGTTTGCAGTTAAAATTGAAAACACACCCACTAAAGATGATATATTTGTTGGTAGTTTTGTGTCTATCGGTGACGAAAAAAGTTAAACAGACATGGTGCCAGCGTTTGGTGTTGAGAAATTCCAACCAGAGCTTGTGAAATCGACGCTAATCAATGGAAGTGGAGCTTACGTTTTCTTTGTTCTCTGGTCTCCAGGGAAGACTGTTCCGTTAGTACCCGTGTTTTTCCCCAAAACTCCAGTACTATGACTTTTAGAAGGTATCAAATTAGCCAATCACGGCTGATGTTACATACGTGAGGCATAATAAACTAGTTTTATATAGCTTTCCTTGGATTCAATCTAAACAAAACAGATATCAGTTACGAAAAGTACTGCTTTTACTCTATAAATCAAAAACAGACCCAGAAGTTACATACAAACATATTCCAGAAATTCTTCTGTCCTCTTTGGGAAAGGATCTGGGGAAATTTGTGTCATGAGGGTTCCAATTGAGAATTTGTTGTGGAGGGGTAAAAACATACAAAGACTGAGAAATTTTACTTTTGATTCAGCATAGAACACATTAAGATCGATACAAAAGCAACTGCATGCAAGTTTTATAACAAACAGTCACATGGAATCATGTTCATGCATGTTCATGTAGTTACTTTTAAACTGTTCTTATAATATTGAAGAAGAAATTGCCATTTGCCTTTGAATTAAGAGACTCTGTTACGCAAGCAACTTCAACTTAATGAACATTGGTGTCCTGAACTAGGTGATCATAAGGCCTCAAAAACCGATGGTTTTCTGAGACCTTATGTCTACCCAGTTCAGGGCACCAGTTGTACAATTAAATTTTGTTTAAATGGATCAGAGACTGGGAAATTTGGGGTTAAGAATTGGGAAAATCATGCCCAAAATGTCATTGGGAAAGGGTCCCATAAAGGGCCCCTGTAGATATCTGAAAGAATCCCTGTGTTCATTAGTCATATAAAATATCTGATAGAACACTGAAACAGACATTACCTAGCAAAAGAGATCATTTTAACCCTTTACCTAACATGAAAAGCAGACTACACTTGAAAAAAAATTCTTGAATAACTAAATTTTTTTCACTTTTTGCCTCAAAAACATAGGTTATGTATGACCCCTCACTGGAACGAGCTTGTTCCAACGAGGGTCATAACTTATGTTTTTGAGACAAAAAATGAAGAAATAATGAAAATTAATTGGCGATTTTTGAGAATAGCACTGGCAGGTTTTGACCGTTATGTTGGGTAAAGGGTTAAAGAAGTTTTAATATTTGGACAACATTCTCATTTTGAATAAGTTGTTTTAATATTTGGACAACATTCTCATTTTGAATCATTCTTAAAAATGAAGAACATTAAATTCAAATGCACAATTTCAAGTTCTTTCAATAACTTGACAAGAGGTGTGCATCGAGTTGCGGTGGGAATCGGAGAGTATTGCATGTCCATAAATAACCAGGTTATCAAATGCTGGTTGTTAAATCTGAAACCATTGTTAAAGTTATAATGGCAATAAGTTCAGACTTCATGAAAATTAATCAAGGCCCATACTCTATAATGAAAAATCGGACTGGGCCAGTTTTCGAACCTGCTTGAATTATTATTGCAAAAGACTTGTACAGTTAAAACTAGAAGTCCTGTCATGAAATGCGCACAAATAGCACGTTGATATGCGCGTTAATGTATGCGTTATGGCCCAAGTAAAGCTATCAAATTCTGTACATATGGCCTGTGCACAAGCAATGTTTCAGCCAATGGACCTCCGGGTAACCCGGAGGTCCATTGGCAGAAACATTGCATGTGTTTGCTATGAGTAACCAAGAGAACCTGCCATGCTTTGGATGCCATTCGATATGGCAATTGCGCGGAATTCCAACGCGTAATTAAGCCTAGATAAGCGCACTATTCGTGACAGGACTTCTAGTTTTAACTGTATGGCAAATATTAGTGAAATCAGAGAATGTTTGTCCAGTTGCAAGTTATTGCTGTAACGTGATCAAAATTCATAAAAATAGACTAATTAAGGCCCATAACTCTGTAACGACAAATCAGGCTGGGCCAGTTTTCGATCTTGCTCGAGTTATTATTGCAAAAGACCTGCATGGCAATTATTAGTCAAATTGAAGAATGTTTGTTCAAGTTATTGTTAGAGGTGTACAGATAAACCGAAAAACGGTTTGGGTCGGGATGTTTTAGTGACAACCATCAACCGAACTGTGGCATATTGAAAATACCGACGCAACATTTTTTCTTCTGCACATTTACTGAAAAAGTATACATTTCGTTTTTCACACATATCTCCATTAATATACCCGTTCCACTGCCTATAATAGCTGCAATTTATAAAGTAAAAGTGTAAACAAGAGGCCCGAGGGGGCCTGAGGGCGCTCATCTGACAAGGTAGACTAAATATCAACCCAGAGAATTGATTTCAACAAGTTGCATCTGCCCCTCCTAAGATAAGCTTAAAAAGATTCTGACCAGTGGATCTAAAAAAAAAAGAAGATTTTTAAAGAATATTCCTCATATTGAACTAAGTTATAATTCGGGTTCACACAGGGAGCCCAAAAATGAACCCACGGACCTGGCTTTAACAAACTTGAATCTCACCCTCCTAAGGATGCTGTTCTGACTGCTGGATCTGAAGAAGAAGATTTTTTAAGAAAATTCCTCATTTTGAGCAAACTTACAATTCGAGCTCCCACAGTGAGCCCAAATATGGCCATAGGGACATGGCTTGAACAAACTTGAATCTTATCCCCCTAAGGATGCTGCATACCAAATATCAAAGGCATTCATCTGCTTGATCTGAAGAAGAAGATAATTAATGAAAATTCCTCATTTTGAACTAAGTTATCATTCGGGCTCCCACAGTGAGTCTAAATATCAACCCAGGGACTTGGCTTGAACAAACTTGAATCTCACCCCCTCCCCCCTAAGGATGCTGCATGCCAAATATCAAAACATTCTGACTGCTGAATCTGAAGAAGAAAATTTTTAAAGAAAAATTCCTCATATTGAACAAAGTTATAATTCGGGCTTCCACAGAGAGCCCAAATATTAATCCAGGGACTTGGCTTCAACAAACTTGAATCTCACCCCCCTGAGCATGCTGCACACCTAATATCAAAACTTTCTGACTGCTGGATCTGAAGAAGAAGATTTTTTAAGAAAATTCCTCATTTTGAACTAAGTTACAATTCGAGCTCCCACAGTGAGCCCAAATATGAACCCAGGGACTTGGCTTGAACATACTTGAATCTCACCCCCTAAACATGCTGCATACCAAATATCAAAAGATTCTGATTGGTAGATCTGAAGAAGATTTTTAAAGAATATTCCTCATACTGCACTAATTTAAACATTTAGGCTCCCATAGGGAGCCTAAATATGGACTCAGGGAACTGATTTCAATAAACATGTGAAACAATCTTCCAAAGATGTTATATGTGAAATTTGAAAGCTTTTGGAGCAGTGGTTTGGGAGGAAAGTAATCTCAAATGTTTTTCCTATTACCCACAGTGTTAAACAAGAGGCCCCAGGTGGCTTAAGGGCGCTCACCTGATATGGTATCAAAACAGGGACTTGACTTGAATAAGCATGCCCCTCCAAAGAAAAGCATATACCAACTAGATGAAGTGATTGTGCCCACACAATACATAGGATTTTCCTTCTATTTTCAGTTCCTGCACTTTTAAGTCCCAAAATTGAGATAAACACATAAAAAACAGATTTTTTTTTATTTTTGTTCGGAAATTTTCGAAGTCCCAAACAAAATATTTTCAGACTAAAATTTTTTTTCTTCTTCTTAAAATAGACCAAAACGCATAAAAAAAACAAAAAACTCATTTCCGGATTTTGGTCCCACCCAGACCCCAAATTTTCAGTGTAAAAAAAAAAAAATTTTGTTTGACCAAAACGCATAAAAAACAAAAAACTCATTTTTGGATTTTGGTCCAAAATTTCTAAGTCCAGACCAGGACCGCAAATTTTCAGTCTAAATATGAACCCAGGGACTTGGCTTGAACAAACTTGAATCCCCCCACCCCTCCCCCACCCCCTAAGCATGCTGCATACCAAATATCAAAAGATTCTGATAGGTAGATCTGAAGAAGAAAATTTTTAAAGATTATTCCTCATAGAGGGTCCGACATAAGCCGTAACCTACAGGTTAGATTATGGGGGAGGTTACGTGTTTCTATAAACTCGAGACCTATTATTAGGTTACGAGAGGAAACTGATAACCTTAATAATTTACCTTATATCTACACTATGGAAACCTACAGGTTACGGTATGCTAGGCACACCGTAACCTATTTTAAGGTTACGGTGTATATCAGTCCGTCATACTGCACTATTTTAAACATTTGGCGCCCATAGAGAGCCCAAATATGGACCCAGGGAACTGATTTCAATAAACATGCAAAACAATCTTTCAAAGATGTTATATGTGAAATTTGAAAGCTTTTGAAGCAGTGGTTTGGGAGAAAAGTAGTCAAATGTTTTTCCCATTACTCAGCACTTTTTCAAAGTCCCAAAAAAGTACCCCATGATAAAACCGATAGCAAATTTTTTTTACCATTCTATTCTGTTGGTCCTAAGGAAGCTTCACACCAAATAAGAATTCTCAGTTTCTGTGTAGTTTTGGAGATATAGGCGTTTTAATTTTTTTCTGTTTTTAGCTTCTGCTGTTCCCATGGGGGAACAGGAAAAATTTTTGGGGCATAAATTAACTATTTATGTCCCAATAAAACCTCATGTCAAATTTGGTTCAAATTAGCCTCTCGGTTTGGAAAATAGAAATTTTGCGCTGGGCAAAAATTCTTGCCTCTCCCATAACGATGGCAAATATAGCCCCTAGAACTTCTCTTGAACAAATCTGAGTCTACACCTCAAAAAGAAGCTGTACACCTAATATCAGGTTTCTGCTACTGCTGGTTCATGAGAAGATTTTTTAAGATTTAGGCTCACTTTTTTGGGCATGGCCTTACCAAGGGGCGGGTCAACTTGATTTGAACAAACTTGAATTGACATAGCACACCAGATTTGGTTCAATTTAGTTGAGAAGTTTGTGAAAAGAAGTTTATGATGTAAAGTGAATGACGGATGACAGAAGGACGGAAAGTGATCAGTAAAGCTCCCCTTGAGCTTCGCTCAGGTGAGCTAAAAATGCTGACTCCGCACTTTTTCAAAGTCCCCAAAAAGTACCCCATGATAAAACCGATAGCAATTTTTTTTGTTGACCATTCCATTCTGTTGGTCCTAAGGAAGCTTCACACCAAATAAGAATTCTCAGTGCCGTGTGGTTTTGGAGATATGGACGTTTTAATTTTTTCTATTTTTAGTTCCTGCGGTTCCCATGGGGCGACGGGGAAAACATTTGGGCATAAATTAAATACTTATGACCCAATAAGTCCTCATATCAAATTTGGTTCAAATCTGCATCTCGGTTTGGAAAATAGAAATTTAGGGTGAAGCCAAAATTCTTGCCCCTCCCATAACGAAGGCAAATATAGCTCCTCGAACTTCTCTTGAACAAATCTGAGTCTACACCTCAAAAGGAAGCTGCACACCAAATATCAAGTCTCTGCTACTGCTGGTTCATGAGAAGAAGATTTTTTAAGATTTAAGCACACTTTTTGGGTGTGGCCCTACCGAGGGGCAAGGCAACTTGATTTGAGCAAAATCAAATTGTGATGTCATAACAAACTATTATCTCAAATATCAATTTAATTGGTTCAGCGGTTTGGGAGAAGATGCAAACACCAAGTTCACGGACGACGGATGGTGAGTGATCACTATAGCTCTCCTGACTGAAAGTCAGATGAGCTAAAAAACACAATGGCAAGACGATGGGGGTATTAAATTTTTAGTATGACATTTGGCACCACCGGAGTCCCACTGAAATTTTGTGGAATGAAAGAAGAATGAAATACACGTGTGTCGATACAGGACGATTTGGACTTTGGACGAGTCGGATCTTGGATCAGGTAATACAAATCAGAAAAATGTTGGCTGAGACAGCCTCAAAACTTGCTGGCATTGTAGTTCTTGTGGCATTACAGTTTAAAAAATGTCATTTTGTGACTTTTTGGGCCCGCCCTAGTTCGTCGATCTGAACGTAGTGGCTACCCCACTACTGGTAACCAGTACTAGCCATTACATTCAGAACGCTGAACTAGGCCTGTCCTTCAAATGTTGAGAAACATGAAAGTTATCTGTTTTCCCTTTCTCATTTTTTTCCACACACTGTTAGTGTTAAGTTGTTAACTAAGTGTTAAGTTGTTAACATTCAAACTTGGAATGTTCATTATTTCTGGTTGTTGAGCGTGACTTATTTTAAGTTAATACATGTATATATGAACTATTATGAAGACCAAAGTGTGCAACTAGTTATTATACTTTTCAGTCAGTTCACGGAGTTCAGTATCAGGTTTTCAACTCATCCTCCTTTTATCCCTTAGAACCCTTACAGAGAATGCCCGTAACATGATTAAAATCTGTTGTCCAGGGCATAAAAAATATAATTTAGCCATAATTATGACACAGGAATGAAAACACCGAAACTGATACCGAATCCCCACTCATTTCCCTAAAAAAAAAACAAAACAGAAATCGAAATGAAATTTTCATAACCGTACACCTCTAGTTATTGTGCTAACTAATGAGCTAAAAATTAGTAAAAATCGACTAATAAAGGCCCATAATTATAGGGGTGAGGAGTAGAGGAGGGGGGGGGGGGGGCGTAAAACCAAAATACAGGTTATGACAAAGCAATGCAACAGCACATGAAGAAATTGGTAATCTCACATGATTTGCCAGAAAGACTTTACAATCTTTTGAGACTAGTTATTAAAAGTCCTTTCTGTTCAGGCAGAGTGGTTGTAGCATTTTCAAGGAGAATATGTAGTGTATTTCACAAGTGCTGTTCCGTCATATTATTGTGATGCTTTTGATTAAAGTGTATGTCAACAGGAGTGTCCAGTTGATATCTGCTAGGTGTTCTAGTATACAGGTATGAAACTGGCGTTTCGTTTTACCCCGACATACTGTTTACCACATTGATTGCAAAGTAGATGGTAAACGCAGTTTCTAGCTGTGCCATTTGTGCAGCAAGGCCCCATGTATTGGTCAATGTAGTTCAGTTGGGAAAAAGATGTTTGTCATACATTTCTCAAAAAAAAATTAAATTAAACCCTGGAGCTCCAATTTCAGCTGTTTAATGCACAAATTGCATATGGTTTGATTGATGGATTTATATTCCTCATGAACTTGAGTCAGTGTTGCTGCAGTGGAGTCATCGTGTGGTCTTTTGGGACAACGTCCATCCATATTTGATATCAAAATCACTGCAGAAGCACTTGCACTGGTGCCCAAACTAATGTCGCTGATCAAGCATACGGCCGTAGTCTCTGCAATAACTGTTGAACAGATATAAAGTATAAACTAATGATATCAATTAACAACTCGACAACCCTACAACAGGTCCTCTTGAACTCTCCAAGTTAATTGATAATCTTTCGGACTATCTACACTCAAAAGGTTGAGCATTGCATCCCCATATGAATAGAGAGGCATGATGTTTCCATTTTGAAAGAATTTCCGTCAAAAAAGTTAAAAAATTTATAGTAATTTATATATTTTTTATACTTACCAATGACCCAGACATAGCTGGTGCTAATTCTCAAAATCTAGGGCCAAACACAAATTTTGCCCCCCAATCCCCAAAATTTGCATCTAAAACCGAAAAAATCATGTCCTAAATGGTCCTCCATACTTTTCCTCCACTGCGCATGCGCAGTGTCAAGGAGGTCTCGAAATTGGCGTCAATTATCATTCTTACAAGCAGTGCCGGGTCAGCGCTATGTACTCAGTGGGGAGGTATGAGTTCCCAACTCCTGGGAGGGCCATCCCCGTCTGGGTCATTGGTAAGTATAAAAAATATATAAATTACTATAAATTTTTTAACATTTTTATACTGTACCAATGACCCAGACTTAGCTGAATAGTAAAAAGGCTGGAGGGCCTAGGACATAGAGGAAAATCCAATAAGCTCAACTATATATAATAGAGTTATCCCCTCGAGGAGAAAAGGAGTATTAGGCTTTACATGTATCTTTCTTATGATAAATTAGAAAGACACAACACCCTCCATAATTGAGCATAACATTCATGTTCTCTATTAACATCCAGTATAACCCTTTATACTAATTATTTTTAAAGTAAGCCAATAAATAAAGTCAGTCCAGAGAATTGAGACTCTTTATACTCTTTAAAAGTGTCCAAGGATTGTATATTAACGCCCATTTGACACGTGACATATACAAATGCTTCACACCGAGCTACACTTTAAAAATATGACATGAATGAATTTTAAACATTAACTTTACACTTTAAAACCATCCCGGTACCGACTCAGAATTACTGACTCCGGAGGAGGTATCCCCTTGCTTTTCACTATAAAGCAGGTGACCTAAGGAAACACCCTCCCCCCCCCCCCCCTTCCCCTTGCCCTGGGTCAAATAGCCCAGAGCGAAGAGGGCAGCAGGACAGAGTCACTGCCGGAACAGAAAGCCTGCATAACTATAGTTGCAACTGTTTAGTGGACGACATTCTGAGCAACAGATAACGGACCTAAACAATGCAGGTCTCCAGAAATGGACTCAATATTTCTGAGATAAAAATTTGTGAATGTGGATGGCTGAGACCAATATGCAGCCTTCATTAAATCTGTAATAGCAACACTATTTGCGTAAGCCCATGACGTAGAAAGAGCTCTTACTTCATGAGCCGAAATCTTAAGCACAGACTGCTGAGTTGAAGATAGATTATCATAAGCAGTACGGATAGTTAATTGAATCCATCTAGCAATAGAATGGACCGTAATGTCCTTTCTATTAGGCATCAGAGACAGAAAGAAGCGTTTTTGTCCCTTTCTGATAAACTGAGATCTTCGTTTATAGATACATAAAGCTCTAACCGGACAGAGTAAAGCCTATGCCCGTCTGAAGACGGAAGAGCCTTAATAACAATAGGTTCCGGATATTTATTAGGAGCCTGATTCTTAGCCAAAAATCCAACATTAGTAGTAAAGGTAATAGTGTTCCCGACACTACGATAGTGAGAATCGTCCACAGATAGTGCATGAAGCTCACTGACTCTTCTAGCAGAAGAGAAAGCTAAGAGAAATGCTGTCTTATAAGATAAGAATTTGAAGTTCACTGTCTCAAGAGGCTCAAATGGCTTTTCTTTTAATTTAAGAAGAACCCAAGATAATTTCCATTCAGGAATTAATCTAAGGGTTCTAGGTTTATATATCGAGAAGTTTCTAACTAATTTAGATAAAGAGACATTAGATCCAATTTGTAAACTATCATGGTGTGCATAGGTATCAGATAACAAAGACCAATAACCTTTAATAGAAACAGGCTGCAGTTTGATCTCATCAAACAAGTATACTAGAAAGTTTGCAATGTCTGGAATGGAGGGATCAAAAATATCAACAGAATGATCCCTACACCAACGACAAAAGACCTTCCACTTAGTCGCATAGTTTAGCGAAGAGGAGGTCCTCCTACAGTTAGAAATTGCATCCACTGCTCGTCCTGTAAAATGCTTGCCATGCAAGAAGGACCGCACAACAGAAATACGTGAAGGTTGAGACCTTGCGGGTTGTGATATAGTTGACGCGATTTCCCCTGCGAAAGAAGATCCTCTTGTGGAGGAACCTTCCGCGGTAAGTCCCACAGCAGACACCTGAGTAGATTTATCCACGGTCTCTGTGGAGACAGAGATGCTACCAATAGAATTTTGCATTGAGATTGTTTTATCTTTAGCAATATCTGCTGAATCAACAGCGCTGGAGGATACGCATATCCTATCATTCCAGCCCACGAGATCGATAGAGCGTCTACTGCATATGCTCAGGGATCCGGACATGGAGACACATACATCTGCAACTGATTGTTGAGCTGTGTCGCAAATAAGTCTATCATTGGCCGCTCCCATTGGTAGCAAATCTGATTGAATACCTGTTTGTTGAGAGTCCATTCTGACGGCAACAAGCGACCCTTCCGTGAAAGGGAATCTGCTAATACATTCAGACGACCCGGAATATGATGGACTGAAAGTAGAACCTGGTGTTCTAGAACAAAAAGAAGGATTCTTTCCGTTAAATTGAATAACGGAACGGAATAAGTGCCTCCCTGGTTCCGAATATACGCTACTACTGTCGTATTGTCGGACAGGATTTGGACATGTGCTTTCTGAATAATGTTCATCCAATGACGTAGTGCAAGCCAAATTGACATCATTTCCTTGATGTTTATGTGCTTGCCTAGAAATTGCTGAGCCCAATGACCCTGGCACTTCGAATCTGTTGGGATCAATGTTGCACCCCAACCTGTTTGACTGGCATCCGTCATAATCGTAAAACTCGGATGCGGCAACTGCAGTGGGACTCCCTGAGTTAACCACTGAATGTTTGCCCAAGTCTGAATCTCTTGTTTCACCTGATTTGACAAGAGAACGTCTATATCGAGCAAATGAATCTTTACACTCCAATTCTGAGTCAAGAAAATTTGGAGAGGACGAGTGCGTAACCGCCCCATCGGAATGAGATCCGCAGCCTCTGCACAGACCTATCAGTCTCATGAACTCTCTCGCTGTGACTTTGTCTGAGTGAAGACAATAGCGAGCATAACAACTGACTAATTTCGCTCTGGTTAATGGCAGACGAACAAGATTGTTGTGCGTCTCGAAGCTCATTCCCAGATGAGTGAATGACTTGGACGGCACCAGATCCGACTTCTCGTTTATTATAAAACCGAGACGTCGGAGTAATAGAAGCAGATTCTGCACAACGTTCTGAAACGTTAACTCATTGCCGTACCTCTGAAGAATATCGTCCAGTTAGGCCGACGTTAACGCAGACGAATGAGCTCGGAAATATATCATTACGGAGTTCATTACTCGAGTGAAAGCCCAGGGCGCTAGGTTCAAACCGAAGCACATCGCTCGGAACTGATATACAACTCCTAGGACTGCGAAGCGTAGATACTTTCTGAATGTCGGATGTACCATGACGTGAAAGTACGCATCCTTGAGATCTATGCTTGTAGCATAGTCGTTCACCCGAATACTCGCTCTGACTGATCGAATTGTCTCCATATAGAACTTCGGAGCGACGATCAGCTTGTTGATCCAGCTCAGATCTATGACTGGACGGAACGAGCCGTCTGGTTTCGGCACCAGAAACAGATGGCTGTAGAAACCCGGTGATTCCTGGTCTTCTACGACCTCTACCACATTCTTCTTCAGAAGAGACTGTACTTCTGATAAAAGAGCGTCTCTTTTCTGCGGATTTGACGGAAGCTGAGTCCATTTTGGACTTCGAGTTAATGGAGGCTTTCGTTTGAAGGATATTCTTAGTCCTTCCGAAATTACCCCTCGAACCCAGGGGTCGTCCGTAATTGACGACCCAATCGTTTATAAAATTCGATAATCTTCCGCCTACCGGAACACGATAGAGGTTCAAACCATCACCTCCTGGACCTGCGAGGCTTGCGGAAGGAGAAACTACATCCTCCACGACCCGCACCTCGCCCCGTCGACCTAGGGACGTCTGACCTGTTATCTCGGCCAGAATAACGTCCCCCACGTGAGTCGCTGCCTTGGCGGTCTCTAGAATAAGACCTAGAGGACGTATAGGAACCTCTATAGGAACTTCTCTTGGGCGTACTTGTCCCGGAAGTGCCTGTCTTACTCTTTTCTGCTGTAACCGACTTTTTGGAAGCAGATTTGAATAGCAGACAATCTGAAGTTTTCTTAGTTATCTTATCATAGATTGCTGAAAGCTTGCCGTCGAAGAGAAGCTCTCCAGAGACCGAAGCGACTCTTGAGAGAGTTCTTCACCTTACCATCCACGCGCGTGGATGTAGCTAGGGCTGCGTCACGTCTAACCAACTGCAGGTTTGCCACTGAAAGGGCGGAGTTATACGTGGAATAAGCTACTGCCCTTGAAAGAAGTCTTAATAAGGATTGTATATCCTGGAATTCTTTCCCTTGAAGACGTAATGATAACGCCTTAGTAAGGTGATCTGCGTATGATAAAGCGTCTAAGTTAACTCTGTTAGACATTATTGTCGTTTCCAACATCGTGGTTGGAATTGACATAGACGACGGTATAGACAATTCCAAGTCTTCAGCCTCGTCGTCTAGATGCAGAGGAACTCTCGGTATGCCCTGTCCTGCCGTTTCGAATTTATTCCTTGAATTGATGAAAGGCAGATTTAGAGCATTTGCGGATAAGAAACCAGACTTGCCCGTTTTGGTAGCAAGCTTATATATAGCGTCATTCAATAATTCGAATGTTCTTGTGACCTTATTGGACTGTGTCGGAAACTCAGGGACGATGTCCCTGAACCGATCAAAAAATTCTGTGTCCAATGACGCGATCAGTCTCTTATCCGGCATCGCAGCATTCTGGTCCGACGGAACAACCTCTGGAAGATAATGCCGGATAAAATCTAAGGCAGCTTTATGTTGTTCCGAAAGGGAGAGCTCCAAATCCTCCGAATCCCTTTCGCTATCCTGTCGGACCCTATGAAGTTCTCGGCCGGCCGTACCTGATGCTTCAGCGGAGCGTACCGACCCAGCGTCCCAGCGTCGTCCTGATCTGACAGAGATTCTGTCGTTTGCTGGGATGCTGCGATAAGTTGTGCTATTTTGGATAGCACGTCCGTCACTGAGGCCTGTGGAGTAGCGGTCTTACGTTGCTTTGCCGCTGGAAGCTCCGTGTACGTTGACTCCTGCATACTTCTTTTATGCGAACGTCCGGAGTCTACAGGCCTCGTGTTCCTGGCTACCGGATGGCGTGACCTGGTCGCCGTGGAATCCCTGATCGGCGAAGCTGGCTGGATATCCGTGGTCACGTAGCCAAGGTGCGGTCGTGTGCACTGCCGTGAAGATGAGGAAGCCTTATCGACAGTCTCTCCGGACTGTCTATATAACGGAGCATCCCGAGCGGCAGACGTATGCTCCAAATGCGAAACGTTTTGTACCACAACATCTGGTCCCAGATGTTGTTGTACGAGAGAGGGACCTCTCTCGCTCGCAGCCCGGATGGACCTGGACGAGCTAGGAACCGGACTAATAGGCTTCCTCCGTTCTCTCCTCTGATCTGTCGTCACTGGGTGTGCACTTTGTCTTATCATAGTGCTCGCATCCTCCAAATCACCTTCCTGGACCGCAACGGACGAACCCGGCTGCCGAGCCATTCGATGAATGGTCGCTACACCGGGCGAGCTAGCAGACGCCAATGCCGTCGATCCTACTGGGACCTCTTAGGCAATTGATGTATTTCCATGAGCACTTTTGCCGCTAGCTCTTCATTTAACTGTGACGACGGAGGCACACTTTTGGAAGACATCACGGAAACATCACCCTGTTCTTGTTCCTCTGAAATAGAGATCGATAAACTAGAGTGACCCTGCAGAGAAAGGACCGGCATGGCCTTTTCCCCGCTAACAACATACTGTGACACACGTTTCCAATGTTTGTCATCCCAATTGACACATACTGAACAGGAGTTAGTGCGAGTACACTGACTACAATTAATACAATGATTATGAAAGTCAGAAGAAAATTTCCTCTTATTACAATTTGAACAATATCCTTTCATTGTGAAAAGAACACAAAAAGTCCTAGTACTCGCACCAACCCCTGAAAACAAAGATACATAATAACATGATCCATTAACATAGAAAAAATAATTGAAATTAAAAAAAAATTTTGAAAAAATATTTTTTCAGAAAAGCCCAAGTTTCTGAAAGTAACGTTGAGCCTCAATGGATCCCAAAAAAGCCTAAGTGTGGACAAAATTTTTTAAAATATTACAAAATGAAAGAGTCAATGACTCTGTAGCTCAACTTGGATATGACAGGAATTAGTACTTGCTGTGGCCAAGACAACTGAATAATGAATATGACAGGAATTAGTATTTGTTTTGGCCCAGTCAAGAATAATAAAAGAATTACAAGGTGACTGTAATGGACTACAGATTAAGACCAATCATTGTAGATTATTATTTTTGTGTGGAAATTTTCAGTCCCAAACAAAATATTTTCAGACTAAAATTTTTTCTTCTTCTTTTTAAAATTGACCAAAATGCATCAAAACACAAAAAACTAATTTCCGGATTTTGGTCCAAAATTTTCTAAGTCCCACCCGGACCCCAAATTTTCAGTGTAAAAAAAATTTTTTTTTTTTTTGTCTTAAAATTGACCAAAACGCATAAAAAACCAAAAAACTAATTTCCGGATTTTGGTCCAAAATTTTCCAAGTCTCACCCGGACCCCTAATTTGCATAATTTATTCACGAGAAAAACTCTGTATTATATGTAATGTATCCCATGGTACTAAACATTCATACAAAAATTTATTCAAATCAGATCTTTCATTTGGAAGTTCTGCGCAAAAATCTGATTGCACTTAATTTTGAACAAAATGGCTGCTAGCGGCCATCTTGAATTTCAGACTGGACCCAAAAACACTCCTTCTCGTCCCACAGTGATAACAAATGTACCCAAGAAGTTTCGTGAAGATCGGTTCATAAATACGGCCTCTAGCCCGAGCCGTATTGGGATTTGCACTCACAGTGCTGAAAGTAACACTAAATAAATCAAAGTTAGCCTAATTTGCATAATTTACGCACAAGAAAAAAACCTGTAATATATGTAATGTATCCCATGGTACTAAACATTCATACAAAAAATTATTCAAATCAGAGCTTTCATATGGAAGTTCTGTACAAAAAACAGATTTCGGCATCGTCGGTACAAAATGGCTGCTGGCAGCCATCTGGAATTTGGGACTGCACCCAAAAACACTCGTTCTCGTCCCACGGTCGTAACAAAGGTACCCAAGAAGTTTCGTAAAGATTGGTTCATAAATACGGCCTCTAGCCCGAGCCATAGCAGCTTGGCACTTACAGCTCTGAAAGTAACACCAAATAAATCAAAGTTAGTCTAATTTGCATAATTTACGCACGAGAAAAAAACCCGTATTATATGTGATGTATCCCATTGTACTATACATTTATACAAAACTTTATTCAAATCAGAACTTTCATACAGAAGTTCTGTACAAAAAACTGATTTTTGCATCATCGGTACAAAATGGTCACTGGCAGCCATCTTGAATTTTGGACCACACCCAAAAACACTCGTTCCCGTCCCAGGGTCATAACAAAGGTACCCAAGAAGTTTCGTAAAGATTGGTTCATAAATACGGCCTCTAGCCCGAGCCATAGCAGCTTGGCACTTACAGCTCTGAAAGTAACACTAAATAAATCAAAGTCAGTCTAATTTGCATAATTTACGCACGAGAAAAAAACCCGTATTATATGTGATGTATCCCATGGTACTAAACATTTATACAAAACTTTATTCAAATCAGAACTTTCATACAGAAGTTCGGTACAAAAAACTGATTTTTGCATCATCGGTACAAAATGGCCGCTGGCAGCCATCTTGAATTTCGGACCACACCTAAAAACACTCGTTCCCGTCCCAGGGTCATAACAAAGGAACACAAGAAGCTTCGTAAAGATCGGTTCATAAATACGACCTCTAGCCCGAGCCATAGCCAATTGTTGACGTACGGACAGACGGACGGATGGACAGACGGACGACGGGCCATGACAATAGCTCAAATTTGACTTCGTCAAAGTTGAGCTAAAAATTAATGCAACACTTACGTATAATAATAATGTATCTTGTTTTGATTAAGCTAATACAAAGATAAGAAACCCCTCTCAACAGAAACCGTTGTCAATGTAAACAAGAAGTGTATAAACACGAGAAACATGACTCCAGGCACTGATAAACATGGCCCAAAATCAGTTACCAATAACAACACTATCTGATGCAAAACAGAGACTTCCAGGGAAGAAACTGCAGAACATCAGATGGTAGATGCAGAACACAACGCCTAAACACCCATGGGTGAGGACGTAAACATGGGGAAAAGAACAGAATTCATTCTGTTACCCAGCTAAAACTCCCAAGAAATTTTAGTAATAATATTACAAAAAATATGCCACAAGCATGGGAGAATAGCAAGGGGGGCTTAAAGGAAAGGGAGAGAGGAAACACTGAACAAGCAGTGTAACTTTATAGCAAGAATGACAACAACAGGCCCATGCCTCGAAATTAGGCAACATAACATAATTTCGTAAAAAACTTTTAAGTTACAGCCCTGACTATTTCCTGCCACTCATTTTCCTCTCCTCCTTCTAATTCCTCTTTATATCCACCATTTCTCTAATATTTATGTGTCTGGCATCATTTAAACTGAGATTTTCAAGCACAAATATCAGTCAGATGTGAACTGATGAAGGGCCAAACAAAGAATGATAATTGGCGCCAATTTTGAGACCTCCTTGACACTGCGCATGTGCAGTGGAGGAAAAGTATGGAGGACCATTTAGGACATGATTTTTTCGGTTTTAGATGCAAATTTTGGGGATTGGGGGGGCAAAATTTGTGTTTGGCCCAAGATTTTGAGAATTAGCACCAGCTATGTCTGGGTCATTGGTACAGTATAAAAATATAGCAACAACTAACATACTACTTGTTGCTATTTATTTTGGTGGTATTCCAGTCAAGATTTAAAATAGCATAACTGGCATAGTGAAAACAGAGAAGTATCACATCATCTTTTTCATATGTGTTACCACCATGCTACCTAGTGCAACTTTCTAACTGGGTTACAGTAAAAAAGGCCCCATGAGACCTGAGGCACTCACCTGACAATAGGATTTAATCAGCATCTATAACTAATTAACACTACAGAGGAATGAAGTTATTCAATTATTTATAACTCAGTTGTCCATGCCAAATGATTTTTTTATAGTACTGGGATGCTACCACAGAAACAATTTCCAGTAATGCAAAACTAGGGAGTCCAAATATCAACCTAGGAGGTAAATTTGAACAAACTTGAGTCTGAGCCCTTCCCTCCCACCACCAAGATGATGCATACCAAACATGAAAGCATTCTGACTGGTGGATCTGAAGAAGATTTTTAAAGAAATTTCCTCATTTTGCATTAGACTGAAATTCAGGCTACCATAGGGAGTCCAAATATCAACCCAATTTGAACAAACTTGAATCTCACCTCCCAAGAGATGTTGTATACCAAATACGAAAGTATTCTGATTGGTGGATCTGGAAAAGCTGAGTTTTAAGGAAATTCCATCATATTGGACTAAGTGAATATTCAGGTTCCCAGCCCAAATATTAACTCAGGGACTCAATTTGGACAAAATTGAATCTGACCCCTTAAAGATATTGGATACCAAATATGAAAGGATTCTAACTGCAAAATCTGAAGAAGAATATTGTTTAAGAAATTCCCTCATATTCCACCAAGTTAAAATTTGGGCTCACATAGGAAGCCTAAATATGAACCCAGGGACTCGATTTGAACAAATTTGAATTGCACCAAGTTAAAATTTGGGCTCATGAAGAATAAATATGAAGCCAGGGACTCAATTTGAACAAAATTGAATGTGACCCCCCCCCCCCCCCCCCCCACCCCTCCAGAGATGTTGTATACCAAACATGAAAACTGTTGGAACTGAAGATGATTTTTATAGAAATTTCCTCATATTGCAATAAGTTAAAGTCAGGCTACCTTAAGGAGCCTAAATATTAAATCAGGCACTCGAACTGAACAAGCTCAAATTGAACAAACTTGATTCTACACATCAAAAGGAACCTCCATACCAAATATTAGATCATCGTACCAACTGGTTCATGAGAAGATGATTTTTTAAGAATTTTGGAGCATTTTCCCTATGGGGCTGGGCATACTGATCTGAATAAAAACAAAATGCGATCTCAGAACAAGCAATCACCTCAAATTTAACTAAAATTTGTTCAATGGTTTAGGAGGAGCAGGTGCAAACACCATGTTCACGGACGACAGACGACGGATGGTGGTTGATCACTATAGCTAATCCCAACTTTCAGTCAGGTGAGCTGATAAAACTCTTTATTTCCAGGCCTGCAAAACAAATTTAATATTGTACCTTTGATTTCAGAGTTTAACCTACACCATTTGTGCATACAAGAATAACGATATTGTCCCAGAAGTGGTCAGTTATGGATTTCTACCAGAATTTTAACAGAATAACCTGAAATGCTTTCCATCTCTGTTAACAAATTCTGGGGTGATAGGTTAATGATCTCTTGATTTCTTGAATTTAAAAAGTACAGTTTATCTGGAAAATGTTTTCCCAGATTCTGATCTGAAAAAAGAAGGTAGAAAATTCCTCTTCTTGATAAACAAATAAATTTGATAAAGTTAAACTTACGGGCCAATTGCTGCATGCTTGAACAATTTCACATCAATAATATCAGGGGAAAGACCAAACACTTCTTTCTCCGTTACATTCTTCGGCAGTTTTTTAATATGTAGTAACTTCTTTGCTGAAAAACAAAAATTACAGAAAATAAAATAGGCCCAGAGATGCCTGAGGATGCTCACCTGATATTAATATCAGCGTCATAATACCAATTATCAAAGGATTCTGCCTGGTGGTTATTCAGAATATTTAAACCCATTTTCCACAATTTAAGCCTTAACCCTTAAGGGCCTAATTCCGACTTTGATAACTTTTTAATGCAGAGGAACAGGTGCCCCAACATGCATTGTTTGGGTAAACTCAAAACTTATTTTTTAAGTACCTTGTCAGTTGTTTCCAGGCAAGTCTTGGCTGCATCTGCAGGCAGCCAAGACTTGACTAGAAACAACTACAAAGCTACTGGAGGTAGACTTTCAGAGTATGGCAAAAATGTATAAAAATCCCCTGGCACCTAAGGGTTAACCTAACGAGTTGGGCACACCTACGAACAAAAATGTCCAAATTGAGCAGATGAAAAATTTTTTATCTTTCAAAATATTTCAACAAAATCACATCATTTGACCCTTTATTGGAACGAGCTTGTCAAGCTCGTTCCAATGGGGAGGTCACATGATATGGTTTTGTTGAAATGTTTTGAAAAATTTGGAAAAATAATATTTAAAGGCTTGAAGATCTGGATATTTTTAATGACAGTCCACATCTTTAGGCTTTGCAGTTTTTTTTCTAGAAAAGTCTTGGCTGCCTATTTTGGTTGCTGATTTATTTACTGGGGTTTAACAGCACTTTTCGACAGCCAGGGATGCCCCCCCCCCTCTCCCCCTGTCTCAGACAGTTTTACGGGAGGAGGAAGCTGGAGTACCCAGAGAGAACCACCGTGCAACAGTCAGGCTCCCGCAAATACTAACTCCACACAAGCCAGGTGAGCATTGGTCGAAGACAAGTGCACCATCAACATGCAGTATGTCTCAGTACACAACGCAACTGTGCACCCACGCACAGGCAACGGGGGTAAAGTGCCTTTCACCAGGACACACTGTAGTTGCAGCAGAGTAAATAGAATCTTCGGTCTTGTACACTCGAACAATCCCCTTTGGAATAATAATTGGAACCGCGAAAAGTAAGAAAACTGTCACAAGACCCACAACGGTAACTTCACTTGTAGTACTAAGTTGTAACTTCTGTTGGAATGGAGGGGGGTTTTATATTCAAAATTTCTGAATATTAGTTACAGAAAAGAAACATTTGCACAAATGTTCTGTTTAAATTCTTCAATTCAATTGGAGTATGCCATAGAGATCTTCGCATTTCTATTTTATATTGATGCAGAAAGGTACACATTCAAACATCGTTAGTTGTTCAATTTATTTTGTAGGTATATTGGAGATTGCTGAATTCATGGGAAACGGCTATTAATCGACGAACCATTGACTAATGCTGGCGATTAGTCGACTATGAAAATTGATAGTCGTGACAGCCTTGAGTGAAATGGGATCTTAGTCAGAATTAGGTTTTGAAGGATTAACCTTCTCTCCCTGTGTCCAAAGTTGATCCAGCCATATCCACTTTTCAGGAAACCATCTTCTCTATTCACAAACTATCGCAAAAATTTATTCATTTTTCGGCTTCGTAAAAGCTATTAAACTTTGCTGGGAGCCCAAAATGTAACAACCTCTATGAGTCACGTTTTAAACTTCAAACCTCATTGGGCCCATGGAAAAACAACTAAGAAGAATGGATTGAACAAATTAACATATTCATATTGAGACTATTACCAAATATCAAAAGATTGTGCTTCTTAATCTTAGAAAAGAGAAAAGTTTTCATGACTTAATCGTTTTAACACCATTTTTGTATTCATTGACCCCTCCTCTGTGGGGGCCCCTATTGACCAGCTATATAACATTTTCAGGAAATGAAGGGTGTGCTGAAAAATGTTTAAATGAATGACCACTGATCGACGGTAGGGCTGAAATGGATCCGGTTGACAGGTTATTAATAGGTCACAGATGATTTCCGTAAACCGGTTAACAGTCACCACATATAACATATACTAACTCAAGTTGAGTCAAAACGATTGAAAAGAAACAAGCAAAAAACATCAATGCTGTTACAGGATAAGCTATCTGAACTAATGCAAGCATTTTATTTCTTCATTGAAGCGATGTTTTGGCGGCTTGGTCGTTGTTACAGCCTCAAAACAGTTACAAATGGAGGGGGGAATAATTTTTCGGTAAATTATAATCACTTCAACTGAGGATAACTTGATGAGAAATGTATTCCAAGTTTTACAAGGTCTGAGTGTCCATTCTGCAGTTCTGGTAATTTGCCATCGCTCTCTCAGCAGACAAGCAATTTGGAGGGGGGAGGGAGGGGTGCTATCAAATGGAGCCTTGAAATGTGCTATCAAATGGAGGCTTCAGAAGGCTTTTCGAAAGTATATGCACTTGCTTATTGGGGGAATGCAAAAATGTTCCCTTTTTGACAGCACGTTTCATTCAAAGTGCCCCCAAATCCCTGTTCATTGGCGGATATTTTGTCATTTTGTTTTTAAATATAATGACAGGCTTATCTAGTTCGTATATACTCTATTTTAAAATGTATTAACTATGATTGATTATTGAGGAAATTCAAATTCAGTTTAAAGAGGTTAGTGTATTCAAATTATACTTTTAACTTTTGGGGGCTCCCTAGTATAATCGTATTTGCATATTAAATAAACTTTCCTTGAAATGACCAATGATAAAAATCTCCCCATTCGGCATGATATCGAAAGCATGTGGTTTCTGACTGAAATAAAACAAGAATCGAACTACCACAGTGACCACATACTTCACTTAAATGCAATGTCTATGCATCTGCTGCCCACTGTCAATAATTTCTATGTATACGTTTGAAAATACCGATGCAACGGTTTTTCTTCTGTACTTTTACTGAAAATATATACGTTTCGTTTTTCACACATATCTCCATTAATATACCCATTCCACTGCCCATAATAGCTGCAATTTATAAAGTAAAAGTGTGAACAAGAGGCCCCAGGGGGCCTGAGGGCGTCACCTGACATGGTAGCCTAAATATCAACCCAGGGAATTGATTTCAACAAGTTGCATCTGCCCATCCTAAGAAAAGCTTATACCAAATATCCAAAGATTCTGACCAGTGGATCTAAAAACAAAAGATGTTTAAAGAATATTTTTCAAATTGAACAAAGTAATAATTTGGGCTCCAACAGGGAGCCCAAATATGAACCCAGGGACTTGGCTTTTACAAAATTATCTAACCTCCCTAAGGATAATGCATACCAAATATCAAAAGATTCTAACTGGTGGATGTGAAGAAGAAAATTTTTGAAGAATATTCCTCATACTGAACTAAGTTATAATTCGGGCCCCCACAGGGAGCCCAAATATCAACCCAAGGACTTGGCTTGAACAAACTTGAATCTCACCACCCCCCCACCCCCCCCACCCCCCCCCCCCCCCCCTCCTAAGATTCTGCATATCAAATATCAAAACATTCCAACTGCTGGATCTGAGGAAGAAGATTTTTAAAGAAAATTCCTCATTTTGAACTAAGTTATAATTCAGGCTCCGAATATGAACCCAGGGACTTGGATTGAACAAACTTGAATCTCACCCCCGAAGGATGCTGTATACCAAATATCAACAGATTCTGAATGGTGGATCTGAAGAAGATTTTTAAAGAATATTCCTCATACTGCACTAATTTAAACATTTGGGCTTCCATAGAGAGCCCAAATATGGACCCAGGGATTTGATTTCAATAAACATGCGAAACAATCTTCCAAATATGATATATGTGAAATTGGAAAGCTTTTGGAGCAGTGGTTTGGGAGAAGAGTAGTGTTTTTCCCATTGCCCACAGTGTTAAAAAATGCTGACTCAGCACTTTTTCAATGTCCCGAAAAAGTACCCTATGATAAAACCGATAGTAATTTGTTTGGACCATTCAATTCTGTTGGTCCTAATGAAACTTCACACCAAATAGGAATTCTCAGTGCCATGTAGTTTTGGAGATATGGGCATTTTAAACAGTTTTCTATTTTTAGCTCCTGCGGTCCCCATGAGGCGACAGGAAACTTTTGGGGGGCATAAATTAAGAACTTATGACCCACTAAGCCCTCATATCAAATTTGGTTCAAATTAGCCTCTTGGTTTGGAAAACAGAAAGTTTGGGCGGGCTGAAAATTTTTACCCCTCCAATAACGACGCCGAATATAGCTCCTTGAACAAATCTGAGTCTACACTTCAAAAGGAAGCTACACCAAATATCAAGTCTCTGCTACTTCTGGTTCATGATAAGATTTTTTAAGATTTAAGCACACTTTTAGGGCCTGGCCCTACTGAGGGGCAAAGCAACTTGATTTGAACAAAATCAAAATGCAATGTCATAACAAACAATCAAATCAAATTTCACTTGAATCGGTTTAGCGGTTTTGGAGGAGAAGATGCAAACACCATGTTCACGGGCGACGGATGGAGAGTGATCACTATAGCTCGCTTGACTTTCAGTCAAGTGAGCTAACAAGAGGCCCCAGAGGGCCTTAATCGCTCACCTGACAAAGTGGTTCAAAGAAATATCTGGGGTCGCATTAGTTAGACATGGTTCATGAACACTACAAAGGAATGAAGTCATGAAACGAAAATTTTATGGAAAAACACTAAGGAATGGATTTGACCAACGTGAATTTAATCTGCCTCCCCCCCCCCATCCCCTAGAGAGCCCAAATATTAAGCCAGGGACTCAAATTGAACAAACTGAATCTGATCCCCCCTGAGATGTTGTATACCAAATATGAAAGAATTCTGACTGGTGGATCTGAAGAAGGTTTTTAAAGAAATGTCTTCACCTTGCTCAATGTTAAAATTTGGGCTCCAATAGAAATAGGGGCTCAATTAAAACAAATATTAAAATTTTTTAGTAAATTTTGTTTCTTAACATACCTACCACAATTGTTTACAATTGGCTGTAACGTAAGTGCAAGGCCTACTTCGGAACTAACTCAAGCTTTTACAGAACTTTTCCAAACAAGTTGGAAAAGTAATAGAGTGCAAAAGCACGAAAAAGATCGAAAAAAGGGTCGAGCGAGACCAGCGCTCGAAATTACAGGTACTCTCTCTGCACACCTCTTGCGTTTACCGAGCGCATGCTCAACAACCGTGACGTCAATTCCGTATTTCCGCCAACGAGAAGTTTGTGATTTAGCGGGGAGGCATCAATATCAAAGATATCCCCAAGGAGGGTGGGCCTCCGGTAAACAATTGTGGTAGGTATGTTAAGAAACAAAATCTACTAAAAAATTTTAATTTCTTTTCAACCTACTCAAAATTGTTTACAATTGGCTGAATAAACAATAGGAGGAGATGAATCACATAACCAATACCAACAAGAGCAAGGAGGGCAGAGAACAATAGCAAAAACCTGTAATGAAGATAGAGAGAAGGCACCTGAAAAGAACAAGGCTGAGGGAAGCACAACCTCGATAACTATTTTAAGGAGGGTGCACAACAGCCTGAGCAGCAACGAGAGGGCCTAAAGAATAAAGGTCCTCAGACTGCTGCTGTAGGTGGCGGAGATAAAAGGAGGAGAAGGTAGAAGCATTCCTCCAGTAAGCCGCACTCAAAACATCCCGGAGCGAAACAGAATTGGAGAACGCCCAGGATGTAGAAATGGCACGAACCTCATGAGCATTAAACCGGTTCGAAACAAGATCTGAAGCAGACAAGCGGGAATAAGCTAGCTTGATTGCAAGACAGATCCACCTGGAAATAGAATGGGAAGAGATAGACTGCCTCTTAGGAATGAGAGACAGAAAGAATCTCTTCCGACCCCTCCTAATGAACTGAGTGCGATTAATGTAAGTCTTGAACGCACGAACAGGACAAAGAAGAGGTCTCCGACCATCGACAGAGGGGAGAGCCCGAATGCAGATTGGAGGAGGTACCGAATCAGGAAGTTGATTCTTAGCCAGAAAAGAGCAATCAGTAGTGAAGGTGACACTGTTAGCCTCATTTCTGAAGAAAGCAGAATCAACATATGAAGCTCACTGACTCGTCGAGCAGAAGCAAACGCTAGAAGGAAAGCTGTCTTATAGGTGAGAAAACGCATATCGGTCTCAGATAAAGGCTCGAATGGCACCCCCTCCAAACAGTGCAACACCCATGCCAAGTTCCACTTGGGTGTAAGACGCAAAACCCGAGGCCTCTTCAAAGAAAAGTGCCGAATGAGTTTGGAGAGAAAAAGATTAAGACCGATGCACCGCTTTCCCACATAAGAGAAAGTATCAGACAGCATAGACCGATAGCCCTTAATCGTAATAGGCTGGAGGCCCTTGGAGTCAAAAAGATATACCAGAAAATCCGCAATTTGAGCGACTGACGGATCACGGTAATTCACATTGTGATCTGCACACCAGCGGCAGAAAACCTTCCACTTCGCAGCATAAGTCATGTCAGTGGAATGTCGCCGCGATGCAGAAAAATGCACTCCACTGATCGTCTCGAAAAACCTCTACGTCGGAGACTGGACCTGATAAAAGACAGGCGTGAAGGGACAGGCTCGCCAGGTTGTTGTGATACTTCCTGGGAAAGAAGATCGCGACGTAGAGGTAGACAAATCGATCGGCCAACAGAGGCCGCAGCAGATTGATCTGTCTCTGTGGAGACAGGGGTGCGATCAGAATGATCCTGCAACTGCAAGCACGAATCTTCGCTAAAGGAAGAATCGGTGCAGGAGGAAAGGTATAGCCGATCCAACCTGTCCAGTCCAGAGACAGAGCGTCTACTGCAAATGCCAGAGGATCTGGACAAGGGGAGACAAAGGTCTCTACCTGATGATTCCAGCGAGTAGCGAAAAGGTCAACCTGAGGACGGCCCCACTGCTCGCAAATCGCCTGAAACACCGACCGATGTAGCATCCATTCGGTTGGAAGGACACTGTCACGTCGGGACAGGGAGTCTGCTAGGACGTTGAGACGCCCGGGAATGTGTCGAATGGACACCCGAGCGTTCACATCCCGCGCCAACAGAAGAAGATCCTGAGACAGCCGATACAAGGGAATCGAATGTGCGCCTCCTTGATTCCGTATGTAGGCCACTACTGTCGAATTGTCCGAAAGAAGTAGGACAATATGGTCCGACAGATGAGGGATCCAAAGCCTAAAACTCAACAGAAGAGCAAGGAGCTCCTTCTGGTTGATATGAAGGCCCACCTGCTCGCTGTCCCACTTGCCGTGAGTAGACAGACCGAGAGGATCCAATGTCGCACCCCAGCCCCAATCGCTGGCATCCGCAGTAAGGATGTGATCGGCCAAAGGAAGATCCAACAGAACACCCTGTGTCAGCCAGGGAATATCGGCCCAAGGGTGGAGGTGACAAAGCAGAGGAATAGTGAGTTCCAGGTCCAGCGGATCTACATTTGGACGCCAATGATCCAACAGGAAGTGTTGGAGAGGTCGGACAAACAAGCGACCGAGCGGAATGAGATCTGTCACCGAACCGCAAAGGCCCAGCATCCGAAGGAAAGTCCTGGCCGAGACAGAGGAAGATTGAGGCAGGTTCCGAGTCAAGGCGGAAAGAATCGTCGCCTGAGTATGGGGGGCCGACACTACATTGTGAAGAGTGTTGAAAATCCATCCCCAAATGACGGAATCGCTGAGAAAGAAGGAGATCCGACTTCTCGCGATTGACTCTGAAACCCAGCGACGCTAGCAGGCAAAGAAACTGCCGGACATCTAACTCCAGAACAGCAGCACCGTGGTGCCGTTGGAGGATGTCGTCCAGGTAGGCTGACGAAGTCACAGCCGACTGAGTACGGTGGAAAGCAAGCACATGTGACATCAGTCGGGTAAAGGCCCAAGGAGCCAGGTTCAAACCGAACGGGAGAGCTCTGAATTGATAGACTCGATCTAATTTGATTGTTCTTGAAAAGAATATTTTTTTTAAATTTGGAAAACAATTTATGTGTGCTATTAGTGTAATGCCCCTAGTGAAGCCCCCTGTGGGCATGGCAACTTTATTTGAACAAACTTGAATTGACATATGATAAGGAACATGCACATCAAATTTGGTTCCATTTGACATTGTGGTTTATGAGAAGTCGATAATGTAAAGTTTACGCTGGATGGACAACGGATGTATGACAGCAAAAGTGATTACTTAAGCTACCCCTGACTTTCTGTCAGGTGAGCAATGAAAATGTCAATGACAGTGTAGCTCAACTTGTTTTAGACATGTACGCGTATAGTATGTGACACAGCAATGACAAACATCTAGGTAATGACCTGATAACAAAGGTACATGTTAAGTATTGTAACGGTCTGTACATAAATGCTGACTGTAGCCTGTAACAAATATATAAGTAAAGTATTGTAAAGGTGGGGGTGACAGATGCTAAACTAGAAAAGAAATCTTCGAGTCCCCGAGTGGGTCTGACTGAACCCAAAAATATTTGTTCTCATAGCACAGTGATAACAAAGGCACCCAAAAACACTCATTCCTGTCACAAGGTGATAACAAAGGTACCCCAAGAAGTTTCGTGAAGATCAGTTCATAAATACAAACTCTAGCCCGAGCCGTATTGACATGTGCACTTACTGTGTATAAGCTGCACTGAACAAATCAAAAGTTCATCTAATTTGCATAATTTCTGCATGAGAAAAAAACCTGTGTTATATGTGATGTATTCCATGTTACTAAATATTCATACAAAAATTTATTCAAATCAGAACTTTCATACAGAAGTTCTGTACAAAAAACTGATTGCAATAATTTTGGTACAAAATGACTTCTGGTGGCCATCTTGAATTTTGGACCACACCCAAAAACACTCGTTCTCGCCCCACGGTGATAACAAAGGTACCCAAAAACTTTCGTAAAGATCGGTTCATAAATACGGCCTCTAGTCTGAGCCATATAGAAGTTGTGTACAAAAAACTGATTGGACCTAGTTTCAGTTCGAAATGGCCACTGGCAGCCATCTTGAATTTTGGACCGCACCCAGAAACACTCGTTCTCATCCCAAGGTGATAACAAAGGTACCCAAGAAGTTTTGTGAAGATCGGTTCATAAATACAGCCTCTAGTCTGAGCCGTATTGACACATGCACTTACTGTGTATAAGTAGCACTAAATAATCCAAGTTCATCTAATTTGCATAATTTCTGCTCGAGAAAAAAAACTATTATATGTGATGAATTCCATGTTACTAAACATTCATACAAAAATTTATTCAAATCAGAACTTTCATACAGAAGTTCTGTACAAAAAACTGATTGCACTAACTAAATTACAAAAAAAACTGCTGGTGGCCATCTTGAATTTTGGACCGCACCCAAAACCACTAGTTCTCGTCCCATGGTGATAACAAAGGTACTCAAGAAGTTTCGAAAAGATCAGTTCATAAATACGGTCTCTAACCCGAGCCGTATTGGCATTTGCAGTTACAGAGCTGAAAGTAACACTACATAGATCAAAGTTAGTCCAATTGGCATTATTTATGCACAAGAAAAAAACCTGTATTATATGTGACTAGTGGGTGTTACCCGTCGTTGCATGGGAGAAGATGGTTATATCAGCCGTTTTCGAAATAGGTCAAGGTCACAAATTTCAAGGTCAAGGTCACCCCAATAAAGTCAAAATGATCGATGGGTCAATCAAAATGACTGATGGGTCAATATACCCGCACATATGAAATTTCAGCCCAATCGGCCAAGCCGTTTTCGAATTAGGTCAAGGTCACCAATTTCAAGGTCAAGGTCATCCCGCACGGGTACCCCGATAGAGTCAAAAGGATCGATGGATCAATATACCTGCACATATGAAATTTTAGCCCGATAGGCCCAGCCATTTCCGAAATAAAAGGTCAAGCTCCCCACTTTCAAGGTCAAGGTCACCCCGCTAAAGTCAAAATGATCGATGGGTCAATATACCCACATATATGAAAGTTTAGCCCGATCAGCCCAGCCGTTTTCGAAATAAAATGTCGAGGTCATCAATTTCAAGGTCAAGGTCACCCCACAACGGCACAGCACCCATCCCATGTTACTCGCAGGGACGAATTACCCCCATGTACAAAATTTGAGATCGATCGGTCGAGAAAGGAGGGTTCACCCGGAACAAAGAAAGAGAGATAGAGAGAGATATAGATATAGACATTCGCATTTATATATCAGATGCATCCCATGGTACTAAACATTCACACAAAAAATTATTCAAATCAGCACTTTCATGTGGAAGTTCTGGTACCCAACAAGTTTCGTAAAGATTGGTTAAAAAATACAGTCTGTAGCCCGAGCCATGTTGACGGCACGGCGCGACGGACAGACAGACGGACCATGACAATACCTCAAATTTGGCTTCGCCAAAGTTGAGCTAAAAAAAATGTTGTACACTCTACTTGCACAAATGACATTTTCAAGGCAGTAGGCCAAGATTTGGGGTTTCAGTATCAATACACAAAACTCAACACAATAATCATTAATATTCATGACCTTTCAACACCAACGGTGAAGCAACATGAAATGTTCATCAGTTTATCAAATGCAGTTTCTCCACGTAATTTTGAAAGAGTTTGCATCGTTCGAAAACTCCAAAATCGGTTTCAAATTCACAGTTATTTACTGGTGTTTAAGGTCATATACTTTTGCACAATGGCTAATCATGACCGTGACAGTTTTATGGCTGGAGGAAGCCGGAGTACCCGGAGAGAACCACCGAGCAACGATGAGCAGCTGCCAGCTCCCCAACATCGTAACTCCATACTGCAGCACAGGCAGGGTTAGATTGGTTGAAGACAGGCATACCATTGACGTGCAGTACGCCTTAGTACACAGCATCATCATGCACCCAAGTGGACAATCTGGGTTAAGTGCCTTGCCCAAGGACACAACGCAGGAGTCTGAATTGATCGCTCAGATGGTCACCCATCCAATGATTAACCGGGCTCGACGTTGCTTAACTTCGGTGATCTGACGAGAACCGGTAACTGAGCCGCCACCGCGCCCACAAATTCACAGTTGAAGTCTGATGGAAATGTAGGGTTACAATGTACAATGAACTAAATTAGTGACTTTTACTTGATAAATGTTTTAGGGTCAGTTAGGTTTCCTGAAACAGGTATTTTTTTTGGAGGGGGAGGGGGGCATTTTACAAGATTGCATGTGTAACCTCGGCAATTTTCTTTTGCTGACGATATGCATTGTGCATTGCTGCACTGCATTTTCCTCAGCATTGCCAATCAACACGGGCGCATTGCCAGTACTGATTTTGGCATTTTTCTGTTTGATCTCGCCCACAGTTAACCTACCGAAGACATATGCCAATGGAATTCTTTGGATAACTGTGGTTAATCGGTTAACCGCAGTTATCAGAAGCGGTTAATCAATTATGAAAATCCCGTAACCATTTCAGCCCTAATCAACAGATACCTCATTTCCAATGGTTTTCAAGGGATGGATCCATTAATATTTAAGGACTTTTCACGTTCTTTTCAGGGATGGTTATAATAATATCCAAGGTCTTTTCAGGTTCTTTTCAAGGATAGTTCCAATAATATTTAATGTCTTCTCAGGTTCTTCTCAAGGATAGTTCCAATAATATTTAAGGTCTTTTCAGGTTCTTTTCAAGGATGGTTCCAATAATATTTAAGGTCTTTTCAGGTTCTTTTCAAGGATGGTTCCAATAATATTTAAGGTCTTTTCAGGTTCTTTTCAAGGATGGTTCCAATAATATTTAAGGTCTTTTCAGGTTCTTTTCAAGGATGGTTCCAATAAAATTTAGGACTTTTCAGGTTCTTTTCAAGGATGGTTCCAATAATATTTAGGACTTTTCAGGTTCTTTTCAAGTAGGGTTCCAATAATATTTAAGGTCTTCTCAGGTTCTTTTCAAGGATGGTTCCAATAAAATTTTGGACTTTTCAGGTTCTTTTCAAGGATGGTTCCAATGAAAGTGTCAATGACACTGTAGCTTAACTTGTGTGTTGTGTTTGATGAAAAGGATAATGTTCAATGTTTATGAAAGGATTATGAAATAAGACAAGAATTGTTGTGATAATTGGGAATATGTTCATTTCTGTTTCCTGTATGCTATGTTTATGATAAAAATAATATGAGGTGTACACTGTACTAAAGAGCTGAGGGGGTGGGTTAATATGACCTCACAGTTAATGTATGTGGCCCTCACAGTTAAAGTATATCAACAAAAGTTACCAAGTTACAGTGAAATTATTCCAAAATGAGTCAGCCTATCAAGTTACATTAAAATCCCTTCATAAATATGGCCGGTAGACTGTGCTAAAGGTTTTCGGGCTTCGGGCCCCTGTAGCCGTCAGTTTCCCAATTGCGTCCAAAGGGGACGTTCTCATCTAGACATTATATGAAGTCAACCTACCAAGTTACAATGAAATCCCTTAATAAATATGACCTGTAGACTGTGCTAAAGGTTTTTGGGCTTTGGGCTCTGGCAGCCATCATGGTTGAATGATCACAACCAAAAGGGAACATTCTCATCTGGGCATCATCTGGAGTGATCCTACAAAGTTACAATGAAATCCCTTCATAAATATGACCTGTAGACTGTGCTCAAGGTTTCTGGGCTTCGGGCACCTGAAGCCGTCAAAATTGACAAATCACGACCAAAAGGGGATGTCATCATCTAGGCATTATATGGAGTCAAACTTACGGGTTACAATGAAGTCCTTCCATAAATATGACCAATAGACTATGCTAAAGGTTTTGGGGTTTTGGGTTCGGGCAGCCATCAAGGCTGAATGATCGCGACCAAAAGGGGACGTTCTCATCTAGACATTATTTAGAGTCATCCTACCAAGGTACAATGATATCCCTTCATAAATATCACCTGTAGACTGTGCTAAAGATTTTCGGGCTTTGGGCCACTGTAGCCAACACAGTTGCCTAATGGTGTCCAAAAGGGGCTGCTCTCATCTAGACATTACATGAAGTCAACCTACCAAGTTACAATGAAATCCCTTCATAAATATGATCTGAAGACTGTGCTAAAGGTTTTTGGGCTTTAGGCTTGGGCAGCCATCATGGTTGAATGATCGCAACCAAAAGGGGACATTCTCATCTGGACATCATCTGGAGTGATCCTATGAAGTTACAATGAAATCCCTTCATAAATATGACCTGTAGACTGTGCTCAAGATTTTCGGGCTTCAGGCACCTGTAGCCATCACAGTTGACCAACCATGACCAAAAGGGGACGTCATCATCTAGGCATTATTTGGAGTCAACCTAACAAGTTACAATGAAATCCTTCCATAAATACGACCTACAGACATGAAAAAGGTTTTTGGGCTCGGGCAGCCATCAAGGCTGAATGATCGTGACCAAAAGGGGACGTTCTCATCTAGACACTATTTGGAGTCATCCTACCAAGCTACAATGAAATCCCTTCATAATTATGACCTGTAGACTGTTCTAAAAGTTTTCGGGCCTTGGGCCCCTGAAGCCGTCACAGTTGCCCAATCGTGTCCAAAAGGGGACGTTCTCATCTAGACATTATATGAAGTCAACCTACCAAGTTACAATGAAATCCCTTCATAAATATGACCTGTAGACCGTGCTAAAGGTTTTCGGGCTTCGGGCTCGGGCAGCCATCATGGTTGAATGATCGCAACCAAAGGGGACAATCTCATCTGGAGTGATCCTGCGAAGTTACAATGAAATCCCTTCATAAATATGACCTGTAGACTGTGCTCAAGGTTTTTGGGCTTCGGGCACCTGTAGCCATCACAGCTGACCAATCCCGACCAAAAGGGGATGTCATCATCTAGGCATTATATGGAGTCAACCTAACAGGTTACAATGAAATCCTTCGATAAATATAACCTTTTGCCTATGCTAAAGGTTTTTGGGCTCGGGCACCCATCAAGCTGAATTATCACAACCAAAATGGGACTTTCTCATCTAGACATTATTTGGAGTCATCCTACCAAGTTACAATGAAATTCCTTCATAAATATGACCTGTAGACTGTGCTAAAGGTTTTCAGGCTTTGGGCACCTTTAGTTGTCACAGTTGCCCAATCATGTCCAAAAGGGGACGTTCTCATCTATATGAAGTCAACCTACCAAGTTACAATGAAATCCCTTCATAAATATGACCTGTAGACTGTGCTTAAGGTTTTTGGGCTTCGGGCTCGGGCAGCCATCATGGCTGAATGATCGCAACCAAAGGGGACAATCTCATCTGGGCATCATCTGGAGTGATCTTACGAAGTTACAATGAAATCCCTTCATAAATATGGCCTGTAGACTGTGCTCAAGGTTTTCGGGCTTTGGGCACTTGTAGCCATCACAGCTGACCAATCATGACCAAAAGGGGATGTCATCATCTAGGCATTATATGGAGTCAACTTAATAGGTTACAATGAAATCCTTCCATAAATATGACCTTTTACCTATGCTAAGGTTTTTTGGGCTCGGGCACCCATCAAGGCTGAATGATCGCGATCAAAATGGGACGTTCTCATCTAGACATTATTTGGAGTCATCCTACCAAGTTACAATGAAATCCCCTCATAAATATGACCTGTAGACTGTGCTAAAGGTTTTCGGGCTCCGGGCACCTTTAGTTGTCACAGTTGCCCAATCATGTCCTAAAGGGGACATTCTCATCTAGACATTATATGAAGTTAACCTACCAAGTTACAATGAAATCCCTTCATAAATATGACCTGTAGACTTTGCTAAAGGTTTTCGGGCTTCGGGCTCGGGCAGCCATCATGGCTGAATGATCGCAACTATAGGGGACAATCTCATCTGGGCATCATCTGGAGTGATTCTAATAAGTTACAATGAAATCCCTTCATAAATATGACCTGAGACTGCGCTCAAGGTTTTCGGGCTTCGGGCACCTGTATCCATCATAACTGACCAATCACGACCAAAAGGGGATGTCATCATCTAGGCATTATATGGAGTCAACCTAATAGGTTACAATGAAATCCTTCCATAAATATGACCTTTTGCCTATGCTAAAGGTTTTTGGGCTCGGGCACCCATAAAGGCTGCATGGTCGCGATCAAAATGGGACGTTCTCATCTAGACATTATTTGGAGTCATCCTACCAAGTTACAATGAAATCCCTTCATAAATATGACCTCTAGACCGTGCTAAAGGTTTTCGGGCTTCGGGCCCCTGTACCCGTCACAGTTGCCCAATCACTTCCAAAAGGGGACTTTCTCATCTAGACATTGTATGAAGTCAACCCACCAAGTTACAATGAAATTCCTCAATAAATATGACCTGTAGACTGTGCTAAAGGTTTTCGGGTTTTGGGGTCGGGCAGTTGTCACTGTTGGCAGATCATGCCCAAATGGGGAAATTCTCATCTAGACATCATAAGGAGTCATCCTACCAAGTTACAATGAAATCCCTCCACATTAAACATGACCTGCAGACTGTGCTAAAAGTTTTTGGGGTTTGGGCTTGGGCAGCCATCACGGTTGATAGATCATGCCCAAAAGGGGACGTTCTCATCTAGGCATTATACAGAGGCATCCTACCAAGTTACAATGAAATCCCTTTATAAATACGACCTGTAGACTGTGCTAATGGTGTTTGGGTTTTGGGCTCGGGCAGCCATACCGGTTGCCCGATCGCGACCAAAATGGGACGTTCTCATCTAGACATGACCCCAAACCTGCATATGAAATTTCGTGGCTATCAGACAAGAACTGCAGGCTGTAGCCCGTGCTAAAGGAAAATGTGAACAGACGTCACAGACTCACAGACTTCCACACGCGCGATGGCAATAGCTTATCTTGACTATGTCAAGTTAAGCTAATAATATTTAGGACTTTTCAGGTTATTTTCAAGGAAGGTTCCAATAATATTTAAGGTCTTCTCAGGTTCTTTGCAAGGATGGTTCCTATAATATTTGAGATCTTCTCAGGTTCTTTTCAAGGATGGTTCCAATAATGTTTTAGGTCTTTTCAGATTCTTTTCAAGGATGGTTCCAATAATATTTAAGGTCTTTTCAGGTTCCTTTCAAGAATGGTTCCAATAATATTTAGGTTTTTTCAGGTTCTTTTCAAGGATGGTTCCAATAGTATTTATGGTCTTTTCAAGGATGGTTCCAATAAAATTTAAGGATTTTTCAGTTTCTTTTCAAGGATGGTTCAAATAATATTTAAGGTCTTTTCAAGGATGGTTCCAATAAAATTTAAGGACTTTTCACGTTCTTTTCAAGGATGGTTCCAATAACATTTAATGTCTTTTCAAGGATGGTTCCAATAAAATTTAAGGACTTTTCAGTTTCTTTTCAAGGATGGTTCAAATAATATTTAAGGTATTTTCAAGGATGGTTCCAATAAAATTTAAGGACTTTTCACATTCTTTTCAAGGATGGTACCAATAATATTTAAGGTCTTTTCAAGAATGGTTCCAATAAAATTTAGGGACTTTTCGAGGATGGTTCCAATAATATTTTAGGTATTTTCAGGTTCTTTTCAAGGACGGTTCCAATAATATTTAGGACTTTTTAGATTCTTTTCAAGGATGGTTCCAATAATATTTAAGGACTCTTCAGGTTCCTTTCAAGGATGGTTCCAATAATATTTAGGACTGTCCAGGTTCTTTTCAAGGATGGTTCCAATAATATTTAGGACTTTTCAGGTTCTTTTCAAGGATGGTTCCAATAATATTTAGGACTTTTCAGGTTCTTTTCAAGGATGGGTCCAATAATATTTAGGACTTTTTAGATTCTTTTCAAGGATGGTTCTAATAATATTTAGGACTTTTCAGGTTCTTTTCAAGGATGGTTCCAATAATATTTAGATCTTTTTAGATTCTTTTCAAGGATGGTTCCAATAATATTTAGGACTTTTCAGGTTCTTTTCAAGGATGGTTCCAATATTTAAGAACTTCTCAGGTTCTCTTCAGGGATGGTTCCAGTAATATTTAAGGACTCTCAGGTTATTTATTTATTTATTTATTTATTTATTGGGGTTTAACAACACTTTTGGAAGCCAGGATGACCTCATATCGGACAGTTTTACAGGTGGAGGAAGTCAGCATACCCAAAGTGAACCACTGAGCAAGCAAATGTCAGACTTCCCACCAAATGTTCAAACTCTGCACAAGCAGAGTTTGCATCGTTTGAAAACAAGTGCTCTATTGATGTGAAGTATGCCTTAGTATACAGAGCCATCATGCCCCCCACAACTTTTCAGGTTCTTTTCAAGGATGGTTCCAATAATATTTAAGGTCTTTTCAGGTTCTTTTCAAGGATGGTTCCAATAATATTTAAGGTCTTTTCAGGTTCTTTTCAAGGATGGTTCCAATAATATTTAAGGTATTTTCAGGTTCTTTTCAAGGATGGTTCCAATAATATTAAAGGACTTTTCAGATTCCTTTCAAGGATGGTTCCAATAATATTTAGGACTTTTCAGATTTATAATTCCACGATTTAAAAGAATTCAAGAATCCTAGTTGAGTAACTCCCAAAAATAGTATTGGATAAAAGTTTTTTGTTGCATTCTTCACCGAACTCATCAAAAATTGTTTACAAACCCTGCTGGTCATCATTTGCAACATCATCTTTCTTTGACAACTCTTGTTTTTTAGCTGGAATAGATAAAAAAAAAAACAATGATTATCTGAAGTTGTTTGCTAATGTCTTTCACAAAAGTGACTATCCTACTGAAATAAAACTAAAAGGCAACCAGCTCAGGATGTTATTTCTTTGACATTCTTAAGAGTTTTGAAAGCGAGTTATAAAGTATATATATGAATTTACTGGTGTTTAAGGTCACATATTCCTGCACAATAGCGAATTGTGACCGTGAGTTATAAAGTAAGCACATTCATTCACCATTTTCGTTGCATATTCTATTATCACATCACAACAGCATCATGTGCACTCCCGCTTGTATCAATAATTATACTCTATTTAAAGGTAGCATTTCATACTCTACAATAATTCAAATTGATATCAGATAAATACAAGCACTAATTAACCCTTTACCTAAAACAAAAGGCAGACAACACTAGCAAACACAATTCTTGAATAACCTGGAATGAGGCCTAAAAAATTATAAATTTAAAGTAATTTGTATATTTTTTATACTTACCAATGGCCCAGACTTAGCTAGTGCAACCTCAATATTCTCAAGGGCCAAACACAAATTTTGAACACCCCCTCCCCCCCCCCCCCCCCCATCCCCAAAATTTGCATACAATACCGAAAATTAAAAGTCCTTTGTGGCCCTCCATGCTTTTACTATATGCGCATGCGCAGCAGTCAGGAAGGGACCGGAATTGATGCCAGGCATCATTCTTTCCAGTTGTGCCTACTAATGTTATAACTCAGCGGGGAGGTATGAGTGCCCACTCATGGCAGGGCCATTCTCGTCTGGGCCATTGGTAAGTATAAACAAGACCAATACCGGGTCTGGACCTTCGTCGCTGCATGCAATTGAATCAGCAAACAGGAAGTGGCTGCACGGCAGATCTGAAAATTGCATACACGATACAACTGATCATTATCAGGCTCCAGATGAAATATAAAATCAATCCCTTGCATAGAAGCCGAGAAAAGTTTGACGAAAAATTTCAATGTTCAGTGGGTACAGTAAAACTTCAAAGTATCGGCAAACAGGAAGTGGCTGCACGGCAGATCTGAAAATTGCTTACACGATACAACTCATCATTATGAAGCAGCAGACCAAATATAAAATCAATCCCTTGCATAGAAGCTGAGAAAACTTTGACGGAAAATTTCAATGTTCAGTGGGTACAGTAAGATTTCAAAGTATCGGCAAACAGGAAGTGGCTGCACGGCAGATCTGAAAATTGCTTACACGATACAACTCATCATTATGAAGCAGCAGACCAAATATAAAATCAATCCCTTGCATAGAAGCCGAGAAACCCTTGACGGAAAATTTCAATGTTCTGTGGGTACAGTAAAATTTCAAAGTATCGGCAAACAGGAAGTGGCTGCACGGCAGATCTGAAAATTGCTTACACGATACAACTCATCATTATGAAGCAGCAGACCAAATATAAAATCATTCCCTTTCATAGAAGCCAAGAAAACTGACGGAAAAAGTGTTTCGGACGGACGGACGGACAGACTGACAGACGGACTGACGGACGGAGTCGAGCGGTTATTAGACCTGGTTCGCCGATGGCGACGCAGGTAAAAATATACAAATTACTTCAAATTTATATTTTTATACTAAAATCAATGGCCCAGACTTAGCTGAATCGTAAAAATGCAGGAGGGCTTAGGACTTGAAGGAATAGCAGACTAAAATTCAGCTCCTAAGCCTGCATTGGAACTCCAAAGGTGAAAAGGAGATTCAAATTTTTAGGAATTACATATATGTCTCTCTTTACAACAATAGAGGACATACCACTGAAATAAGGAGCAATATCCAAGTAATTCCCTATTACTTAGCATAAATGATTACGCTAATTGGGTGTAACAAGCTCCCAATTTTAAGGCTAGTCCGGAATAAGACACTTAAAATTAGGAAAAGCATGTCCGAGAGTTCGAGACTAATGCCAGCAAACACACGCCGTATATAATGTAACAAGCTGTACATAAGAGCAGAATATCGGGACGAGTTTGTACAGGTTACTCTCGAAGCCAGAAATGGACGTAAGTATGTCAATCAACAATGCAAACCACCCCCTTGAAAACAGACAAACATAGTCTGTTTAAAAATAGCTGTTTTCAAATATGTACATTTATTACGAATAAAACAAAATATAGCTTCACACAAAATCAATAAAAAAAAATCATAATAAGAAGACCAGATAAAATTTACACAGCAGAATATGAATAACAAAATAGTTGCCTCCCTTGGCAACATTCAAAAAATTGATTTTACACTGAAAGTCATAACTTCACATGTTGCAGAGCATGATGAAACGATAAATGAGCATGTTTTATTGAACCAATAAGTCATAAATCATATCCCTGGTTATATTGTTTTTAATTCTCAAATACCAGAGTTGTAATTATTTTTTATTTTTAATGACCACTTTTTCATTAATTTCTGAACACCTATTTTCACAGTGAGTTGTGCACGATCGAAAGTGGCAGTGTTCTTCCACAATGAGTTGTGCACTGCTCAAAAGTGGCAGTGTTCAATCAGTATCTTTCTGATGATGTTCAACCACTGTGAAAACTATATGTTGTGGGCGTGTTTCAGACAACTATTGACAGCACCCTGCACCCTTATTTGAAACAAGTGACAGCTTCAAAACCGAGGTTGACAAAAAAATAAACAAGTCAATTTTGCTTGGGATATATAATTTTTTAATAAAGACTTATTAAAGTGAACACAGACGTAATGTATTACACAAAAGACGAATTTAACAACACAAAAACCTCAACTCTAAAAAATATAACCATAATGCAGTATAACAGTTCTATTTGATAAGTACAGTGTTACAACAAGTCACCTGTTTTTCCATTTGATGCCTGTAAATTTGACGTCTTGTCTCAAACAATTTTCGTCCAATTTGAAACTTGAGGGGTGGGCTTTGACTCGAGTAGGGCACCCTGGTTCACAAATCTGAAAAAGCGGGGTGTGGGCTTAATCACGAATATGGGCTTCGACACGGGTCAGTACGGTAATTTAATTGAATGCATACGAGGCTTACAGGAAGAGAAAAACGTCTTGCCCTGTAATCGCCTCTTAAAACATTGGCGGAAGGGAGGGGGGGTTCTCGACGAATAAATAATATCGAACCCCCGCCATCTGCATTACTTGAATCGCTAGAGAAGTAAGGCCAGTGCAGTAATACTACAGTTTGGAACTGTGACAAATTCCTTTTCTCTATAGGAAAAGGAAACATCACACTACAATTCCATAGCTATACTGCTGCTGCTATTCTCAATAAAGAGTAATACAGCTAATAGAAGCTTATCGTTAGTCAAAACAAGCATGACCAATTTAACCCAGCGTGAATCATAACGCTTTAGTGTTAGTCATCTAGACTAGTATAAAACTTTAGGCTCCCTCACGTCTGACAAACTCCATAATGCCACTAAGGATGGAGAGGGACGTGATGAACATGGCAATATTGCAAGGAATACACCTGCCGATATAGCATCGACATAGCCCTTGAAATAAAGACCGTATGCCATAGCCCCATACAATACATAAATTACACATAATATCCAAATATCTTCCGAGTGGAAATATAATCCACGACAAAAGATTGGGAAAAAAATTATAAATTTAAAGTAATATGTATATTTTTTATACTTACCAATGGCCTAGACTTAGCTGGTGGAAACTCAATAAAATCCAGGGCCAAACACAAATTTTGAACCCGCCATTTCCCAAAAATTTGCATACAAAACCAAACAATACATAATATAGACATAATATCCAAATCGTCCGAGTGGAAATATAATCCACTACAAAAGATTGGATAAAAAATTATAAATTTAAAATAATTTGTATATTTTTTATACTTACCAATGGCCCAGACTTAGCTGGTGGAAACTTGATAAAATCCAGGACCAAACACAAATTATTTTGAACCCGCCAATGCCCAAAATTTGTATACAAAACCAAAACATTGAAGTCCTATCTCATCCTCCATACTTTGTTTACTCTGCGTGTTATAATCAGCAGGGAGGAATGAGTGCCCACTCATGGGAGGGCCATCCCCGTCTGGGCCATTGGCAAGGGTAAAAAATATACAAATTACTTTAAATTTATAATATTTTTATACTACAACCAATGGCCCAGACTTAGCTGAATAGCAAAAAGGCTGGAGGGCCAAGGACTTAGAGGAAAATCCAATCTCTCAATTATTTCGATAAAGAATAGCTCCTACAGGAGAATAGGAGAAGACAGAGGAATTACAAATGTCCTTCTCTTATAAAACAAGAGGCCCCACGGGGCCTGAAGCGCTCATCTTGTACAGAACACAATTTAAACAGAGTCCAAGAATGAGTCTACATTAAGCAAGCCATCTCCATAGACTACACTGTCAATCCTTGAGTCCCTCAGGAGTGACAAAAATAATCTGGGCATCATGCCTTTTCTTCAGCTGATCATAAGTAAAATGCAGAGCTCCCCTATGAAGCCCCTTGATACAACCTATGTGGATTAATCTTAGTACCTCTAGAGGGTACTGAATACAAAATTTTTAATTCTTCAGCAAAATGGCCAATTCCGGCTCCCATAGAGAGCCCAAATATTAACCCAGGCTCTTGATTTGAACACAGTTAAATCTGACTTCCCTAGAGATGTTGTGTACCGAATATGAAAGCATTCTGACTGTTGGATCTGAAGAAGAGAAATTGTAAAGAAATTTCTTCGAATTGCACTAAGTTCAAATTTGGGCTACCATAGCGAGCCCAAATATTGACCTATGGATCCGATTTGAACAAACTTGAATCTGACCCCCCTAGAGATGTTGTATACCAAATGTGAAAGCATTCTGACAAGTGAATCTGAAGAAGAAGATTTTTGAAGAAATTCCCTCATATTGTACTAAGTTAAATTTCATGTTCCCATATGGAGCCCAAATATTAACCTAGGCACTCGAATTGAACAACCTGGAATCTGACCCCCCTAGAGATGTTGTATACCAAATATAAAAGCATTCCGACTGGTGGATCTGAAGAAGAAGATTTTTAAAGAAATTTTCTCATATTGCACTAAGTAAAAATTTGGGATACCATAGTGAGCCCAAATATATACCTAGGGATTTGATTTGAACAAACTTGAATCTGACCCCCATAGAGATGTTGCATACCAAATATCAAAGCATTCTGACTGATGGATCTGAAGAAGAAGATTTTTTTAAACTACCCTCCATATTGAACAAAGATAAAATTTGGGCTTCCATAGGAAGCCCAAATATTAACCTAGGGACTTGGTATGAACAATCTAGAATCTGACCCTCATAACAATGATGTATACCAAATATTAAAAGATTCTGACTGGTGGTTCTGAAGAAGAAGATTTTTAGAGAATATTCCCCATATTACCCTATGTTAAAACTTCGGGCTCCTGTAGAGAGCCCAAATATGAACCAATGAGCTTTATTTCAACAAACTTTTATCTGACTCCCCTATGAATGCTGTATACCAAATATCAAAAGATTCTGATGATTGGTTCTGGAGAAAAGATTTTTTTTAATTTTTGCAAATATGCTGACTCAGCATTTTTTCGATGCCCATTACAGAACACTCTTACATAACCGATGGCAATTTTTTTTTACCATTCAATTCTACTGGTCATAAGGATACTTCATACCAAATAAAAGCTCTCTGTTCCGTGGGGTTTGGGAAATATGGGCGTTTGAAAATATTTCTATTTTTAGCTCCCAGGGTTCCCACGGGGCTGCGGGAATTTTTTTTTTTGCATGGGTCAAGTACTTATGACGCAATACTACCACAAACCAAATTTGGTTCATACCGGACCATCGGTTCAGAAAATAGAAATTTTGGGCGGGGCCAAAAATCTTACCCCTCCTATTACAAAGCCAAATATTAATTTACGAACTTCGTTTGAACAAACTTGATTCTACACCTCATATGGAAGCTCCATAGCAAATATCAAGTCATTGCACACACTGGTTCTTGAGAAGAAGATTTTTAAAATATTTTGGAGCATTTTCCCCCACTCCCTCCCTATGGGGCCGGGCATACTGAGTTGAACAAAAATGAAATGCCCCTTTGGGACCATCACTCACACAAACTTTCACTTGAATTGGCCCAGTGGCTTTGGAGGAAAAGACCAAAACATGGTGTTGATGGACGACGGACGGATGACGGACGGGAAGCGATTAGATTAGCTCAGCTTGACTTTGTCAAGATGAGCTAAAAAAAGAGAATGACATAACGCCAACAATGTAATTGAGAATTACATAATTTCTCCATTTAATGCCAGCATAACCCCTTATGCTAATTTGGTGAAGGAAACCAATTATAAAGCTAGTCCAGAGCATGAGACGCTTTATACTCATTTAAAAGTGCCCGAGGATTGTATAGAAATGCTTGTATGACACATGACATATACAAATGCTTCACAGTGAGCTACACTTTAAAAACAGAACATAAATGAGACATAGTTATTGTTTCACACCGAGCTACATATTAAAACCATCCAGCACCAACGCTGGACTACTGTCTCTGGAGGAGGTATTCCCTTGCTTTTTACTATAAAGCGCGATAACATAAGGGAAAAACCGCCCCACCCCCCTTCCCTTTGTTCTAAAGGAAAATTCCTCAGAATGAAGAGGACAGCGGAATGGCATCAGTGCTCGAGCAGACTGCCTAAGATATTTTCTACATGTATGATTAATGGACGACATTCTGAGCAACAGAAAGAGGAACTAAAGATCTAAGGTTGCCGGAGTTAGACTCTAAATTTCTTAATTAAAACTTGGTAAATGAAGAGGGCTGTGTCCTGTAGGCAGCCTTCATAAGATCAGTAATGGCTATACTGTTAGAATAAGTCCAAGAAGCAGACAGTGCTCTAACCTCAAGAGCAGAAATCTTGTTGACAGAACATTGATCCGAAGATAGACTTACAAAGGCAATATGCATTGCCAGCTGAATCCATCTAGCGATAGAATGAACGGATATATCCTTTTTATTAGAAATCAGGGAAAGAAAGAATCTTTTTCTTCCCTTTCTAATAAAACTCAATCAACGTTTAAAATGCGCATTGCTCTAACTGGACACAGCAAAGGACTACGGTTGTTCGAGGACAGTAAAGCCTTAATGATAAGGCTTTACCGTCCTTGGACAAGCGTAGTCCTTTGTTTCCTTCCATCTCTGTCTAGGGATGACAGCGGTTTCTGCCTAGCAGGCACAGCTTGCTGATCAGGTGGAAAAAGGTCAGGATAGTTTTGATGAATAAAATTCATCACTACCATATGTTGTTCTGAAAGGGAAGGGTAATCCTCCTCTTTCTCCCTTTCACCATCCAACTGATTTTCGGTCAACAGCATCTGAAAGTAAAAATGACCAGACCGACCCAGCACCGTCCGACAGATCACCACCGGAGTCTGCGGAGGGCTGTGATTACACTTGCTGGGAAGCTGAAATGAGCTGCACAATTTGCGACAGCAAGTCTTTTACAGAGGCTTGAGGAGCAGTGGTCTTGTTTTTTCGCCGGTTGCTGCTCCTGGGACAGAGATCCGGACGTAGATCTCTTCTCTGAACATCCCAATGAATGAAGCCTTGAATCACTAGCTACCGGATGGCCCGACTTCATGGGCGAGGACTGGGAACATCTTCACGCGGCTGCCTGGATATCCGAAGTCGGGTAGCTAGTGTGCGGTCACGTGTGCTTATCTGAACCTGAGGAAGAAGCCATACTGTAACCGACCCTGGCTGCAGTTTAGACGGAGCGTCCCTAGTGGCGAGTGTGGACTCTGTGAAGTTTATCAAAACAACATTTGGCCCCAAATGCTGTTGCGTTAGAGAAGGCTCTCCAGCTCGCGGTCTATCAGACCTCGCCAAGCTTCCCAAAGAGAAACTTGCGGGCTTCTTCCCTTTTGCCGTCATCGCAAGGTGAGCTTTAGTTTTTTAGGTGCCCGCTCTACCCGATTCGACACTTCCCTGGACAGTAATGGACTTACCCGGTGTTACAGCTCCCACTGTTGGGTTGGCCGCATCACCGGTTGAAAAGGCTGATGGAATAAGAGGCCTTATTCCTTGTTTAATATTCAGGAGCACCTCAGCAGCCAGTTCTGTTTGCTCATCAGAGTGCAGCACACTTTGGATGGGTGTCGCAATACCATCACCATGTTCTTGTTCCTCTGAAAAAGAAACTGAAAAACTCGAATCATCCTGCGGTGACAGCTCTGGCATAGGAACTTCACTGCCGACAACATACCGCAACACCCATCCCCAATGTCTGTCATCCCAATGTACACAAGTAGGACAAGAATCTGTAGGAGTTTAACGATTCAGATTCTGCGTTGTGTCCTTGGGCAAGGCACTTAACCCAGATTGCCCACATGGGGGCACAATGATGTTGTGTACTAAGATGTACTGCATGTCGATCGTGCACATGTCTTCAACCAATCTCACCTTGCCTGTGATGCAGTGCAGAGTTACGATGTTTGGGAGCTGGCAGTTGCTCATCGTTGCTCAGTGGTTCTCTCCGTGTACTCCGGCTTCCTCCACACGTAACACTGTCACGGTCATGATTAGCCATTGTGCATAAATATGTGACCTTGAACACTAATAAATAAATAAATAATAAAAGTACATCGACTACAGGCAAAACAAGCAGGTAAATCTGAGGTAGACTTCCTCGCCTTGCATTTAGATCAGTAAGCTTTCAAAATTAATTACAATCAAAAACAGAGTCGATAGTAATCCTACAAATTCAACAACAAAAATACATGATAAGGATACATGATAAGAGCAAATTAATTTCGAAACAATTATAAAAAAATTTCAAAAATATTTTCAGGCTGAAAATGCCTAAGTTCCCAAAGGGAACATCATGATCCCATGGGCATCCTGATAGAGCCAAAGTGTGGACAAACTCCAGTTTTTGAGCTACACTACCGGAATCATAATCAATGTATCCTACAATAATTCTGAAGTATTACAATACTAAATACTTGTTAAAGGCGTTGCCAAATGTAAATAACGTCAATAGAAAAAAACGGAAACAAGACAACAGGCACACAAAAATGAATTTCATGATATTTGGGCATAAGCCCAAGCCCAAAAAGTTCAGAGACCCCATTTGAACAAAACTAAAACAGAATATCCCCAAGATGATGTGGCCCATATATGTTTCAATTTGGGCCATTGGTTTGTGAGGAGAAGACATTTTTAAAAAGGTAAACATGTAATCTTTTTCCTATTGACTTCAGTGTTAAAAAATGCGGAGTCATCATATTTTCATAACACCAAAAACAGACCATATGACCAGATTCGCCAGCAATTTTTTTTGTTCAATTGTTCAACTGCTCAGAAGAAAGCTTCATACCAAATACAAAATCTCTAGTCTGTGCAGTTTGGGAAATATTGGACTTTTCATTTCTGTTCTATTTTTAGCTCCAGGGGTTCCCATGGGGAACCGCAAAAACTTTTGGGGGCATGAATGAAGTACTTAGGGTCAACTAATGCCACATATAAAATTCGGTTCAAATCGCACCATTGGTTCTTGAAACAGAAATTTTCAGGGGAGCTCAAAAGTGAGCCCATCTCCTGCAGAGCCCAAATGTACTTTCTTTGAACAACTTTTAATCTTGAAAACCAGAGGAAGTTTCATACCAAATATCAAAGCATTCCCACTTCTGGTTCATGAGGTAGAAGATTTTTAAAGAATTTCATATTTGTGCTTAAGACCATGCCCAAAAAGGGCGGAGACCTCATTTGAACAAAACTAAAACAGAATACCCCCAAGATGATGTGGCCCATATATGTTTCAATTTGGGCCATTGGTTTGTGAGGAGGAGATTGTTTTGTAAAAGCTAACTAAAATTGTCAAAACAGATGAGTTTATCAGCATGTGATCAGCAGCAAGAGCAATTTTTTTGATTTGCTAGGGCATAACCAAAGGAAACGTTTTTGGCCATTCATTTCTGCTGGTTCTAGGAAAGCTTCCAAGCAAACTCTGCACTGTGAAATATTAAAAAACAACAACCAAAAGGAATTTTTGTTTTGTTTTAAACTACTGTGTTTACTCCAGCATCCCCCCCCCCCCCCCCCCCCCCCCACACACAAAAATTTTTTTAAAAAAACAAACAAGTGAATCGATTTGAACAAACTTGAATTCGACACCCCTAGAGATGTTACATACCCAAATATGAAAGGATTATCACTGGTGGATCTGAAGAAGAATTTTCAAGAAATTTTCTCATATTGCTCTAAGTTAAACGTTGGGCATCAATAAAACGTCCAAATATTAAGCCAGGGACCTGATTTGAACAATCTTCAATCTAACCCTCCCAGAGGTGTTGCACACCAAATATCAAAAGAATATGACTGCTGGATCTGAAGATGATTTTAAATGATAATTCCCCATATTGCACTAAGTAAATATTTGGACTCCCTTGGGGAACCCAAATATTAACCCAGGAACTCGATTTGAACAAATTTGAACCTTACATCTCTAGAGATGTCACATACTAAATATGAAAGGATTCTTACTAGTGGTAGTGGGTCTGAAAGAGAAGATTTTTTAAGAAATTTTCTCATATTGCACTAAGTTAAAATTTGGGCTCCAATAAAGAGCCCAAATATTCATCCAGGGATCCCATTTGAACAAACTTTAATCTAAGCTCCTAGAGATGCTGCATACCAAATATCAAAAGAATCGGACTCGTGGATCTGAAGATTTTTAAAGATTATTACCCATATTGCGCAAAGTTAATATTCAGGCTCCCACCGGAAGCCCAAATATTAACCCATGGACTCGATTTGAACAAATTCGAATCTTACACCTCTAGAGATGTCACATACCAAATATGAAAGGATTCTCAATAGCAGGTCTGAAAAAGAAGATTTTTTAAGAAATTTTCCCATATTGCACTAAGTTAAAATTTGGGTTCCAATAAAGAGCCCAAATATTCATCCAGGGATTCCATTTGAACAAACTTGAATCTAACCCCCCTAAAGATGCTGCATACCAAATATCAGAGGAATATGACTGATTTTTAAAGAATACTCCCCCCCCCCCCCCCCCCCCCCCCCCCATTCCACCAACCAATTTAATAATCAGGCTCCCATAGGAAGCCCAAATAATAACTCGGGGAATCGATTTGAACAAATTCAAATCTTACACCTCTAGAGATGTCACATACCAAATATGAAAGGATGAAAAGAAGATTTTTAAAGAAATTTTCTCATATTGCGCCAAGTTAAAATTTGAGCTCCAATAAAGAGCCCAAATATTCATCCAGGGATCCTATTTGAACAAACTTGAATCTAACTCCCCTAGAGATGCTGCATACCAAATATCAAAAGAATCTGGCTAGTGGATCTGAAGAAGAAGATTTTTAAAGATTATTCCCCATATTGCACCAAGTTAATATTTGGGCTTCCATAGGAAGCCCAAATATTAACCCAGGAACTCAATTTGAACAAACTTCTATCTGACCCCTGAAGAGATGATGTATACCAAGTATCAAAAGAATCTGACTGTATGATCTGAAGAAGAAGATTTTTAAAGCATATTCCCCAAAGCGCCCTAAGTTAATTATTTGGGCTCCTCTATTGAGCCCAAATATGAACTGAGGGGGGTCGATTTAAACACAGTTGTATTGGATCGTCCTATGGATGCTGTATACCAAATATCAAAAGATTCTGATCAGCAGTGGGAAGAAATTTTTTTAATCCATTCTACTGATCAAAAGGATTCTTCATACCAAATAACAGTTCTCGGTTCTGTGTCGTTTGGAAAATATGGGCATTTGAATTTTTTTCTATTTTTAGCCCCTGGGGTACCTGCGGGGCAATGAAAAAAAAATTTGGGGGCATCAATCAAGTACTTTGGACCCACTTGTGCTACGTGCCAAATTTGGTTCAAACCGGCCCATCGGTTCTTGAAACAGAAATTCTGGGCAGAGCCCAAAATGGATATGTGCCCACAGAGAGCCCAAATATTGATCTGCCAATTTCTCTTGAACAAACTTTAATCTTCAACACCAAAGAGTGTTACATACCATATATCAAGGAAATCTCTCTGGTGGTTCATGCGAAGAAGATTTTTAAGGATTTTTAGGCTTTGGCATCATTGCCCAGAGTCCGAAGAAGGACGCCACTCCATTTGAAAAAAATAGAAAGGGTATACCCCAGGGATGGTTTGTGCAATATATGTTTGAATTTGGCTGAATGGCTGTGGAGAAGATGCCAGGTTTGTAAAAGCTAATGTACAATGGACGATGGGCGCCCGGCGACGGACGCCAAGTGATGGCAATAGCTCACACTGACTTTCAGTCAGGTGAGCTAAAAATGAAAGTGTCAACGACACTGTAGCTCAACTTGACAAACTTGAACTTGGTAAGTTATAAGTGAAATGGGAAAATTGGAGATCATTGGTACCAATGTTATTTGGTGAAATTTAAACATAGCAGCATTATGTGTGCACAACGTCAGAGTTGTCCATGCATTTTCAAATGTAAACTGTAAGGCTGGCTGAAGGAAGAATGTTGATACACAAATGCAGTAAGTTCAGAGGTTATTGTAAACGGTAACTTTTTCTCAGAAATAAATGCTAATGAATAGCCATTATCTAGAGATCCTGCCTAATGAGCACACCAAGTTCAATAAACAGCTGCGCCATGGGCGCATGATACGCCTGTTATTAATTACAATAGGGAAGTACACAATATGAGTATACATGTGCACTTGTCAGTTTTTTTTTATATTCTTGTACATTTGACGAATAAAGTCCCATAACTCTTGAATGACAAATCAGGCAGCGACACAAATCGAAAGGGAGATTTCTTCCATCAACATATACTTGCAATCAAAAAATCATGAAAATTGCTCTAAGCATTTTCCAATTATTGTTCGACATGTGGAAAATTGCTTATATTTTGACGAATAAAGTCCGATAAGTCTGGAATGACATATCGGACGGCGACACAAATACAAAGGGAGATTCCTTCCATCAACATATACTTGCCACCCAAAAATCATGAAAATTGCTCAATTCGTTTTCAAGTTATTGTCCGACATGTGGAAAATTGCCTTTATTTTGAGGAATAAAGTCCCATAACTCTGGAGTGACAAATCGGACAGCGACACAAATTGAAAGGAAGCTTCCTTCCATCAACATATACGTTCCACCAAAAAAATCACAAAAATTGCTCGAAGCATTTTCGAGTTATTGTATGATGAGTGGACGGACAGATGGACGGACAGCGGTATACCATAAAACAACCCGTTTTTTCAAAACGGGCGTATAAAAACAATCCTAAGATAAATGTGCCCTGAAGACCATGTCAAAGAAGAATGTTGATGCATAAATGCAATAAATTCAAAGATTGTTGCTAACAGCAACAGTTTTTTATGGAAATGAAAAAGAAAATCAATAGCTCCTATCTTTGTCACCCTGCATACCGTATTGACTCATGTCGAAGCCCATACCCGTGCCGAAGCCCCCTCCCCCCCCCCATGTTTTCAGATTCGTGAACTAAAGTGCCATACTCAAGTCAAAGCCCCCCCCCCCCCCCAAGTTTCAAACTGGACGAAAGTTGTTGACTGATGTCAATAGTTGTCTGAAAAACGCCCACAACATATAGTTTTCACAGTGGTTGAATATCATCATAAAGATAGTGATTGCACACTGCCACTTTCGAGCAGTGCACAACTCGCTGTGAAAGAACACTGCCACTATCGAGCGTGCACAACTCATTGTGAAAACGGGTGTTCAGAAATTAATGAGAAAATGGTAATTAAAAATAAAAAATAATTACAACTCTGGCATTTGAGAATTATATAATATATATAACAATATAACCAGGGATATGATTTATGACTTATTGGTTCAATAAAACATGCTCATTTATCATTTCATCATGCTCTGCAACATGTGAAGTTATGATTTTCAGTGTAAAATCAATTTTTTGAATGTTGCCAAGGGAGGCAACTATTTTGTTATTCAAATTCCACTGTGTAAATTTTATCTGGTCTTCATATTATGATTTTTTTTATTGATTTTGTGTGAAGCTATATTTTGTTTTATTCGTAATAAATGTACATATTTAAAAAAACAGCTATTTTTAAACAGACTATGTTTGTCTGTTTTCAAGGGGTTGGTTTGCAGTGTTGATTGACATACTTAGTCCATTTCTGGCTTCGAGAGTAACCTGTACAAAAAAATGAAAACAACACCGAATGGTTTTCTGTTTGTTTTATTCATTAAAGTGAGGATTAAAACCCAAAATCTGAAAATGAAATGTATGTACAAGATAAATATGAGAATTTTTAAAGCAAATTCTATAAAATTGGTGGGCGGTTTCCAAAGAAACATAACATACCCAGTGGATACTTACTTGTCTTATATCACCAATTTCCGACGCATCCCAATACGACTTGCAAGCACTATTACTCGTCCCAAAGCTGCCCACCCCCCCCCCACCCCCCAACACTTTGCAATTTATCCACTGCAAGCACCCCCCGGACTTCGACACGAGTCAGTACGGTAAGGGTACTAAGTTTCAAAACAACCTGATAATGAATGTGCCCTCTGAGCTGAGGCATGCCAAAGGAAGGTGTTAATACACAAATGCACTAAGTTTGGAGGTCATTGCTTGTGGCAATGTTTTTTTTTCTTTTTTATGGAAATTCATACATATACCCTAGTATGGAAATGAGAAAAAATCAATAGCTCACATCTAGAGGTCATACATTTATTTATTTATTTTCTGGTGTTCAAGGTCACATATTTTTGCACAACGGCTAATCATGACCATAACATAAGTATCAACTCATGACCAGGGGTGAGTGTTAATAAGCCATGTTGCCAATTTTAGAGAGGGTTTGCACCTCCCAAGCATTAGGGACTGGGTCCTATTTTACCAGTAAAACAGAGCCAGGCACTGCTTCACTTCCCGGGGTTCCCACGGGGATACAGGTCATACATAAGTTTCAAAGTGATCGAATCATAAATGTGCCCTGAAGGATGTGTCAAAGGGAAATATTGAGGCCTGACTAAACTAAGTTCAAAGGTCTGCATCAACACTTTTGCGACAGATGTATTAGAAAATCGATAGCTCCCATATAGATGTCGCCCCACACAAGCACACCAAGTTTCCAAGCGATCCCATCATAAATGTTCCCTGCAGGGTGTGTCAAAGGGAAATAATGATGCTTAACAGTACTGAGTTTTTAGTAAGTTTATCAAAGGTCATTGCCAACGGCAACTATTTTTGACAGAAATGGAAGAAAATTGATAGCTATCATCTAGACGTCACCCCAAACACGCACATCAAGTTTCCAAGCAATTCAATCATAAATGTGCCCTGCAGGGTGTGTCAAAGGGAAATATTGATGCATAACTTCACTAAGTTCATCAAAGGTTGTTGCCAATGGCAACATTTTTTGATGGACAAGGAAGAACAATAGTTCCTATCTAGAAGTCACTCCAAACAAGCATACCAAGTTTCAAAGTGATCCGATCATAAATGTGCCCTGCAGGGTGTGTCAAAGGGAAATATTGATGCATAACTTCACTAAGTTCATCAAAGGTTGTTGCCAATGGCAACATTTTTTGATGGACAAGGAAGAACAATAGTTCCTATCTAGAAGTCACTCCAAACAAGCATACCAAGTTTCAAAGTGATCCGATCATAAATGTGCCCTGCAGGGTGTGTCAAAGGGAAATATTGATGCATAACTTCACTAAGTTCATGAAGGGTCATTGTCAATGGCAACATTTTTTGACGGACAAGGAAGAAAATAAATAGCTCCTATCTAGAGGTCACCCAAACAAGCATACGAGGTTTCAATGAAATAAGATCAGAAATGTGGTAAAGAGAAATATTAAGGTCTAACTAAACTAAGTTCAAAGGTCATTGACATTTGCAACATTTTTTGATGAAAGTAGTAGAAAGAGGATAGCTCCCATCTATAGGTCACCCCAAACAGGCACACCAGGTTTCAAAGCGATCCGATCATAAATGTGCACAGCAGGGAGTGTCAAAGGAAAATATTGATGCATAACTGCACTTGGTTCATCGAAGGCTATTGCCAGCTGCAACACTTTTTGATGGAAATCGAAGAAAATCAACGGCACCCATCTAGAGGTAATCCCAAACAAGCATAGCAAGTTTCAAACCTATCTGATCATAAAGGCAGACTGTATAGCATGCCAAAGAAATATATTGATGCCTGACTTAACTAAGTTCAAAGGTCATTGAAGAAAATCGATAGCTCCCCTCTGGAGGTCACTCCAAACAAGCATACCAGGTTTTAATGCAATCCGATCAATGTTCCTGCAGGATGTGCCAAAGGGAAATATTGAGGTCTTACTAAACCAAGTTCAAAGGTTGTTGCCAGCTGCAATATTTTTTTATGGGAATAGAAGAAAATCGATAGCTCCCATCTGGAGGCCACCCCAACAAGCATACCAAATTTCAAATCGATCTGATCATAAATGTGCCAAAGGAATATATTGATGCTTGACTAAACCAAATTCAATGGTTGTTGCAAGGGGGCCTTACCTAACCTGACACCAGCTGCATAAGGGCCGTACTCTGTATCATAGACGCCTAAGGGCCATACTCAGTATCATCTATGCCTAAGGGCCGTACTCGATATCATCTATGCCCAACAACCCAATTTATCATGCCAGTGGTAGTTGTTTGGGAAAATTTCAAAAACAACAGGAAGCAGGGACACAGAAAATTCAAATTCAAGTATATTTCTAGTATTTAGCAACCAGGGATAGTTTCTCCAGTATTTTAATTTTTCCAGGAGTGGATATTGCAACACACTTTTCCCAGTATTTCAAGTTTCTAGAGCTGGAGGTTTTTTAATTTTTTGTTCGGTTTCTGTTTTGGTTTTTCAGGTGGAGTAAAACCTCGGTTCGGTTCGGTTTTCGGTTTGTTCATGAGGCCAAATAAAATTCAATAAAACTCATTCTTATGTCCGGAGTCATAACTGAATGGCAGTGAAATTGAGAGAAACTCAATGAATGTCCGAAATAAGCTATAATACATGAAGAACCAGGAAGGTCAATATAATAATTACCTAAATATACAGAACTTTTATTGTGCTTGGCCATTTTTCGAGGTCTGACACCTATACGCAACTTGAGGAAAGCTGCAAACACAACTAAACTGAAATGTCGAAAATTCACAGAATGTAGCCTTCCCAGAGTAGTGAAAGTACCCAGACACTGCCATCGGCAGTGTCTGGGTACTCTCACTACTCTGAGATAGCTACATTCTGTGAATTTCTGCAGCAAGAGAGTATTTAAGAAACAAGAGGCCCCAAGGGGCCTGAGGGCGCTCACCTGACATGGTAGCCTAAATATCAACCCAGAGAATTGATTTCAACAAGTTGCATCTGATCCTCCTAAGAAAAGCTTATACCAAATATCCAAAGATTCTGACCAGTGGATCTAAAAAAAAAATAGAAGATTTTTAAAGAAGATTCCTCATATTGAACTAAGTTATAATTCGGGCTCCCACAGTGAGTCCAAATATGGACCTAGGGACTTGGCTTGAACAAAGTTGAATCTCACCCCCTAAGCATGGTGCATACCAAATATCAAAAGATTCTGCCTGCTGGATCTTGAGAAGATTTTTAAAGAAAATTCCTCATTTTGAACTAAGTTACAATTCAAGCTCCCACAGTGAGCCCAGATATGGACCAAGGGACTTGGCTTGAACAAACTTGAATCTCACCCCCTAAGCATGGTGCATACCAAATATCAAAAGATTCTGCCTGCTGGATCTTGAAAAGAAGATTTTCAAAGAAATTTGCCTGAAATGCATTAACTTCGAATTCGGGCTTCTATAGTGAGCCCAAATATGAATCCAGGGGGCCAATTTGAACAAACTTGAATCAGATCCACCCCACAATGTTGCATAACAAATAACAAAAGATTCTGCCTGCTGGATCTGGAGAAGAAGATTTTTAAAGAAATTTGCCTGAAATGCACTAAGTTCGAATTTGGGCTTCTATAGTGAGCCCAAATATGAATCCAGGGGGCCGATTTGAACAAACTTGAATCAGATCCACCCCACAATGTTGCATACCAAATATCCAAAGATTCTGCCTGCTGGATCTGGAGAAGAAGATTTTTTAAGAAATTTGCCTGAAATGCACTAAGTTCGAATTCGAGCTTCTATACTGAGCCCAAATATAAACCCAGGTGGCCGATTTGAACAAACTTGAATCAGATCCACCCCACAATGTTGCATGCCAAATATCAAAAGATTCTGCCTGCTCGATCTGAAGAAGATTTTTTAAGAAATTTGCCTGAAATGCACTAAGATCGAATTCGGGCTTTTATAGTGAGCCCAAATATGAATCCAGGGAGCCGATTTGAGCAAACTTGAATCAGATCCACCCCACAATGTTGCATACCAAATATCAAAAGATTCTGCCTGCTGGATCTGGAGAAGAAGATTTTTTAAGAAATTTGCCTGAAATGCACTAAGTTCGAAATCGGGCTCCTATACTGAGCCCAAATATGAACCCAGGGGGCCGATTTGAACAAACTTGAATCAGATCCACCCTACAATGTTGCATACCAAATATCAAAAGATTCTGCCTGCTGGATCTGGAGAAGAAGATTTTTTAATGTTTTTCCCATTGCCTACAGTGTTAAAAAGTGCTGACTCAGCACTTTTTCAAAGTCCCGAAACTGTACCCTATGATAAAACCGATGGCAATTTTTTTTTACCAATCCTTTCTGTTGGTCCCAAGGAAGCTGCACACCAAATAAAAATTCTCAGTGCCGTGCAGTTTTTGAGATATAGGCGTTTTAATTTTTTTCTATTTTTAGCTCCTGTGGTTCCCACGGGGCTACAGGAAAAAAAATTTCTGCATAAATTAGGTACTTATGACCCAATAAGCCCTCACATAAAATTTGGTTCAAATTGGCCTCTCGGTTTAAAAAATAGAAATTTGGGGTGGGGCCAAAATTTTTGCTCCTCCCATAACATCGCCAAGTATAGACCTACAAACTTCTCTTGAACAAACTTGAGTCTACACCTCAAAAGGAAGCTGCATACCAAATATCAAGTCTCTGCTATTGCTGGTTCTTGAGAAGAAGATTTTTTAAGAATTGGAGCATTTTTGCCCCACCCCTCTGCTCAATATGAGCCGAAACCTAATTTGCCCAAAAATCAAAATGCCGCTATATAACCCCTACTCACATGAAATTTCATTAACATGCGGCCAGTGGTTTGGAAGAAAAAGACCCAAACACCACCTTCACGCCGGACGACGGACAACGGACGCCGGACGACGGACGAAAAGTGATCAGAAAAGCTCACCCTGACTTTCAGTCAGGTGAGCTAAAAATGAAAAACCTTAGATTACGGGATGTCGAAGGTTTCAGTTTTAAAAAAAAAACTAAAAACCTCAGTTCGGTTTCGGTTAACCTACAGCTCTACAAGTTTCCAGTATGGGCATGCAAACCCTGTCTAGAAGAATATTTCATTTCTCAGGTTGTTAATTCTTATATCAAGATCAAACTCAAGGAAAAGATACAACTGTAAAATGCTACCTTCTTTGGGTGGTTGAGATGTTTTAGTTTCAGACTTTTTAGCAGGTTCTTTTGTAGGTTCTTTCTTTGCAGTCGATTGTTTCTTTTCAGCAGAAGATTCTTTCTTTGCAGAAGGTGCCTCTTTTCTAGCAGGAGACCGATCTTTTTTGGAAGCCTCTTCTTTTTTAGTAGCAGCTGAAGAAAAAGCAACTGTTTACTGTCAACATTAACATTATGTGTTGATTGAAAGTATGCATTTTTTTAAAATTGGGCTGGGGGGGGGGATTTTTTTATTATTTATAGTCACATTTTTTTTAACAATTAGAAAAAGCAATGTAAGCTGATTTAGATTGCCAATTCCGATTAATGGTACCCCACTTACAATAAAGCCGTCATGGACTGGTCATAATCCATGCATGGGGAGTGATGTTCCTGCATGCATTTACTAGGTAATAAAAATCATCATCAGCAAAAGTTTTCATAAATAAAGCACCGGCTTATACCTGATGCTTCATTAATTAAATTTTTGATGATTATTCCTGTAATTACTGGTTGGTGGCCATATTGTATTCTTCTAACCGAGTTCAACACTATTGGCAGTATAATCAAAAATTCAGTCACATTTGTAGGTGAACTAACCATTCAAGGGTGAGACTGCTTCAAGGCCATAACTACAGATTCACTTTTTTGACAAAGTAAAATACTTCAGCTGACTGATTCCAAAATAAGTGCAATGTCAAGGGTGGCTATGCACCCCCCCCCCCCACCCCCGAGCCCCACTGCCAAGTATGAGTTTCTAGTTATTTATCTTTGTTGATACTGAATTAATAAGAATAGTATCTTATTTCCTTTAACCATAGCACTAATATAGCAGCCACCAATTGTGTCCAAGGGACGCTTATGACCCTGCTTTATGATGAACTATATTTAGTGCAAAAGTCACTCGAAAGTGCGAGAGGACTCCAAAGCTGGATATCCCGTATATATGTGACAATTTATAACGATTAGTTAGCTGTCTAACCGGTTTTACTCAATTTGAGCTTCGTCGGAGACTTTTGTCTTGTGTGGTAGCTCTCTCCTATTTATATACAAAGCCTGGCGGGTAGAATTGCCGGGTAGAGGTGGCAGGTAGAACTGCCTGATTGTTACAGCAAAACGTTTTTAGGCGGGTAGAAAAAGCTGGCAGATCTGACGGGTAGATGTGGCAGGTAGAGATCTGCTGAATTAGCGTGTAGATAAGTTTGGGGTGTATTTATTTACGTTAACCTTTTTGGGCAATTATATTTTTCAGATTTAACCCAAGCTGTGGTGGAAAATAGGATGACAGATGAATCACAGAAATCTGGTCAAGATCTATGATATGAATGAGGTATCCAAGTCGAGAATTGCAGAATAAAAAGAACAAAAAATCGTTATTTATATTTATTTATTTATTGATGCTTAAGGTCACATATTTATGCACAATGGCTAATCATGACCGTGACAGTTTTACGGGTGGAGGAAGCCGGAGTACCCGGAGAGAACCACCGAGCAACGACGAGCAGCTGCCAGCTCCCCAACATCGTAACTCCGCACTGCAGCACAGGCAGGGTTAGATTGGTTGAAGACATGCGTACCATCGACGTGCAGTACGCCTTAGTACACGGCGTCATCGTGCCTCCATGCGGGCAATGGAGATGAAGTGTCTTGCCCAAGGACATAACGCGGTTGCCGCAGGTGGGATTCGAACCGAGGACCTCTCGGCTTGCAGCCTGCACCTCTACCACCTGAGCCACTGCGCTCCCACAAGAATTCGTTTACCATTATGTTGACCATAGATAATAAAGAACAAGAGGCCCCACGGGGCCTGAAGCGCTCATCTTGAACAAAACACAATATAAACAGAGTTGAAGAAGGAGTACATTACGCAAGCCATTTCCATAGGCTACACTGTCAATCCTTGAGTCCCTCAGGAGTGACAAAAATAAACCGGGCATCACGCCTTTTCTTCAGTTGATCATAAAGTAAAATGTAGAGCTCCCCTATGAAGTCCCTTGATACAACCTATGTGGATTAATATTAGTTACAAACCTCTAGAGGGTACGGAATATAAAAATTTTAATTCTTCAGCAAAATGGCCAATTCCGGCTCCCATAGGGAGCCAAAAATTTACCCAAGCTCTCGATTTGAACACAGTTGAATCTGACTTCGCTAGAGATGTTGTGCACCAAATATGTAAGCATTCTGACTGTTGGATCTCAAGAAGAGAAATTTTAAAGAAATTTCTTCATATTGCACCAAGTTAAAATTTGGGCTACCATAGCTAGCCCAAAATTAACCTATGGATCCGATTTGAACAAACTTGAATCTGACCCCCCTAGAGATGTTGTATACCAAATATGAAAGCATTCTGACTAGTGGATCTGAAGAAGAAGATTTTTGAAGAAGTTCCCTCATATTGTACTAAGTTAAATTTCAGGTCCCCATATGGAGCCCAAATATTAACCAAGGCACTCGAATTGAACAAACTGGAATCTGATCCCCTAGAGATGTTGTATACCAAATATGAAAGCATGCCGACTGGTGGATCTAAAGATTTTTAAAAAAATTTCCTCATATTGCACTAAGTAAAAATTTGGGCTACCATAGCGAGCCCAAATATATACCTAGGGATATGATTTGAACAAACTTGAAGAATCTGACCCCCTAGAAATGTGGCATACCAAATATGAAAGCATTCTGACTGGAGGATCTGAAGAAGATTTTTTTAAATTTCTATTTTTTGCTCCCAGGGTTCCCGGGGGATGCAGGAATTTTTTTTTTAGCATGGGTCAAGTACTTATCACCCAATAATACCACATACGAAATTCATACCAGACCATCGGTTCAGAAAATAGAAATTTTGGGCAGGGCCAAAAATCTTACCCCTCCCATTACAAAGCCAAATATTGCTTCACGAACTTCGTTTGAACAAACTTGATTTTACACCTCAAAAGGAAGCTCCATAGCAAATATCAAGTCATTGTACACACTGGTTCATGAGAAGAAGATTTTAAAAAATATTTTTGGAGCATTTTCCCCCACTCCTTCCCTAAGGGGCTGGGCATGTTGAGTTGAACAAAAATGATACCACATACGAAATTTGATTCATACCAGACCATCGGTTCAGAAAATAGAAATTTTGGGCAGGGCCAAAAATCTTAGCCCTCCCATTACAAAGCCAAATATTGCTTCACGAACTTCGTTTGAACTTCGTTTGAACAAACTTGATTATACACCTCAAAAGGAAGCTCCATAGCAAATATCAAGTCATTGTACACACTGGTTCATGAGATGAAGATTTTAAAAAATATTTTTGGAGCATTTTCCCCCACTCCTTCCCTATGGGGCTGGGGATGTTGAGTTGAACAAAAATGCAATGCCCCTTCGGGACCATCACTCTCAAAAACTTTCACTTGAATTGGACCAGTGGATTTGGAGAAGACCAAAACATGGCGCTGACGGACAGACAATGAAAAACAGATGGAGAGCGATGAGATTAGCTCAGCTTGACTTTGTCAAGATGAGCTAAAAATTGTTTGTTCATGGTATCAATAAAAAATCTTTGGAACTCCCTGCTACAGACCTGCAGTCTTGAGAGGGTTAAATTGAAGACACACACAGGAATCAGATAAATGTTTTCCAGCATAGAAAGGGTTCATTCAACATGAAATAACTTATATTTGCACAGTAGAGGGGAGTCCATCATGAGAGAAAAAAATTTTTGGAAAAAAATACACTGAAGTTATGATAGGGTTAAATTAAAGATATTCAGACAGGAATCAGATCAATTTTTTTCCGAGGAACCAGAAAAAAATACATCTACACTACTGAAAGGGTTTTTTGTTTGTTCATGGCATCAATAAAAATCTTTGGAACCCACACTGCAGTCTTGAGAGGGTTAAATTAAAGACATGCATACAGGTATCAGATGTTTTCCAGCATTGAAATGGTTCATTCAACACAAATAAAAATCTTTCTAAAACAAACAAAAGTCCCACAGAATTGACAAATTGGAACAGATTGGAATAATAAGATAAACTGTTCACAACAGAATTTTTGTTAATTTAAGTCAATATGTCAATCAAAATCTTCTGTGAATGAAAAATTTCTCCAGGATAAAACTACTACAAAAATGCTGACTCATCATTTTTTCAATACCCTCTACCAGGCACCCTGATTGAACTGGTGGCTTTTTTTTTTTAACAAATTTGTTAAAAATCCCTTCTTCTGGTCCTAAGGATGTTTCATACCAAATACCAGTTCTCTGTTCCTTCTGGTTTGGGATATATGGGCTTTCAAATTTTTTTCTGTTTTTAGCCCCTGGGGGTAGTCCCAGGGCTGTGAAAACATTTTTTTTAGGCATCAATCAATTACTTAGGACCCACTTAAACTACATACCAAATTTGGTTGAAGTTGGCCTGCCGGTTCTGGAAATAGAAATTAGAAATTAAAAAAGTTAAAAAATTTATAGTAATTTAAATATTTTTTAAACTTACCAATGACCCAGACTTAGCTGCTGCTAACTCTTAAATATTTAGGGCCAAATACAAATTTTAGCCCCCAATCCCCCAAATTTGCATCAAAAACCGAAAATTACATGTTCTGTATGGTCCTCCATACTTTTACTCCACTGAGCATGTGCAGTGTCAAGGAGGTCTCGAAATTGGCGCAATTATCATTCTTACAACCAGTGCCTGGTAAGCGTTATGTACTCAGCGGGGAGGTATGAGTTCCGAACTCATGGGAGGGCCATCCCCATCTGGGTCATTGGTAAGTATAAAAAATATATAAATTACTATAAATTTTTTAACATTTTTATACTGTACCAATGACCCAGACTTAGCTGAATAGTAAAAGGTTGGAGGGCCTAGGACATAAGGAAAATCCAATAGGCTCAACTACATATAACAGAAATATCCCCTCGAGGAGAAAGGAGAAATAGGCTTTACATGTATCTTTCTTATTTGCATCAAAAAGAGAAAGACACAACACCATTCTGTAATTGAGCACAATAAAATCAATGGTCTCTATTAACCTCCAGTATAACCAGTTATGCTAATTATTTTTAAAGGAAAGCCAATAAATAAAGGAAGTCCAGAGAAATGAGACTCTTTATACTCATTAAAAGTGTCAGAGGATTGGATATTAACGCCCGTATGACATGCGACATATATAAATGCTTCACACCGAGCTACACTTTAAAAATATTACATGGATGAGTAAACATTAGCTTTACACTTTAAAATCATCTCGGTACCCGCCTCGGAATTACTGATTCCAGGCGAGGTATTCCCTTGCTTTTCACTATAAAGCAGGTGACCTAAGGGAACACCCTCCCCCCACCCCCACCCTTCCCCTTGCCCTGGATCAAATACTCCAGAGCGAAGAGGGCAGCAGGACAGAGTCACTGCGGGAACAGAAAGCCTACATAACTATAGTTGCAACTGTTTAGTGGATGACATTCTGAGCAACAGATAACGGACCTAAACAATGCAGATCTCCAGAAATGGACTCAGTATTTCTAAGATAAAAATTCGTGAAAGTGGAAGGCTGAGACCAATATGCAGCCCTCGTTAGATCTGTAATAGCAACACTATTAGCGTAAGGCCAAGATGTAGATAGAACTCTTACTTCATGAGCTGAAATCTTAAGCACAGACTGCTGACTTGAAGATAATTTATCATAAGCAGTACAGATAGTTAATTGAATCCATCTAGCAACAGAATGGACCGAAATGTGAAGGAAGCTTCCATGGCATGTCCCACAACAGACACCTGAGTAGATTAATCCACGGTCTTTGTGGAGAAAGAGGTGCTACCAACAGAATTTTGCATTGAGATTGTTTTAACTTGAGCAATATCTGCTGAATCAACGGTGCTGGAGGATACGCATATCCTATCATTCCATCTCACGAGATCGATAGAGCATCTACAGCAAACGCTCGAGGATTCGGACATGGTGAAACATACCTCTGCAACTGATTGTTGAGATGAGTCGCAAATAAGTCCATCATTGGCCGCTCTCATTGGTAGCAAATCTGATTGAATACTCGTTTGTTGAGAGTCCATTCTGACGGCAACAAGCGACCCCTCCGTGAAATGGAGTCCGCTAATACATTCAGACGACCCGGAATATGATGGACCGATAGGGGAACTTGATGTTCTAGTACAAACAGAAGGATTCATTCCGTTAACTTGAATAACAGAATGGAATGAGTGCCTCCCTGGTTCCGAATATACCCCATTACCGTCGTATTGTCGGACAGAATTTGCACGTGAGCATTCTGAATAACGTTCATCCAATGACATAACGCAAGCCAAATTGACATCATTTCCTTGATGTTTATGTGCTTGATTAGGAACTGCGGATCCCAAAGACCCTGGCGCTTCAAATCCGTTGGGCTCAATGTTGCGCCCCAACCTGTTTGACTGGCATCCGTCAAACTTGTAAAACTCGGATCCGGCAATTGCAGTGGAACTCCCTGAGTTAACCACTGAATATCTGCCCAAGTCTGAATCTCTTGTTTCACTTGATTTGACAAGAGGATGTCCGTATCGAGGGAATGAATCTACACCCTCCAATTCTGGGTCAAAAAAAAAATTTGGAGAGGACGAGTGCGTAGCCGCCCCATCGGAATAAAATCCGCAGCAGCTCCACACAAACCTATCAGTCTCATGAATTCTCTCGCTGTAACTTTGTCTGAGTGAAGACAATAGCGAGCGTAACAACTGATTAATTTAGCTCTGGTTAACAGCAGACGAACGAGATTGTTGTGCGTCTCGAAGCTCATCCCCAGGTGGGTGAATGACTTGAACGACACCAGATCCGACCTCTCCTCGTTTACTTATGAAACTGAGACGTCAGAGCAATAGAAGCAGATTCTGCACATCGTTCTGAAGCGTTAACTCGTTGCCGTACCTCTGAAGAATGTCGGCCAGGTAGGCCGACGTTACCGCAGACGAATGAGCTCGGAAATGAGTCATTACCGAGTTCATTATTCGAGTGAAAGCCCAGGGCACTAGATTCAGACTGAAGCACATTGCTCAGAGCTGATACACGACTCCTATGATGGCAAAGCGAAGATACTTTCTGAATGCCGGATGTACCATGACGTGAAAGTACGCATCCTTGAGATCTATGCATGTAGCATAGTCGTTCACCCGAATACTCGCTCTGACCGATCGGATGGTCTCCATATAGAATTGTGGAGCCACGATCAGCTTGTTTATCCAACTCAGATTTATGAGTGGACGGAACGAGCCATCTGGTTTCGGAACCAGAAAAAGATGGTTGTAGAAACCTGGAGATTCCTGGTTTTCTACGATCGCTATCGCGATCTTCTCCAGAAGAGACTGGACTTCTGATGGAAGCGAGCCTCTTTTTTGCTGATTTGACTGAAGCTGAGTCCATCTTGGACTTCGAGTTAACGGAGGTTTTCCTTTGAAGGACAGTTTTAGTCCTTCCGAAATCACCCCTCGAACCTAAGGGTCATCCGTAATCGACTCCCAATTGGTTGAGAAACTCGACAGTCTTCCGCCCACTGGAACACGATAGAGGTTAATACCATTACCTCCTGGTCCTGCGAGCCTTGCGGAAGGAGAAACCATGTCCTCCACGGACCCACACCTCGCCCCGTCGACCTAGGGGCGTCTGACCGGTTGTCTCGGCCAGTATTACGGCCCCTACCCGAGTCGCCACCCTGACGGTCTCTAGAGTAAGACCTAGAGGACGCATAGGAACCTCTATAGGAACTTCCCTTGGACGTATTCGCCCCAGAAGTGCCTGTCCTACTCTTCTCTGCTGAATCCGACTTTTTTTTTGGAAGCAGATTTGAATAGCAGAGAGTCTGAAGCTATCTTAGTTATCTGATCATAGATTGCGGAAAGCTTGCCGTCAAAGAGAAGCTCTCCGGAGACCGGAGCGACTCTAAGAGAGTTTTTCACCTTACTATCCACGCGTATGGATGTAGCCAGGGCCGCGTCACGTCTCACCAACGTCTAACCAACTCCAGATTTGCCACTAAAAGGGCGGAGTTATACGTGGAGAATGCTAAGGCCCTTGAAAGAACTCTTAAGGAGGCTGTACATCCTGGAATTCTTTTCCTTCGAGACGTAATGACAGCGCTCTTGTAAGGCGATCTGCGTACTATAATGCGTCTAAGCCAGCCCTGTTAGACAATATTGTTGTTTCCAACATCGTGGTTGGAACTGACATAGACGACGGTATAGACAATACTAGGTCTTCGGCCTGGTCTTCTAGATGCAGAGGAACTCTCGGAATGCTCTGTCCTGCCGTTTCGAATTTATTCTTTGAATTGATGAAAGGCAGATGTACAGCATTTGGCGATATGAAAAATGCCCGTTTTGGTAGCAAGTTATATATAGCGTCATTCAATAGTTCAAATGTCCATGAGACATTTCTGGACTCTGTTGGAAACTCAGGGACGATGTCCCTAAACCGATTAAAGAATTCTGTGTCCAGTGGCGCTATCAGTCTCTTATCCGGCAACGCAGCATTTTGTTCCGGAGTGAACAACGTCAGATGATAATGCCGGATGCACTCTATATTATATTGTTCCGAAAGGGAAAATTACAACTCCTCTGTATCCCTTTCGCCATCCTGTCGGACCACTTGTAATTCTTGGTCGTCCGTGCCTGAACCTGCAGCGGAACGTACCGACCCAGCTTCCTTGGATAATTCCTGATCCAACAGAGTTTCTGTCGGTTGCTGGGATGCTCAGATAATTTGAGCTATCTGCGGTAGCATGTCCGTAACGAAGGCCTGTGGAGCTGCGGTCTTACAGGATTTAGCCGCTGGAAGCTCCTTGGACGTTGACTCCTGCATACTTCTTTTATGCGAACGTCCGGAGTATGAAGGCCTCATATCCTTGGCTACCGGATGGCGTGACTTGGTCGCCGTGGAATCCCTGGTCGGCGAGGTTGGCTGGATATCACTGGTCACGTAGCCAAGGTGCGGTCGTGTGTGCTGCCGTGAGGATGAGGAAGCCCATAGAGCAGTCTCTCCAGACTGTCTATATAACGGAGCGTCCTGAGCGGTGGACGTATGCTCCGACTGAGGAACGTTTTGTACCACATCTGGGCCCAGATGTTGTTGTACGAGAGAGGGACCTCTCTCGCTCACAGCCCGGATGGACCTGGATGAGCTAGGAACCGGACTAATAGGCTTCCTCCGTACCATCCTCGTATCCGTCGTCCCTGGGTGTGCACATTGTATTTTTATAGTGCTCGCATCACCCAAATCTCCTTCCTGGACCGCAATGGACGAACCCGGCTGCTGAGCCATTCCATGAATGGTCGCTACACCGGGTGAGCTAGCGGATGCCAAAGCCGTAGATCCTACTTGGGACCTCTTAGGCAATTGACGTATCTGCATGAGCACTTTTACCGCTAGCTAACACTTTTCGAAGACATCACAGTAACATCACCCTGTTCATGTTCCTCAATGAGGCCTGTGGAGCCGCGGTCTTACGTAATTAGCCGCTGGAAGCTTCAGGGACGTTCATTCCTGCATTTATATAATATGTGAACGTCCCAACTGGAAAGGCCTCGTGTCCCTGGCTAGCAGATGGAGTGACCTGGTCTATGTGTATTCCCTGGTCGGCGAAGCAGGAGCTCCAGGGACGTTCATTCCTGCATTTATATAATATGCGAACGTCCCCTGAAAATCTGTGGACACATAGCCAAGGTGTGGTCGTGTGTGCTGACGTGAGGATGAGGAAGCCAATAGAACAGCCGCGTCAGACTGTCTATGCGACGGAGCGTCCTGAGCAGGAGGGGTGGACGTATGCTCCAACTAACGAACGAACATACAACAACATGTTGATGTAAGAGAGAGGGGGCCTCTTTCGCTTGCGGTCCGGATAGAACTGGGCGAGCTAGCTACCGGACTGACAGGCTTCCTCCGTACTATCCTCGGATCCGTCGTTGCTGGGTTTATAGTGCTCGCATCACTCAAACTGCTTCCCTGGAGCGCAACGCACAAACCCGGCTGCCGAGCCATTCGTTGAATGGTCGCTACACCGGGCGGACGATCAACATCTTCGATCCTACTAGGGACCTCTTCGGCAATTGTCGTATTTCCATGAGCACTTAGCTGCTAGCCCTAATACTGCAACGACGGAGACACACTTGTTGAAGACATCACGGAAACATCACCCTGTTCTTGTTCTTCTGAAAAAGAGACTGATAAAGTAGAGTGACCCTGCGGAGAGAGAACCGGAATGGACCCCTCACCACTAACAAAATACCGGGACACACGTCTCCAACGTTGTCATTCCAATCAGCACACACTGAGCAAGAATTAGTGCGAATACACTGACTGCAAGAAACACAATGAACATGAGAATTAGAGGAAGATTTCCTCGCATTACAATTTGAACAATATTTTTTCATCATGAAAAAATATACACAGTCATAGTACTCGCACTAACCCTTGAAACAAAGATACATAATATAATCCATTATAACATTTCGAAAAAATAATTAAAAAAAAAACATTTTTGAAAAAATTTTCAGAAGAGCCCAAGTTCCCAATGGGAACAATGAGCCCAAATGGATCCCAAAAAGCCTAAGTGTGGACAAAAAATTTTTAAACCATTTTAAACAAGAGGCCCCAGGGAGCCTGAGGGCGCTCACCTGACATGGTGGCCTAAATATCAACCCAGAGAATTGATTTCAAGTTGCATCTGCTCCTCCTAAGAAAAGCTTATACCAAATATCCAAATATTCTGACCAGTGGATCTAAAAAAAAAGGTTTTTAAAGAATATTCCTCATATTGAACTAAGTAATAATTCGGGCTCCCATAGGGAGCCCATATATGAACCCAGGGACTTGGCTTTAACAAACCTGAATCTCACACCCCTAAGGATTCTGCACACCAAATATCAAAACATTCCGACTGCTGGATCTGAAGAAGAAGATTTTTAAAGAAAATTCCTCATTTTAAACCAAGTTACAATTCGAGCTCCCACAATCAGCCCAAATATGGACCTAGGGACATGGCTTGAACAAACTTGAATCTTACCCCCCTAAGGATGCTGCATAAAAAATATCAAAAGCATTCATCTGCTGGATCTGAAGATTTTTAAAGAAAATTACTCATTTTGAACTAAGTTGTCATTCAGACTCCCATAGTGAGCCCAAATATGAACCAAGGGACTTGGCTTGAACAAACTTGAATCTCAGCCCCCTAAGGTTGCTCCATGCCAAATATCAAAACATTCCAACTGCTGAATTTGAAGAAGAAGATTTTTAAAGAAAAATTCCTCATATTGACTAAGTTATAATTTGGGCTCCCACAGGGAGCCCAAATATGGACCCATGGACTTGGCTTTAACACACTTGAATCCCCCCCCCCTCCCCCCAAGGATGCTACCCACCACATATCAAACCTTCCGACTGCTGGATCTGAAGATGAAGATTTTTTAAGAAAATTCCTCATTTCGAACAAAGTTACAATTCAAGCTCCCACAGTGAGCCCAAATATGAACCTAGGGATATGGCTTGAACAAACTTGAATCTTACCCCCCTAAGGATGCTGCATACCAAATATCAAAACATTCCGACTGCTGGATCTAAAGAAGATTTTTAAAGAAAGTTCCTCATTTTGAACTAAGTTATAATTTAGGCTCCCACAGTGAGCCCAAATATGAACCCAGGGACTTGGCTTGAACAAAACTGAATCCCCCCCCCCCCCCCCTAAGCTCCTATACTGAGCCCAAATATAAACCCAAGGGGCCGATTTGAACAAACTTGAATCAGATCCACCCCACAATGTTGCATACCAAATATCAAAAGATTCTGCCTGCTGGATCTGGAGAAGAAGATTTTCAAAGAAATTTGCCTGAAATGCACTAAGTTCAAATTTGGGCTCCTATACTGAGCCCAAATATAAACCCAGGGGGCCGATTTGAACAAACTTGAATTAGATCCACCCCACAATGTTGCATACCAAATATCAAAAGATTCTGCCTGCTGAATCTGGAGAAGATGATTTTTTACGAAATTTGCCTGAAATGCACCAAGTTCGAAATCGGGCTTCTATACTGAGCCCAAATATGAACCCAGGGGGCCAATTTGAACAAACTTGAATCAGATCCACCCTACAATGTTGCATACCAAATATCAAATGATTCTGCCTGCTGGATCTGGAGAAGAAGATTTTTTAATGTTTTTCCCCATTGCCTACAGTGTTAAAAAGTGCTGACTCAGCACTTTTTCAAAGTCCCGAAACTGTACCCTATGATAAAACCGATGGCAATTTTTTTTTACCAATTATTTCTGTTGGTCCTAAGGAAGCTTCACACCAAATAAAAATTCTCGGTGTCGTGCCGTTTTGGAGATATGGGCGTTTTAAATTTTTTCTATTTTTAGCTCCTGCGGTTCCCATGGGGCTACAGAAAAAAAAAATCAGCATAAATTCGGTACTTATGACCCAATAAGCCCTCACATAAAATTTGGTTCAAATCAGCCTCTCGGTTTTGAAAATAGAAATTTTGGGCGGGGCCAAAAATTTTGCCCCTCCCATAACGACGCCAAGTATAGCCCCACAAACTTCTCTTGAACAAATCTGAGTCTACACCTCAAAAGGAAGCTGCACACAAAATATCAAGTCTCTGCTACTGCTAGTTCATGAGAAGATTTTTTAAGATTTCAGCACACTTTTTGGGTGTGGCCCTACCCACGGGCGAGGCAACTTGATTTGAACAAAATCAAATTGCGATGTCATAACAAACTATTATCTCAAATAACAATTAAATTGGTTCAGGGTTTGGGAGGAGAAGACGCAAACACCATGTTCACGGACGACGACGGACAACGGACAACGGACGGTGAGTGATCAGTATAGCTCTCCTGACTGAAAGTCAGGTGAGCTAAAAATTAATGTCACACTTACGGACAATATTAATGTATCTTGCTATGAACTGAACAAAGCAGAAGACAAGTAATCAATATCAGAAGTAACCGTTGTCAACAAAAACAAAAAGTGTACAAAAACCGGAAACATGACTCCAGGCACTGATAAACATGGCCCGAAATCAGTTACCAATTTAAACACTATCTGATGCAAAACAGAGACTTCCAGAGAAGAAACTGCAGAACATCAGATGGTAGATGCAGACCAAAATGCCTAAACACCCAAGAGTGAGGACGTAAACATGGGGAAAAACAGAATATTATTCTGTTACCAAGCCAAAACTCCAAAGAAATTTTAGTAATCAACCTTACAAAAAATATGCCAAAAGCATGGGAGAATCGCTAGGGGAGAATAAAGGAAAGGGAGAGAGGAAACACTGAACAACAATGGTACGTTCACTGCAAGAATGACAACAAAAGGGCCATGCCTCGAAAATAGGCAACATGAAATAATTTCGTAAAAAAATTATAAGTTACAGCCCTGAACATTTCCTGCCACTGTTTCTTCCTCTCATCCTTCTATTTCCTCCTTAGATCCACCACTTCTCTCATAATTATGTGTCTGGCATCATTTAAACTGAGATTTACAAGCACAAATATCAGTGAGATGTAACTGATGTGAGGGCCAAACAAAGAATGACAATTGTGCCAATTTCGAGACCTCCTGGACACTGCGCATGCGCAGTGGAGAAAAGCTATGGAGGACCATATACGACATGTAATTGTCGGTTTTTGATGCAAATTTTGGGGATTGGAGGTAAAATTTGTGTTTGGCCCTAAATATTTAAGAGTTAGCACCAGCTAAGTCTGGGTCATTGGTACAGTATAAAAATATAGAAATTTTGGGCGGGGCCAAAAATCTTACCCCTCCCATTACAAAGCCAAACATTCCTTCACAAACTTTGTTTGAACAAACTTGATTCTACACCTCAAAAGGAAGCTCCATAGCAAATATCAAGTCATTGTACACACTGGTTCATGAGAAGAAGATTTTAAAAATATTTTGGAGCATTTTCCCCCACTCCCTCCCTATGGGGCTGAGCATGCCGAGTTGAACAAAAATGCAATGCCCTCTGGGACCATCACTCACGCAAACTTTCACTTGAATTGGCCCAGTGGCTTTGGAGGAGAAGACCAAAACATGGTGTTGACGGATGACGGACGTTGGGTGGAGAGCGATGAGATTAGCTCAGCTTGACTTTGTCAAGATGAGCTAATAAAAACTAGAGGGTACTGATTTAGTGAACTAAAACACGTCTCCCCTTTGATTAGTTCATGCTTCCAACTCATGACTAAGAAAGATCAAACTAAAGGTCAAATGCCAAGATCATAGAAGTTCAAGATAGAAAGTGACACATCAGCCTAGCTGTTGCATTCATATGCCAAATATCATAAACATAGCTGAACAATTCAATGATTTGACCTTGATGTCAAAGGTCATATGTAGATCATAATGGAATATGACACATGGTCTTTTAGTGATACACTCACATGCCAAAAATCATATGCCTAGGTCAAAAAATGTAAAAAAAAAGGTCAATAATGTTACTTTGAGGCCAAGGGTCATATGTGGATCATGATGGTATGTGACACATTGTCTCATGGTGATACACCCACATACCTAATATCATAAAGTGAGGTGAAAAGGTAAAAAAGTTGTGGCCCGGACAGGCTTACTTGCCAAAAAATTAGTAATTTGACCTTGAGGTCAAAGGTCAATGTCGTATATGGGTCATGAAGGTAAGCAACACATCATCTTATGGTGATACACTCGCATGTCAAATATCATAAGCCAAGGTGAAAAGGTAAATAAGTTCTTGCACGGGCACGCTTACTTGCCAACAAAATCAGTAATTTGACCTTGAGGTCAAAGGTCAATGTCATATGTTTGTCATGATGGTACATCATCTCATGGTGATACACCCACATGCCAAATATCATAAGCCTTGGTCAAAAGATAAAAACGAAAGTGTCAGTGACGCTGTAGCTCAACTTGTGGAAGACATGTACATGTATAATGTGTGACACAGCAACGACACACATCCAGGTATTGACCTGATAACAAAGGTACATATGAAGTATTGTAATGGTCTGCACATTAATGCTGACCGTAGCCTGTAACAAATGTATAGGTAAAGTATTGTAAAGGTGGGCGACAGTTAGATGCTAAACTAGAAAATAAATCTTTGAATCCCAGAGTGGGTTTAACTGAACCCAAAAATATTTGTTCTCAAAGCAATGCGATAACAAATGCACCCCAAAACACTCGTTCCTGTCCCAAGGTGGTAACAAAGGTCCCAAAAATGTTTTGTTAAGATTGGTTCATAAATACAACCTCTAGCCCGAGCCATATTGACATGTGCACTTACTGTGTATAAGTAGCACTGAATAAATCAAAGTTCATCTAATTTACATAATTTCTGCACGAGAAAAAACCTGTAAGGCTATAAAAAAAAGAACCTCTGTTTCTCAGGCCCGCGCGCATGGTCATTTTTGGTGCGCATGCAACCTTTTTATGACACCAAAAAATCTTCAAAAAAAATTTGAGATATTGTGCTCATTTCAGTAAATCGATATCGATGCGTTCGCAAAATTTAAATTAACACACTTCAAGCTTTTTCTACATCATACTTTAATAAAGTGGGTGGGTTTTAGCAATATTCACGACAGAAAGTGTTTTATTCTGTAAAAGGTAAGTCATAATGACAGCAAGAAGGAAGGTGTCTTTCAGTCTGACAACAAACAGTCACAAAGGGGAATGGTCGATTCACACCACGTTTGATTCGCACCAACCCTCAGAAAGTCTGCAAAGTCAGGTGCTATGTTGAATGGAACACAGTCTCCTGGCATTTATTTTTAGTAACATTTGTATTGTAAATGGCCGTCATTGGGAATTTGTGTACTGTTATTTGAAACCGTTACGAGTTTCCCAGTTAATTTAAATAAATGCATTTGAGATGCAGGATAATTGGATAACTAATAGTAACCGTTGCTTGATATAAAAGTAACAGTCATAGTTGAAAATAAATCGCATATAGGCAGGTATGTGCGGTCGAATTGGTTAATAAAAACACGCTAACATTCGTTTTGTATTTCATTTTCAGATTTCAAAAAAATATGATTTATGGATGAACTGCCATTCAAATGGGTTGTGATAATTTTGAATATAATGGGGAAAAATTGCGATTCACGATTTTATTAGGCAGGTTGTGAAAGGATTTTTTGGGGGGGGGGTAAAATAAATCTCTGAATGTTGGCACTTTGACATTTGATTTGTCCCAGAGACGTTTCAATCAGAGACGTTTCACGCACGAGGCGTTTCGTGACTTTCGTCCTGTGTTATAATTTTCACGTTTCAGTGAAAAAACAAACATTCAAACTCCACTTCATTTACGACTCAACACCCCTATGGTGAATAACCAATATATTTGCGAAATTTTGCGTGGTCCACCAGGCATTTGGGTGGGCATCAAATTACCACAAACAACCTCTCGGGGAGAAAATAAAAAAAAAAAAAAAAACACCCGCCCGCATGCTTTTTTGGAAAAAATGGCCTGAGAAACAGACAATCAACTTTGTATGGCCTAATATATGTGATGTATTCCATGTTACTAAACATTAATTCAAAAATTTATTCAAATCAGAACCTTCATATCTGTACAAAAAACTGATTGTACCTAATTTTGGTACAAAATGGCTGCCGGTGGCCATCTTGAATTTCAGACCGCACCCAAAAACACTTGTTCTCATCCCAAGGTGATAACAAAGGTATCCAAGACGTTTCGTGAAGATCGGTTCATAAATAGAGCCTCTAGCCCGAGCCGTATTGACATGTGCACTTACTGTGTATAAGTAGCACTGAATAAATCAAAGTTCATCTAATTTGCATAATTTCTGCACGAGAAAAAAACCCTGTATTATATGTGATGTATTCCATGTTACTAAACATTCATTCAAAAATCACCTGACATGGTAGCCTAAATATCAACCCAGAGAATTGATTTCAACAAGTTGCATCTGCTCCTCCTAAGAAAAGCTTATACCAAATATCCAAAGATTCTGACCAGTGGATCTAAAAAAAAAGATTTTTAAAGAATATTCCTCATATTGAATCCCACAGGGAGCCCATATATGGACCCAAGGACATGGCTTTAACAAACTTGAATATCACCCCCTAAGGATGCTGCACACCCAGCGCTGCAAATAAGCGTCCGGACACGGACAATGTCCGGCCGAATTCGCCATACTGTCCGGCCGAAATCAATTACGGTCGGTCTTCATGTCCGGCGGTCAATTACTACAGTCATCTGTGTAAAATCAACCCATCCCAACCACACTGCCGTCGCAGTAGTCTCCATGACGGACATTCAATTATTAAAATCGTCTGCGTCCCGGCACCAGCCCCGCTACCATCTCAGTATAAATATTTTTGAAAGGTGTGTTCATTTTGTTCATAAAAAAACAATAATTTGTAGTGCCTGCCATGCGCAGTCAACAGTGGTAAATGGCTTTTTCAACACACCCCTTTTTCGACCCAGTTTCGGCTTATCGCGTCCGAGTCTAGACGTTTCGGGCCGTGTTCGATTCGGACTAAATGGGTGGATGATATATTAATTTGTACAGGGTTGGTCTGTGTAAATTAATCGATTGGTGCAAGCAATTGATGAGAAACGTAATGGAAATTCCCCATCAGAGCCAGAGCTGTTAAATTAGCTCCCTTGATGTGCAAATCCATGATTGGTCAAAACAGCACGGACGTTTTTGAAAACATTCACTGTCAAAATAAACAAACGGCAGATGTATTACAACACAAGCGAATACCACGAGTTTTGCTTTGATAATCTCTGGAGTCGGCTTAAGTTATCGACACGACGGGCAATTCAAAATGAACGTTTGATGAGAAAAAACGCTTCTTGAAAAAATAATGCACACGAACGCGCGCGATTTTCAACGCCTCTCATCCTAAATTGGGAGGCGGTGTCGTCCACGAGTACCAATACCATTGCGCTTCTTTCCCGCAAAAGCCTGGGCCAACCGGCCACTCATCGTTGATTTAGTGCTGAAATTGTTTGATAAATTGTTCACTATGAATGATGCCTGTTTCAATTAAAAGAAAATTGATCTATTACCATTCTTTTTAATTACCTGATTTGTCTTTCTCCATCCTTGCACTTTGTTTCTTCACCTGTCCAACATTCAAGGAACTTTCACTTACCTCCCCATGCATGATGCAATTGGATTATAATAATTATCGAGTCACAGTGAGCGAAATTCATCATTTGGGAGAAGAAAGGGAGTATCTGACGTCTATATATTGACCTCAATTAGGCATTTTCGGATGTCCGGCCCAAAATTTATCATGTCCGGCCCAAATTGTCTGGGGCCTGACATCACGTCCGGACCAATTATTTTTTTTATTTGCAGCCCTGTGCACACCAAATATCAAAACATTCTGACTGCTGGATCTGAAGAAGAAGAATTTTAAAGAAAATTCCTCATTTTGAACTAAGTTACAATTCGAGCTCCCACAGTGAGTCCAAATATGGACCTAGGGGCATGGCTTGAACAAACTTGAATCTCACCCTCCTAAGGATGCTGCATACCAAATATCAAAACATTCCACCTGCTGGATCTGAAGAAGATTTTTAAAGAAAGTTCCTCATTTTGAACGAAGTTATAATTCGGGCTACCACAGTGAGCCCAAATATGAACCCAAGGACTTGGCTTGAACAAACTTGAATCTCACCCCCCTAAGCATGGTGCTTACCCAATATCAAAAGATTCTGCCTGCTGGATCTTGAGAAGAAGATTTTCAAAGAAATTTGCCTGAAATGCCCCCCCCTCCCCTCCCCCCCCCCCCCCCCCCCCCCCCCACAATGTTGCATACCAAATATCAAAAGATTCTGCCTGCTGGATCTGGAGAAGATTTTTTTTTTTTAAGTTCGAATTCGGGCTTCTATAGTGAGCCCAAATATGAATCCAGGGGGCCGATTTGAACAAACTTGAATCAGATCCACCCCACAATGTTGCATACCAAATATCAAAAGATTCTGCCTGCTGGATCTGGAGGAGGAGATTTTTGAAGAAATTTGCCTGAAATGCAGTAAGTTCGAATTCCAACTTCTATAGTGAGCCCAAATATGAATCTAGGGAGCCGATTTAAACCGATTTAAACAAACTTGAATCAGATCCATCCCACAATGTTGCATACCAAATATCAAAAGATTCTGGCTGCTGGATCTGGAGAAGATTTTTTAATTTTTTAAGAAATTTGCCTGAAATGCACTAAGTTCGAAATCTGGCTCCTACACTGAGCCCAAATATAAACCCAGGGGACCGATTTGAACAAACTTGAATCAGATCCATCCTACAATGTTGCATACCAAATATCAAAAGATTCTGCCTGCTGGATCTGGAGAAGAAGATTTTTGAAGAAATTTGCATGAAATGCACCAAGTTCGAATTCCAGCTTCTATAGTGAGCCCACATATGAATCTAGGGAGCCGATTTGAACAAACTTGAATCAGATCCATCCCACAATGTTGCATACCAAATATCAAAAGATTCTGCTTGCTGGATCTGGAGAAGAAGATTTTTTAAGACATTTGCCTGAAATGCACTAAGTTCACTAAGTTCGAAATCAGGCTCCTATACTGAGCCCAAATATGAACCCAGGGGGCCAATTTGAACAAACTTGAATCCGATCCACCCTACAATGTTGCATACAAAATATCAAAAGATTCTGCCTGCTGGATCTGGTGAAGAAGATTTTTTAATGTTTTTCCCATTGCCTAGTGTTAAAAAGTGCTGACTCAGCACTTTTTCAAAGTCCTGAAAAAAGTAACTTGTGATCAAACCGATAGGGATTTTTTTTAACCATTCTATTCTACTGGTTAAAAGTAAGCTTTATACAAAATAAGAATGCTCTGTGCTGTGTAGTTTTGGAGATATGGCAGTTTTAAGGTTTTTCCTATTTTTAGCTCCCGAGGTTCCCACGGGGCAATGAGACAAATTTTTTTTTGCATCAATCAACTACTTATGACCCATTATCACCTCAATCAAATTTGGTTCAAATCGACCTCACGGTTCTGAAAATACAAATTTTAGGCATGGCCAAAATTTTTGCCCATCCCATAACGAAGGCAAATAATGCCCGACAAACTTCTCTTGAACAAACTTGATTCTAAACCTCAAAAGGACTCTGTATACCACATATCAAGTCTATGCTACTGGTGGTTCATTAGAAGAAGATTTTCAAAAAATTTGGCCATTTTTTCCCCACCCCTCTGCTCAATATGAGCCTAAACCTAATTTGCATAAAAATCAAAATGCCTCTATATAACCACTACTTATATGCAATTTAATTAAAATGTGGCCAGTGGTTTAGGAGAAAGAGGCTCAAACACCACCTTCACGCAGGACGACGAGTGATAAGAAAAGCTCACCCTGACTTTCAGTCAGGTGAGCAAAAAACTGATTGGACCCAATTTCACTACAAAATGGCCACTGGCATCCATCTTGAATTTTGGACCGCACCCAGAAACACTCATTCTCGTCCCAAGTTTCGTGAAGATCGGTTCATATATACAGCCCCCAAGCACGAGCCATATTAAATAAAAAAAGTAGCACTGAAAAAATCAAAGTTCATCTAATATGCAGAATTTTTGAATAATTTATGCATGAGAAAAAAAACCTGTATTATATGTGATGTATCCCATGGTACTAAACATTCGTACAAAAAATGATTCAAATCAGCACTTTCATATGGAAGTTCTGCGCAAAAATCTGATTGCACCAAATTTTGTACAAAATGGCTGCCAGCGGCCATCTTGAATTTCAGACCGGACCCAAAAACACTCGTTCTCGTCCCACAGTGATAACAAAGGTATTCAAGAAGTTTCGTAAAGGTCGGTTCATAAATACAGCCCCTTGCCCAAGCTGTATTGGCATCTGCACTTACAGTGCTGGAAGTAACACTAAATAAATCAAAGTTTGTCTAATTTGCATAATTTATGCACGAGAAAAAAAACTGTATTATATGTTATGTATCCCATGGTACTAAACATTCACACAAAAAAATTATTCAAATCAGAGCTTTCATATGGAAGTTCTGCGCAAAAATCTGATTGCACCTAATTTTGTACAAAATGGCTGCCAGTGGCCGTCTTGAATTTCGGACCAGACTCCAAAACACTCGTTCTCGTCTCACGGTGATAACAAAGGTACCCAAGAAGTTTCGTAAAGATTGGTTCATAAATACGGCCTCTAGCCCGAGCCGTGTGTATGGCGCGACAGACAGACAGACAGGCCATGACAATACCTCAAATTTGGCTTCGCCAAAGTTGAGCTAAAAATGTTCAGTAGATAGTAGACATTGTCCCAAATAAGAAACAGTGACATTCCACTAAACTGTTTGAAGAATTAAAGGTGTAATTTTGAAACAACAAACTTTAACCAAAACTCCAAATGTTAACTAAACAGGAATTTTTTTTTAAAAAACACACTTGAACCTTCAGTAAAAAACTTTAACTACAAACTTTAACCAAAACTCTAAATGTTAACAGACGGACATATGGACAGACAGACGGACGAAAGTCATGACTATAGCCCTCACTGTAAACAGTCGGGCTAAAAATGAAAGTGTCAATGACACTGTAGCTTAACTTGTCTGTGTGTTGTGTTTGATGAAAAGAATAATGTTTAATGTTTATGAAAGGATTATGAAATAAGACAAGAATTGCGATGATTGGGAATATGTTAATTTCTGTTTCCTCTATGTTTTCAATAAAAACAATATGAGATGCAGACTGTACTAAAGAATTGAGGGGTGGGTTAATGTGGCCCTCACAGTTAATGTATGTGGCCCTCACAGTTAATCTATGTCAATGAAAGTTACCAAGTTACAGTGAAATTATTCAAAAACGAGTCATCCTATCAAGTTACAATGAAATCCCTTCATAAATACGGTCTTCAGGCCTGTGCAGCCATCATGGTTGGCCAATCATATCCAAAAGGGGATGTCCTCATCTAGACATTATACGGAGTCATCCTACCAAATTGCAATGAAATCCCTTCATAAATACGACCTGTAGTCTGTGCTAAAGTTTTGGGGGTTTTGGGCTCGGGCATCCATCAATGTTGAATGCTCACGACCAAGAGGTGACGTTCTCATCTGGGCATTACCTTGAGTCATCCTACCAAGTTACAATGAAATCCCTTCATAAATATGACCTGTAGACTGTGCTAAAGGTTTCCGGGCTTTGGGCCCCTGTAGCCGTCACACTAGACCAATCACAGCCAAAAGGGGATGTTATCATCTAGACATTATATAGAGTCAACCTACCAAGTTACAATGAAATCCCACCATAAACATGACCTATAGACTGTGCTAAAGGTTTTCAGGTTTTGGGCTTGGGTAGCTGTCACGGCTGAATGATTGCGACCAAAAGAGGACGTTCTCATCTAGATATTATCTGGAGTCAATCTACCAAGTTACAATGAAATCCCTTCATAAATATGACCTGTAGACTGTGCTAAAGGTTTTTGGGCTTTAGGCACCTGTAGCCATAACAGTTGACCAATCATGACCAAAAGGGGACATTCCCATCCAGACATTATATGAAGTCAACCTACCAAGTTACAATGAATTCCCTCCAGAAATATAACCTGTAGACTGTGCTGAAGGTTTTCAGGTTTTGTGCTCGGGCAGTTGTCACTGTTGTCAGATTGCAACCAAATTGGGAAGTTCTTATCCAGACATCATACAGCGTCATCCTACCAAGTTACAATGAAATCCCTCCATACTGAATATGACCTGTAGACTGTGCTAAAAGTTTTGGGGTTTCGGGCTTGGGCAGCCATCAGAGTTGACAGATCATGACCAAAAGGGGATGTTCTCATCTAGATATTATACAGAGGCACCCTACCAAGTTACAATGAAATCCCTTCATAAATACAATCTATAGACTGTCCTAAAGGTTTTGGGGTTTTGGGCTTGGGTAGCCATCATGGTTGACTGATCGCGATCAAAAGGGGACTTTCTCATCTAGACTTGACCCCAAACCAGCATATGAAATTTTGTGACGATAGGACAAGAACTATAGGGTGTAGCTGTGCTAAAGGAAAATGTAAACAGACTCACAGACTTACAAACTTCCGCACGTGTGATGGAAATAGCTTATCTTGACTTTGTCAAGTTAAGCTAAAAATCAATAATTTACCTTGAGGTCAAAGGTCAATGTTATATGTGACGCATGATAGTACGTGACATATCGCCTCATGATGAGGCACCCACATGCCAAATATCATAAGACGAGGTGAAAAGTTAAATAAGTTCTGGCCCAGAGAAACTTACTTGCCAAAAGATCAGTAATTTGACCTGGAGGTCAAAGGTCTAGGTCATATGTGGGTCATGATGGTATGCGACACATCGTCTCATGATGATACACACACATGCTAAGCCCAGGACAAAAGATAAAAAAAAGTTCTGGCCTGGACACAGTTGTATGAGAAGAACAAGAAGAAGAAGAACAACAACGAGAAAAATTCAGGGTAAAACAATTGGTCTCCATTCGGTGAAGGGGAGACATAATTATCGCAACACACTCAAAATTAAACCTGTCCGGTATATTAGAAAAGGGCCATAACTCTGCCACAAAATATCGGACCAAGCCCACTATCAACTGTATTATGTGGTTATAAGCCTATGTATAAAATTTTGTTTCATTTTGTCCAGTCAAACTAAAGTTATTGCCCGGAAACCAATATCAACATGTCTTCTTAAGTAGGAAAAGGGCCATAACTCTGTCAAAAGATATCAGACCAAGCCCACTAGAAATCCCAACCTGTATTATGTGGTTATAAACCAAAGTATAAAATTTTGTTCCATTTTGTTCAGTCAAACTTAAGTTATCCAGAAAACATATTTGGGATGTTAGTACATGGGTAACAACACTTAATTCCCCTGACAAATTTGGTGGGGGCATACAAATAGGTGATTGACCAATCAAGGGTGAGACTGCATCAAAGCCATAACAGCATCAGATTCATTTAAGAATTTGGTGGCTTGAGAGCTTAGGAGACCGCAAAAAAAAATGCCTATTTACCAGTTTCATCGCTTTTGCTGTCAACATCTTGTTTCTTTGGACAAAGATGATCACCGGGATCTGTAAACTTGTCATTAGTAACAATCTTTACTTTTTGGCAAATCCTGCCAACTTCTTTATCAACTACAGACTGTGTAAGACCATGGGAACTAAGATGTTGATACAAATTCCTCCTAATTGCTGTTGTGAATGAGCATCGAGTACACCGAAAACCAGGTACAGTCTTTTCATGAAACCTAGTCCAATGCGATGATATTTGATCAAAAGTATTAAACTTTGTCCGTCCACACCTTTCCACCGGACACATCATGCCAGGCTTAAAAAGAAGTCTTTCAGTCGGATCTTTTACGTCTTTTGCCTCTTTAGTAGTGCTGTCAGAATTTTTGTTCTTTTCAGCTGCTAAAAATAGAAATAAAACTCACATTATATGAAAGAAGCATTCAGTTTATTGATTGTTTATATATTCAGAGTTCAACAACACTTTCGACAACCAGGGCCACCTCGTGTCAGACGGTTTTACATGGGGAGGAAGCCATAGTGCCCTGAGAGAACCACCAAGCAATGACAAACAACTGTCAGACTCCACAATGAACTATCTCCACACAAGCAGGGTTAGCATTAATTGAAGACAGGTGCACCATCAATGAGCATTATGCTTTAGTACACAGGGCCACCATGCCCTGATGTGGGCGATCAGAGTGCCTTGACCAAGGACACAATGCAGTTACCCCTGGCGGGGATCGAACTGATGATCTCTGAGTTTGAAGTTCAATGGAGTAATCACTGAGCCACCACCCTCCCCAAAACATTCAAACAACCAGCAATTTCTTTTACTGAATATCTGATCAATTCATTAAATAATTTCCCAATATTTTTCTGGAAATTCCAAAATTTACTCTCAAATTAATGACGATGAAAATGGAGGCTGTCTAGCAACCATCAAGTTGCCCAAACAGAACTATTGCGTGACTGTCCCAATGGGAGTAAGAATAACAGGCCACACCAGCACATTCACCTCCCCCCCCCCCCCCCCCCACTCCCAATTCCACATCTAGGTTGCAAAAAATACTCTTTGAGTCCTAAAAGTGAAAAGACTCTTGCAAACTGAATCTCGAGCTTAAATGGACAGGTCGTAATCCATGCGTGTGCAGTGATGTCCACACATGCACTTACCAGGTAATAAAAGTCATCATCAGCAAAATTTTAGTTAATGAAGCACTTGATAAATTTTGTACCTGGTGCTTCACTAATTAAATTTTTGATCATTATGACTATAATTAGTGTTTGGAATCTAATATTATTGCATCAGAGGAAATATACTGCCCGCCCGTGGAAAGCGACAAGTCCACGGCAACCAAACCGTACCTTCCAAGAACCCCAAGAACGATAACTTTTTTTCATGTCATATTTGCATTTCATGATCATCCAAAAGATAACTCAGAAGGATAAATGTGCATGTTGTTTTCTTAGGTATTTCTGTAAAAAGCCAAAAATCAAAAATAGTGGAAGAAATGGATAATATCTGTAGTCCGTCACTGGCGCTGAGAGGTTTTTGATTTTTAGATTCAGTTCGATCTCAAGAAAAGACCTTGGTTTCGGTTCGGTTTTCCTGAGTGTTAAAAGCAGAGATAAATAACACTTCAGGCTTCTTAAATTGGAAAAAAATCTGCAAGTTTGTATGACAATGCTTACAATAAAAACCCTGTCTCCAAGTATCTCTAGATCTATTGGGTTCAGCCTAACTTACCTTTGATAATTCTTAGTGGTTCTGGTGGATCAGGGTGATAAGTCTATTCAGTGAGAAAAGTGCCATAAATCAGGGTAACAAATGAATAAAGTTCATCTTATCTATGTTGTTCTGATTGTCACATTTTCTACCTTACTGACTCGTTGGTGGAGCAGTTAATAAGAGAGGAAATTTGACAATCAGAACAGGATGAGAATTCACCACTCAGTCAGATAGACTAAGTGACAAGTGTCCCTAGGAGTAACTAGTCCAGTTCCCTCCCAGTAAGATAGTTTGATCACTTTAAACAGAAACGCAGTAAAACTGCTAGGCCATTTTTGGCGGGTCTTAAGGTTTGGTTTTCTGTTTTGTCGCAAAGCCCGGAACCTAAAAGAAAAAACACCCAGCTCTGTCATTTACTTTTGTTACAATATGAGTTATATTTAAAACAGAACAGGGCATCAGATCAGGGAGTGCAGTGGCTCAGTTAGAGCATTGGATTTTAAACCAAAAGGTGCACAGTTCGATCCTGATGGTAACTGTCTTGTGTCCTTGGGTAAGGCACTTAATCCTGGTTGCCCACGTGCAGATCTGTTGCACTGTGCGCTCAAATGTACTGTACAGCAAAGGTGCACTTGCCTTCAATCAATGCTAACCCTGCTTGTGCAGAGTTAGTACATTGGGGGGTATGACAGTTGCTTGTTACTGCTCTGTTTCTCATCAGATATGCCGGCTTCCTCAGGCTCTACCGATGAAACTGTCTGGCAGGTTACCCTGGTTGTTGAAAGTGTAAACCTTAACAAAAAACAAGAGGGGTGTGTCCATCCCCATTATCTCCGCAACACATCGCATGCAATAAACCTAGGCTTATTACAAATCTGTAAAAAAATGTCCAGTCGTGTACATGTATAGCAAAACAAGTCAGAAATTTTCTCTTCTAAGTCCACAGAGACAAAAAGTCTAACATTGCATTAAAAAGGTCCAAAATCTTCGGCAAAGGGTTAATGTCATCTTATATTGATGCATTTAACACATATATGAAATATGAAGCCAGAGGATACTGGTGGTAGCCTTCACTTATGTACAGCAAAACAGGCCAGAGATTTTCTTAGTCCACATTGACAAAAAAGTCTAACATTGCATTAAAAAAAGGCTGATTAAATCATCAGATGTGTACCCATACGCGCAACTAGTAGAAATCTGATATTATCTCAGGACCAATTTTTGGAGGAATTTTCAATTTGAGGGATAAAGGGTTAATATCTCAGGATCAAATTATCAGATTTACACCAAAAACTATACAGCGCGGCACATCAGTAACCTGAAGATATAAAGTAACATGACAATTGGACTGATATTTTTTGAGTTATCTCATGTCAAGGGGATTGGAAGAATTCTCAATTTGAAGGATAATAAAGGATACAGGGTTAATATCTCAGGATCAAATTATCAGATTTACACCAAAAACTATACAGCTCGGCACATCAGTAACCTGAACACAAATATAAAGTGACATGACAATCCAAGCAATATTTTTCAAGTTATCGAATGCCAAAGAAATGGATACGGATGCTGAATGGACAGACAGATGGACAGACAAAGGATGGACGAACGATTGAAGGCTACCCCGGATGCTGACATTATGTGTACCATACATGGTATGGGTACACATAATAACTTTGATCAATATTTTTGAGTTATCGCATTCCAAATAAAGTGATTGGAGTAATTCTTAACACCCTTCACTCTGATGTCAAAATACCAAAATTTCAGGGAGCTGTTTTTTCCCATAATGCACCTAGAAATTTACCCAATTCAATCGCGTTTGACAGAGCTCAATGAGCTCTGTCAAACGAGATTGAATTGGTTAAATTTCTAGTTGCATTATGGGAATTTTTTCTGTCTAAAATTGAGATATTTTGACATCAGTGTGCAGGCAGTTAATTTGATGGATAAAGGGTAGATATCAGAGGATCAAAATAACAGATTTACACCCAAAACTATACAGCTCAGCACATCAGTAGCCTAAACAGAAATTTAAAGTAACAACACAATCTGATTAATATTATTTGAGGTATTGGATGTCAAAGAAATAGATTGAACATTTTTTTATTAATTAAGTGGATCAAGTGTTAATACCTCGGGATCAAATGATCAGATTTATGTAAAAAACTATACAGCTTGGCAAATCAGTAACCTGAACATCTAGATGAAGTAACAAGACAATCAGATTGATATTCTTTGAGCTATCGTATGTCAAAGAAATAGATTGGAAAAATGCACAATTTGATGGATAAAGGGTTAAAATCTCAGGATCAAACTACCAGATTTTGACCAAAATCTATACAGCTCAGTACATCGGAAACCTGACCACACATATGATGTAACAAGGCAACCTAATCAATATTCTTTAGGTTACCGCATGCCAAAGAAATGGATTGGGGTAATGCTTAATTTGATGGATAAAGGATTAGTATCGCAGGATCGAATCGTCAGATTTACATCAAAAACTATACAGCTCGGCACATCAGTTACCTGAACATATCTATCAAGTAACATGACAATAGGATTGATATTTTTTTAGTTATCGCACGCCAAGGAAATGGATTGGAATAATGCTTAATCGGTTGGGTAAAGGGTTAATATCTCAGTATTGAATAATCAGATTTACACCAAAAACTATACAGCTCGGCACATTAGTAACCTGAACACAAATATAAAGTATGATGACAATCTAAGCAACAGTTTTCAAGTTATCGAATGCCGAAGAAATGGATATGGATGCAAGGCGGACGGACAGACAGACAGACAAAGGATGGACGAACGACGGAGGGCTACCTCGGATGCCGGCATTATGTGTACCACACATGGTATGGGTACACATAAAAAGGTACAAAATCTCTGAAAAATGTCCAGCCAAGGGTTAATGTCATCCTATATTGATGCATTTAACACACATATGAAATATAAAAACCATGCATGCAGGTGGTAGCCTCCACTCATGTACAGCGAAACAGGTCAGAAATTTGTCCACACTGACAAAAAGGTCTAACAGTAAACACTGCATTAAAAATAGGCCGATTAAATCGTCAGATGTGTACCCAAGTCAAAAAACACTAAAAATCGATAAAATATCATTGGGTAAGGGGCTGTGGGTAACTGTAAGCCATAGATGTCCTAGGATGTTTAGATAATAAATGAAAGTGTCAATAACACTGTAGCTTAATTTGTGTGTTGTGTTTGATGAAAAGGATAATGTTCAATGTTTATGAAAGGATTATGAAATAAGACAAGAATTGTGATAATTGGCAATATGTTCATTTCTGTTCCCTGTATGCTATGTTTATGATAAAAATAATATGAGGTGTACACTGTACTAAAGAATTGAGGGGTGGGTTAATATGACCCCACAGTTAATGTATGTGGCCCTCACAGTTAACGTATATCAACAATAGTTACCAAGTTACAGTGAAATTATTCCAAAACGAGTCATCCTATAAGTTACATTAAAATCCCTTCATAAATATGGCCTGTAGACTGTGCTAAAGGTTTTCGGGCTTCGGGCCCTTGTAGCCGTCAGTTTCCCAATTGCGCCCAAAGGGGACGTTCTCATCAAGACATTATATGAAGTCAACCTACCAAGTTACAATGAAATCCCTTAATAAATATGACCTGTAGACTGTGCTAAAGGTTTTTGGGCTTTGGCAGCCATCATGGTTGAATGATCACAACCAAAAGGGGACATTCTCATATGGAGTGATCCTACAAAGTTACAATGAAATCCCTTCATAAACATGACCTGCAGACTGTGCTCAAGGTTTTTGGGTTTCGGGCCCCTGAAGCCGTCACAGATGACCAATCCCGACCAAAAGGGGATGCCATCATCTAGGCATTATATGGAGTCAAACTTACGGGTTACAATGAAGTCCTTCCATAAATATGACCAATAGACTATGCTAAAGGGTTTGGGGTTTTGGGTTCGGGCAGCCATCAAGGCTGAATGATCGCGACCAAAAGGAGACGTTCTCATCTAGACATTATTTAGAGTCATCCTACCAAGGTACAAAGAAATCCCTTCATAAATATCACCTGTAGACTGTGCTAAAGATTTTCGGGCTTTGGGCCCCCGTAGCCAACACAGTTGCCTAATGGTGTCCAAAAGGAGCTGTTCTCATCTAGACATTACATGAAGTCAAGCTACCAAGTTACAATGAAATCTCTTCATAAATATGATCTGAAGACTGTGCTAAAGGTTTTCGGGCTTTAGACTTGTCAGCCATCATGGTTGAATGATCGCAACCAAAATGGGACATTCTCATCTGGACATCATCTGGAATGATCCTATGAAGTTACAATGAAATCCCTTCATAAATATGACCTGTAGACTGTGCTCAAGATTTTCGGGCTTCAGGCACCTCTAGCCATCACAGTTGACCAACCACGACCAAAATGGGATGTCACCATCTAGGCATTATATGGAGTCAACCTAACAAGTTACAATGAAATCCTTCCATAAATACGACCTACAGACATGCCAAAGGTTTTTGGGCTCGGGCAGCCATCAAGGCTGAATGATCGTGACCAAAAGGGGACGTTCTCATCTGGACACTATTTGGAGTCATCCTACCAAGCTACAATGAAATCCCTTCATAATTATGACCTGTAGACTGTTCTAAATGTTTTCGGGCTTTGGGCCCTTGAAGCCGTCACAGTTGCCCAATCATGTCCAAAAGGGGACGTTCTCATCTAGACATTATATGAAGTTAACCTACCAAGTTACAATGAAATCCCTTCATAAATATGACCTGTAGACTGTGCTAAAGGTTTTCGGGCTTCGGGCTCAGGCAGCCATCATGGCTGAATGATCGCAAACAAAGGGGACAATCTCATCTGGGCATCATCTGGAGTGATCCTGCGAAGTTACAATAAAATCCCTTCATAAATATGACCTGTAGACTGTGCTCAAGGTTTTCAGGCTTCGGGCACTTGTAGCCATCACAACTGACCAATCACGACCAAAAGGGGATGTCATCATCTAGGCATTATATGGAGTCAACCTAACAGGTTACAATGAAATCCTTCCATAAATATAACCTTTTTCCTATGCTAAAGGTTTTTGGGCTCGGGCACCCATCAAGGCTGAATGATCGCGATCAAAATGGGACATTCTCATCTAGACATTATTTGGAGTCATCCGACCAAGTTACAATGAAATCCCCTCATAAATATGACCTGTAGACTGTGCTAAAGGTTTTCGGGCTCCGGGCACCTTTAGCCGTCACAGTTGCCCAATCATGTCCAAAAGGGAGCGTTCTCATCTAGACATTGTATGAAGTCAACCCACCAAGTTACAATGAAATTCCACATTAAACATGACCTGCAGACTGTGCTAAAAGTTTTTGGGTTTTGGGCTTGGGCAGCCATAACGGTTGATAGATCATGCCCAAAAGGGGACGTTCTCATCTAGGCATTATACAGAGGCATCCTACCAAGTTACAATGAAATCCCTTCATAAATACGACCTGTACACTGTGCTAATGGTTTTCGGGTTTTGGGCTCGGGCAGCCATATCGGTTGCCCGATCACGACCAAAAGGGGACGTTCTCATCTAGACATGACCCCAAACCTGCATATGAAATTTTGTGACAATCAGACAAGAGATGCGGGGTGTAGCCCGTGCTAAAGGAGAATGTGAACAGACGTCACAGACTAACTGACTCACAGACTAACAGACTTCCGCACGCGTTGTGGCAATAGCTTATCTTGACTATGACAAGTTAAGCTAAAAATCAGCAAAATTTTAATTAATGAAGCAATGAGTTGTACCCGACACTTCATCAATTATATTTTTGATAATTATTCCTACAATAAGTGCTCGGAATCTAATATTGCATCTGTGGAATTATTGCTCTCTTGGGCTGTACTGTACGTATCCTCTATATGTATATTGCAAACAGTGAATCTTACCTTTTGCAGCTAGAGCTTCTGAGACATTACAGATTGAAGTTTTGGACGTTTTGTGTGTCAAACGTAAAGGTTTCAATTCAGCACACAGATGGGATGCTTCTTCTATTGTGCTGCACCTCATCTTCACAAAACTGTAGAAGACAAAAAAAAAATGTATTTGCAGTGAAAGTACATCCTGAAAAAAGCCAAAAAACAGCCATGAGGGTGACTAGGATGATTATGTCACCTTTTTAAGTCCAAATTTGCCTAGAAAAATAGTCGGGGCGATTACAAGTCACCCTCTAAAAACTGGCCAAAATGAGGAAAGGCTGAACTGAGTGATCCGAGGTTTACATAAAAATGATTATTTTCAAGAATCGAAAGTGATAAATGGGCATTTTCATTCGTCAAATAAGCGACCATTTATTTGAAATCACAGGAGAATCAATTTTCCATTGTCGCTTTTTGCAGATTTTTTATTTTTAGTTGTTCCCTTTCAGTCAGAGCTTCAAGTGTGACTTTCGTGAATAAACAAAATGAAAGAACCTTAGTGAGCATGCTCACATACCCCACGCGCCCCAATATTTCAAGCTCTAATCATTTTCTAATCATTAAAAATAAACATAGATTCTAGGAATACTGCAGAAAACAGTGTTCTGTAGTTTCAAAGGTATTGAAAGAATTCAAGCAGAGAAAAAGCCCGGAAAACTGTAATTTTGATGAACTTTTCAAAGTCTATGGGGCCGTAATTTTGGTAAAAATCAGTGGAGCAGAACAAAACCCAAACTTGTTCTGTAGGCCACCATGTTAGACTAACATATCAAAAATCAGCTCAATATCTGGAAGCGTGTAGGAAAAAAGTCCGGAAAACTGTAATTTTGATGAACTTTTCAAAGTTCAAGGGCCATAATTTCGGTAAAAATCAGTGAAGCGGAACAAAATGCAAACTTGATCTGTAGGCCACCATGTCAGACTAACATACCAAACATCAGCTCAATATCTGGAAGCGTGTAGAAAAAAAGTCCGGAAAACTGTAATTTTAATGCATTTTTCAGAGTCCAAGGGTCGTAATTTCGGTAAAAATCAGTGGAGCGGAACAAAACTTGTTCTGTGGCCCACCATGTTAGACTAACATACCAAAAATCATCTCAATATCTGGAAGCGTGTAGGAAAAAAGTCTGCAAAACTGTAATTTTGATGAACTTTTCAAAGTTCAAGGGGCCCGTAATTTTGGTAAAAATCAGTGGAGCGGAACAAAATGCAAACTTGATCTGTAGGCCACCATGTTAGATTAACATACCCCAAAACAGCTCAATATCTGGAAGCGTGTAGAAAAAAAGTCTGGAAGACTGTAATTATGATGAACTTTTCAAAGTTCAAGGGCCATAATTTCGGTAAAAATCAGTGCAGCGGAACAAAATGCAAACTTGATCTGTAGGCCACCATGTTAGACTAACATACCAAAAATCAGCTCAATATCTGGAAGCGTGTAGAAAAAAAAGTCCGGCAAACTGTAATTTTGATGAATTTTTCAGAGTCCAAGGGCCGTAATTTCGGTAAAAATCAGTGGAGCGGAAAAAAATGCAAACTTGATCTGTAGGCCACCATGTTAGACTCACATACCAAAAATCAGCTCAATATCTGGAAGCGTGTAGAAAAATTCCGGAAAACTGTAATTTTGATGAATTTTGCAGAATCCAAGGGCCGTAATTTCGGTAAAAATCAGTGGAGTGGAAAAAAATGCAAACTTGATCTCTAGGCCACCATGTTAGGCTCACATACCAAAAATCAGCTCAATATCTGGAAGCGTGTAGAAAAAAAGTTTGGAAAACAAGTAGGACTGACTGACTGACAGACTGACGGACGGACGGACCAGTCAAAAACATTATACCCCAGCAACTTTGTTGCGTGGGGTATAATAACCCAGTTTGAAAGTAGGTTAGGTCGCTTAGGATGCTGAAAATTCTATGCTGAAAATGTACACACTACAGACTTATTTTCTAACACTGAATTTTTATTTCGTTTTGCTGACAACTGTTAACTGTTGGGCTGTCTACTCCCAGAAAAAACACAAATGGAATTGAAACACATAAAAAAAAGCTTTAGTGATGACAAGCAATGCTTTGTACAGGGCCCAAGTGTGCATATTTAGGATCTTGAAAAAGTACCTTCCAAGCAACCTTCTTACAACCGGTCCTGTTCACACTTTCAGACTTGGGAAATTATTAGCTTAGTAGACTTTGGTGAAGTGAAAGGCAAACACAGAAGGGGAGGGGGGGGGGGTGGGGGGGGGGGGGGGGGGGGGCACAAAGAAGAGGGGAGGGGGTCATGAAGGGGAGGATAGCAGTGGGGATTTTCAATCAATAATTACGCACTTTGTGATCTTTTAACCTGGTGTAGCTGCATCATAGACAACTGCACCTGGATTAATCGGATGTTAATGGAGGACCATGAGCTGAACGTATGAAGGGGCAGCAGGGGTGGTACATAAATATTCTTTATTGTCCCCACTTGAATATGAAGTCTCCGCACTTGACTCTGCAGTCTCCCTATTTTTTCTGGACGGAGACATGAAGTCTCCTTAAAATTACCCCCCAGGTTTGTCCCTAAGTAACATGAACATATCATTGATCAGTTTGATAAGGATCAAATCGCTGGAGATGTGTTTTGGGAAGAACTGAAGAAAAAGGTCCAACATGATTCTAGGCCTACAAGAAGAAATATCAACTAAGTACACTATTAACAGATAGATTTTCAAAAACTTACCTCAACCCTTTACCCAACGAATCGCCTGCATCCGCCCGCGTAATATGCAAATTCAGCAGCTGAAAATATCTTATTTTTCAAAAAATTTAAACAAAACCATATCATGTGACCCCTCTTTGGAATGGGCTCATTGAGCTCACTCCAAAGAGGGGTCACATGATATGGTTTTGTTGAAATTTTTTGAAAAAAATTAAAAAATGATTTTTAAAATAATAAATTTTGAAATCGTCTGCGTTGGGTAAAGGGTTAAGAAATGATATTATAAATGGCTGTTTGTTTATTGGAAGTTTAACCGAACTTTCCAAAGCTAGAGTCATATCAGCAGAGTGCAAAATTTAATCAGGACGCCCGTTTCGTTCATGTGGTGGTTACATAAATGTAAATATAAGCGAACAGATGACCGGTTAGTCAAATATTGCATCTTGAATGGTAAAGTCTGAGTAACTTATAGCATCATCTATAGAGTGTATAGCGTCTCATCCACTCGGCGCAGGTGACGGGTGATTTTACTTAAATTGACTCCATGGAACACTGTGTCCACTTTTACACACCGCATTTGCTGTGCATAAAAGATTAGCTGTTGAAGTACGAGGTAATAAACAGTAGCGACGGCTTATTCGTGCTGTTGATTGAAGTGGCTTGGTGTTGCACAGAGAACATGTCACTTAAATATATCTTGTATATTTGAGTTTCATGAATTGATTTGACAGCCTAGCCATTTAGTAGTTTGTTATTTATTACTGTATATTAATCCTGTGCTCAATGACATTTAAATTAAAACCTGTGTGGATGAATGTACCACAAGAATGAAGGATCGCAGGATGTTATAAAGAAAAAAAAAAGTTAACTCTACAGTATAGGGCATCCCCCTTTCCTCAGGTAGCCTCAGGTGTGACGATGTCAAGGTAGGTAACATCAAATCGGGAATATATAAGATATTGTGATGAATGTTTTTTAAAACCCTCCCACTGTTTTCTGCTTCCGTTGTAACTCAACCCAGACAATTTTCACAGATTTGGTCAGTTCCAAATGTCACATTAAGTTATCCCGATAGCAACAAAGCTCTCAAGGATACCCAACAGAACTAATCTGAGAGCCACTTTTCAAAGATTTGACATTTGTTTTTATCGAATGTATTGTCTTAAAAATACATGCGGGCCTACACATCAACACAAACGTTGTAGGTACCAGGAAATCTAAATAACTTGCACATCATCTCCCATATTATTCTACTAGCCTACTCATATAAATGTTGTAAAAACTACATGTGATTAGCGGGTGATGTAAAGGAGAGGGTTAGTAAGCTTATCAGGGAGATTGAGAAGAATGGACATGCAGGGACCGACCTGGGCATGAGCCAGTGCGTATTTGGTTTTGAAACATCAGGACCTGGCTCTTAAATCTCAGAAATACACTTCTCAGTTGGCGCGTAACTTCTCAGATCATATTTTGATATTCTTTCGATGGATAATCGAGAGAGACACTCTTACATGTATTATATATATGATTGTCATTTATCATTGTTGTAGAGTGCTTAAGTTAATACTTCAAGTCTTAATTACCAAGCATTAATCTTCACTGTGTTTTCTGATCAAGTCTTGGCTGCCTAAATAGGCAGCCAAGACTTGATCAGAAACCACAGTGAAGATTAATGTTTGCTATAGTGTACTAAATGAAAATGATGAGAGCTATTACATACTTGCAGTGTGACTCTGTAAGTTGAAATCTGGCGCATGAATTGAAAAAATAGGCTCCGCGGCAAGAGCGTATTTTAAATAGTCCTGGTCGGTCCCTGGACATGGGATGTCATCAATGAGTTCATGTCCGAGTGACAGGAGGAGAGAAGAGATATGGGAATAGGGAGGCAGTTGGAAGCACAGGAGTAACCAAGGTCTTCTCACATGGAACCGTGACAAATCGGCAGTCAGCCAAAGTGTTAATAATAAAATAATATTGTCTTTACTGTATAGCACTATATGACTATATGTATACATGTTGTAATATTGGATACATTTATATTTTAACAAATATAAATTATTTATTTATTGGTGTTTAAGGTCACATATTTATGAACAATGGCTAATCATGACCATGACAGTGTTACGGGTGGAGGAAGCCGGAGTACCCGGAGAGAACCACCGAGCAACTGCGAGCAACTGTCAGCTCCCCAACATACTAACTCCACACTAGCAGGGTTACCATTGGTTGAAGACAAGTGCACCATCGACGTGCAGTACATCTTAGTACACAACGCCACCGTGCCCCCAAGTGGGCAATGGGGGTGAAGTGTCTTGCCCAAGGACACAACGTGGTTGCCGCAGGTGGGATTCCAACCGAGGACCTCTCGGATTGCAGCCTGCACCACTACCTACTGAACCACCGCACCCCCAAATATTTTAACAAATAAAATGGTGTCTATGCCTGAACATTTAACCATGGGTGTACGAACCGGTGGTGGAGGCTGCGTCACCCCACCCCATACATAAAAGAAATGTGGGAATGAGCAAAAATCGGTAAATTCTACATAAAACCTGATAATTTAACTGTAATTTCGTATAGTACCATGCCCCCTCACACCTCCCCCCCCCCCCCCCCAACCCCTACAGTAAACAAGAGCTCACGTATCGCTGAAGCAATACAATGTCCCCTACCGGACTAATGAGCATTAATAATTATACAAATGTTATAACCTAGATGTAATCAGCATGAATTCCGTGGAAGCGTTTCCAAAAAGAGTCTGAAAAACTGATATTTTGGCGCTTTTCCATATTTCCAAGGGCCATAACTCACACAAGAATAATGCAATCAGCATGAAACTCAAACTTGATCTGTAAGTCATCGTTCTATAATAGACTACCAAGAATGAAATCATTCGGATGAAGCATTTCCAAAAAAAGTCCGGAAAACTAAAGTGTGACTGACAGACTGTCTGACAGACTGACGGAATGACAGAGTGCAAATGAAACTTGATCTGTAAGTCATCCTTCTATAGTAGGTTATCAAAAATGAAATCATTCCGTTGAAGCGTTTTCAAAAAAAGTCTGAAAAACTGATATTTTGGTGCTTTTCCATATTTCCAAGGGCCATAACTCACACAAGAATAATGCAATCAGCATGAAACTCAAACCTGATCTGTAAGTCATCGTTCTATAGTAGGTTACCAAAAATAAAATCATTCGGCTGAAGCATTTCCAAAAAAAAGTCCGGAAAACTAAAGTGTGACTGACAGACTGACAGATGGACAGTTGAGTGCAAACCTACATGTATAGTCCCCTCTGGCGATGTCGGTAGGGGACTAAAAACAATCCCCCTTACACCCTTGGACTTAAAGTGCAATATTCATATATACATTTTCTCGTGTTAGACATATGTGAGCCCCTTGACACCCTTGAATGATGGAGTGATGTTGTTTGCCAAAATCTAGGCCAGGGCAGTCTGAAGCAAACAAAAAAGGCTGCCAAGAAACAGCGAACCACTCACCCAGGTGACAAGAGGAAGAGGAGGAAGCCACAGCACCCACACTTTCAGAATTCGGAGGCAAGCCAAAATAATTGATAAATGCTGATTGAAAAAAATTTTCTCCCTTCTCCACTGAGTGGTTAAAAATTGGCCAACATGATTGTAAAGACCCCCCCCCCCCCCCAAGCCCCCTCCCCTAACAAATGGAAGAATCTTCTTTGTTCAGGCAGGGTGAGTGCACACATACCGCACACATATGTTTTCATCAAGAAGGATGGCAATCATATTAATTGTTGCTTAATGCCACGATGTATCCTCAGTTGCTGACAGGCCGGAAAATAAGCCCCCCCCCCCCCTCCCTCCGTCTTAAACAATAAAATTCAAAACAAAGAAGAAAATAAACAAGAAGCCCCAAGGGGCCTTAATTGCTCACCGGCCAAAGTGGTTCAAAGAAGTAATTGGGGCCACATTCAGTTGACATGGTTCATCAACACTACAAAGGAATGAAGTCATGAGAGGCAAATTTTATGGAAAAACACCAAGGAAAGGATTTGAACAAACCTGAACGTAACATGCCCCCCCACCCACCCCCACCCCTGCCCATAAAGCCCAAATATTAAGCTAAGGACTCACATTGAACAAACTTGAATCTGATCCCCTTTGAGATGTCATACACCAAACAGGAAAGAATTCTGACTGGTGGATATGAAGAAGGTTTTTAAAGAAATCACCTCACACTGCACTAAGTTAAACTTTGAGCTCAAATAGGGAGCCAAAATATTAACCCAGGGTCCCGATTTGAACAAACTTGAATCTGACCCACTTAGAGATGTTGTATACCAAATATTAAAGGATTCTGATTGGTGGATCTGAAGAAGAAGATTTTAAAAGAAATTCCTTCTTATTGCACTTAGTTAAAATTCAGGCTCCCATAGGTAGCCCAAATTAATCACCCCGCAACCAGGTTTGAACAAACTTGAGTCTTACCCTCCAAGAGATGTTGTATACCAAATATGAAAGGATTCTGAATGGTGGATCTGAAGATTTTAAAAGAAATTTTCTTATATTGTACCAAGATAAAATTTTGGCTCCCATAGGGAGCCCAAATATCAACCCATGGACAAGGATTGAACAAACTTGAATCTAACCCTCCTAGAGATGTTGTATACCAAATGTGATAGCATTCTTACTACATGGTCTGAAGAAGAAGATTTTAAAAACAAGTCAGAACAGAACTCAAAATTTTCAGGCTGTAAATTTTTTTTCCCCATCTCAAAATTGAACTAAATGCATAAAAATTTCCCCAAAATGTCTGAATTTTGGTCCAAAATTTATGAGTCCAAATCTGACCCAAAATTTTTTTTTCATCTCAAAATTGAACAAAACGCATAAAAAAACAAAAAATTATTTCCAAATTTTCGTCCAAAATTTCCAAGTCTGAACCCAAAATTTTCAGGCTAAAAAATTTTTTTCTCGTCTCAAAAGTGAACAAAAAACAAATCAAATTTTTTTTTTAAATTCCGAATTTTTCCGAAAAAATCCAAAACAATTTTTTTTTTCTCAAATTTTGGTCAAAAATTTGTAAGTCCGAACCAGACACAAAATTTTCAACCTAGGGACCCAATTTGAACAAACATGAATCTGACCCCTCCTAGAGATGATGCATACTAAATGTTAAAGGATTCTGGTGGATCTGAAGAAAAAGATTTTTAAAGAAATTTTCTCATATTGCACTTAGTTAAAATTCAGGTCATAGGGAATCCAAATATTAACCGAGAAACTTGATTTGAAGAAACTTGAATCTGGCCTCCCTAGAGATGATGTATACCAAATATGAGAGGATTCTGACTGGTGAATCTGAAGAAGATTTTTAAAGAATATTCCACGAATTGCACAAAGTTAAAATTTGGGCTCCCATATATATTAAACCAACAAACTTGAATCTGACCCCCCTATAGATGTTGTATACCAAACATGAAAAGATTCTGAGTGGCCGGTCTGAAGAAGAAGATTTTTAAAGAAATTTCCTCAAATTGCACCAAGTTAAACTTTGGGCTCCAATAGAGAGCCCAAATACTAACTCAGGGACCCAATTTGAACAAACTTGAATTTGACCCCCTAGAGATGTTGTATACCAAATATGAAAGCATTCTGAGTGGTGGATCTGAAGAAGAAGATTTTTAAAGAAATTTCCTCATATTTCAGTAAATTAAAATTTGGGCTCCTACAGGGAGCCCAATTATTAACCCAGGGACTGGATTTCAACAATCTTGAATCCGACCCCTTTATAGATGTTGTATACCAAACATGAAAGGATTTTGACTGGTGGAACTGAAGAAGATTTTTTTGATTTTTTGAAAAAATTTATGGGTGCTATCAGCGTTATGCCCTTCTGGTGCCCCCTGTGGGCGCAGCATGTTTATTTGTACAAACTTGAATTGACATGTGATAAGGAACATGCACACAAAATTTGGTTCAATTTCGTCAAGTAGTTTGTAAGGAGAAGTCGATAATGTAAATTTCACGACGGACGACAACGGACGGCAAGTGATAAGTTAAGCTCCATTCAGTGAGCTAAAAATAAAACCCTTGCTGAGCACTAGAGAATCCTGACTACATTCTCAGTGACTAGGTACAGAACTCCCAACCATTGGGGATGCTTGCAAAACACTCTAGAGGTGGAATATCCACCAATATAGTATACTCAGTTTCTGTGACAAAGTAAACACAAGGAGAAACAAACACAGTATGGTTCAGTGGATGGGCTTTTGGAATTGGTTCTAAGCTCATTTGAAGTTGATAATGTTTCCTTTAACATGACATAATCCGGACAAGTATGTGTGGAAATTCCACTCTGGTGATGTTTCTGCTCCAAACATTCTCCATGTACTGTGTGTGGATTTAAGACAGGTTACAGACTACCCGCAATCAAAAGCACAGTCGTTCAAAGTGTCAGAGAATGTTCAATTCACGTGAACGATTGGTTGAGCCACATGCGGTGCGAAACAGAGGGAATGCAAAACTTCCCAATCCACGTATCATGGTGTGATCGAGAAAGTTGTCCACAATGTCATGAAAAACTAAGTTTTCTAAAACTTTCTTTCAGATATTTTTCAGGAATAAATAATTGTTACATGCTTTTGATTGTTCTCAGTCCTTTGGAATGCTTACCCTCATTATTAACCCATCAAATAGAGGTATACCACGTCAGAATATCAATTCACCCCAAAAAGCCGCCAATGGACAGAATATGAAAAACCGATTTCAATCAATTTCTAGCGTGAGAATACAGACCATTTTTCAGTTGTCTCTGCATTTTGAACACTGCACTAAACATTTACACTGACTGTTGGAAAAGTTTCATGGACATCTTTCAAAAAAAAAAAAAAATGTCGAGGTTTGTTTAGTACATTACTTTCAGAGTGAAATTTAAGTGCCGTATTGTGAATTATAATAACTATCCATTTGTGAAATAGTTGGAATGTAGGCTCCAGAAAAAAGTGTTGTTCAGTTGTGAATGGTGGGCATACCCTTATCATAAGTTATCGGGGGGGGGGGGGGGGGGGGGGGGCAGGGGAAGGAGGGGATTATATTGTGGGGGGCAATAAGCTTTTGCGAAATAATTTATGACCCATTCTATGTCACATTTCGATAAATTTTGAGCAAAGAAGACAGTCACATAAGAATTGAATGCAACATTTTTAATAATGAGAAGATGTGTGTGCCAATTTTTCCGCTATGTAGCTGAATATAGTACAATTTGTCAGTCACAATATTAATAATAACTTGAAGTGAATATAACCAAAAAAGCATACAAGTTTTTGCATTGAAAATTTCAGGTGCAATTGCACTCCCAAGCAATATGAGGAGGGCAACTGTTTTGCACTCCTTGATTTTCTAGATTGCTAGGCTTGTATAGTCATTTCTGAAATTTTGCACACTGTATGAGGATGAGAGGATGCTCAACAGGACAGAGAGACACGAGTGGGGATGTGGAGGTAGGGAGGCTAAACAGTCTTTGTACATGTATTTGGGGTCTGAGGATGAAGATAAGGGGGCTGAAGTGGGGGGTGTATTATTATTATTATTATTATTATTATTATTATTATTATTATTATTACTATTATGATTAATTATCGTCTTTCAGAATTTTTCAGGTCTCTGTAATGATGAAACACACTCGGATGTATTGAAAAAGATTTCAACTTTTTACATTGCTAAGGCGGCACTTTACCGTTCCAAAAAACAAAACCCAGACCATGTCTTTGACATCAGTGCTCTGAAATTGAGTTTTGACTTACCACATAGTTCCACTAAGACAACAGATGGTGACAATTTTCTACTTGCCAGTGAAGGAGAAACAAAAGTTATACTTATTTTTGGAATTAAAGGAAATTTATACCATCTTATGAAAGCGGATTTTCTATTCTGTGATGGGAGATTTAACAAATGTCCAACACAGTTTCTTCAGCTGTATACTATCCATGCTTTTGTGGAAGGCAAGATGTGCTCTGTTGTTTATGGATTTCTCCCTGATCAGAAACAAACAACTTACAAGCCTTTCTTTCATTTAGTGTCGGATAAATGCAGTGGACTGAATATTCATTTAGACTGGCAACTCTATTCACATATTTTGAGACTGCCACATAGAATGCTGGTCCTATCGAGGGGTGGGTCAACTTGGTTTCAACAAACTTGAATTGACATATGATAGGAAACATGCACAGCAAATTTTGTTGAATTTGGTCCAGCAGTTTGTGAGAAGTCGATAATGTAAAGTTAACGCCGGATGCTGGACGGAAAGTGATTAGTAAAACTCCCCTTGAACTTCACTTAGGTGAGCTAAAAATACAGAAAAATAGACAATTCCATTGAACATTTTAAAAGACTATTCAGGGAAGGTAATATAGGACTATTAGAATATTTGGACTCAGTGTCACATTCAACAGCAGTGTGCAAAATTTGACGAGAATAATCGCTTCGTTCATGTGGTGGTTACACAAATTTAAATCTATGCAAATGGAGGACCGGTTAACCCTTTACCCAACGCAGACGATATCAAAATTTATTATTTTAAATATCATTTTTTCAAATTTTTAAAAAAATTTCAACAAAACCATATCATGTGACCCCCTTGTTGGAACGAGCTCGTTCCAACGAGGGGTCACATGATATGGTTTTGTTAAAATGTTTTGAAAAATAATATTTTTTCAACTGCTGAATTTGCATATTACGCAGGCGGATGCGGGCGATTCGTTGGGTAAAGGGTTAACCAAAAGTTGCATCTTGAATGGTAAAGTCTGAGTCACTTAACTGGTAGAGAGCAAAATTTTTTCTCAGCCTCAAGATTTGTTCACACATTTTTGTCTCTCAGGTATCTTCTCTCAGTGTTGGCAGAGGACTTGGATCAACACACCACCCATGTGTTTTTCCTCATGATGAAAGAAAAAGTCAATGTGATATTTTATAAATCATTAACCATTAAAACTTTACCAAACGAATCAGCTGTATCGACCAATGTAATTTACAAAGCAGTCAAGTAAAAAGAATTGTTTCAAAAAATTTCCAACAAAACCATAAAATGTGACCCGTCAATGAAATGAGTTTGTTGAGCCCATTCCAATGAGAGGTCATATGACATGGTTCTGTTGAATTTTTTTTTTATTACGTTTGGAAAAAAACAATTAAAATAACAAATTTTGATACTGTGTGCATTGGGTGAAGGTTTAATTTTTTTAAAGGTTTCTTTTTTGAGCATTCTCTTAAACCTAACCCTGGGAGACGTATATAAACGATACATTTTTTTAATGCTCTCTCAAAAAAACAATATGACAAGAAAACAATTTCTGTCAACATGTAGAAGAGGTTTCAATGAGAATCACCCACCATTTACACTTCTGTATGAGCACTAGAGGTTTTTTCATTATCTACATTCTTCAACATATTAAAGAGAATAGTGTCATTTTGTTATTGTTGTTGTTTTCACATATTTACAATGGCATGTTACATGTGAGTTCCACACACACTTTCATTTATTGCACGTCGATACATAAGGAGTTAATGTGTAAAGGATCTAATTCTATGCAGACTAGATGTAATCAAGTGGTTTTGTTCACACTAACACCACCCTCTTGATGTCTGCCACATCCAAACATGGACTGTAAGAACATAAATGATTTTTTTTAGTTTGGTTCATCCTAAAAGACATAAAAAACAAACAATAAACTAGAGAATTGTAATTTGTTGGACAAATTACGGGCTTTCCCAACTTTCCAATGTGAAAATGCAGACTACATATAGCAAAGCAAAGTGCTTGAAATTATCCATTTCCAAAATGATACAAAAAGCATCCAAAGTTGGCTATTTTTGGCATTCTATAACGGTACTCTTATTCTCACCCTCATTGTGCTTGGGGGTTAAAGCTTGAGATTAAAACTTCTCTTCTGCAATCATTGTTACATCTATTCATACCAAAATAATTGCTACAACAACCTTGCAATTAGAGGAAATGAGTACAGATGTTTGCAAAATTCACTGAAAATCAATTTTTGTCAATCAATACTATTCTTTACGTGGCCAAAGCATATGTTGGGTTAAGCTCCAAAGCATAACTTACAGCAGTCGATTTGTTCAATAAGCACCTCTACCTATAGCAAAACAAAGTATCTAAAATTAACCCTTTCCAAAATGACAGGAAAATGTATCCGAAGTTAGCTAATTTTAGCATTTACGAAAGGAAATCTTACCCTCATGGTGCTTGAGGGTTAAAGATGAGATTAAAAACTAAACAGTAACTTTCTACAAAAATAATTGTTACAACAACATTGCAATTAGAGAAATTAGCACATGAAGTTAGTCAATCTTGAAGATAAAATGCTATATTTATATCATTTCTGGCCAATAGGGGTTAATTTTAAAATATTTGTGTGGTGATTTCAGTGTATCATATTATGCTCTAAATGTGTGAACATCAACCACAGACTGAGTGTCTGGTAAGAGACATGGCGGAATCTTGAATCTTGATATTTGAATGAATATGTACAAGTTGAGGGTACTCCTAGTCAAGGCACGACAACTGGGTGAGGGTTAAAACTTGAAATAAAACATATAACAGCAAAATTGTTCTTGGATGAATGTCCTATCTTCTCATGGGAAACATTTTGAGAAAATATGGCTCCAGTGCTGAGAAATTGCATGTAAATTTTGGCGAAAGTAACAATTATTCCGACAGTACCCTTATAGGAAGTCTCAAATCTGCCAAGAGTTAAACTTTTAATAATAACATATAGAACAAAATTTGTCATACTTTGACTGCTGCATGCACCTATAGAAAACATTCAGAGCTCAATCAATTTAAAATGGAGCAAATCGTCACCAAAACTTACCAAATTCTGAAAAAATTGGATTTTTTTTGGACGGTACCTACTTTTATGCAACCAGAATGGGATAGGGTTAACTTTACAACCAAACTTACAACAGCAAATATGCTCGGTAGTCAATTGTGAATACGTACATGAAAAGTATTGAAATTAACCCTTTCCAAAATGATAGAAAAAGCAACCAAAGTTGGCTAATTTTGGCATTTTCAACGGTACTCTTATTCTCGCCCTCATTGTGCTTGAGGGGTAAATGTGAGATTAAAAAGTAAACAGTAACTTTCTTGCACAATCATTGTTGCATCTATCCATACCAAAATAACTGCCACAACAACCTTGTAATTAGAGAAATTTGCTCTTGAAGTTATTAAATTTTTAAGAAAAAATCTATATTCATGTCATTTTTTGGCCAATGGGGGTTAAAGTTGAAAGATTTGAATGGTGTTTGTGGTGTGGTGTATTATATTATGCTCTAAATGTGCGGAAAATTTGAGCTAAATAACTGTAAACAATTTTGAGACACTTGAAAAATAGAGAAGAAAAATTTTGAAAAATAAGAATAACAAGAGTCTTTCCCAAACGGGGTTTGGGATAGCCTAATAAATTACAGCCTTACAGTGTTAGGAACAACATCTACCCACTCGGAGCAAAGAAGAAAATCTGCCCATCTAAAAGACGGGAGGACAAGTTGCTAGCTAAACCACTTGTCCTCAGTCACTTGAAAGTCTATCAGTAATGGGAAAAATTACTCCAAACTCTCGCAATGTATAAGAACTCCCACTCCCAGATCCCATCATTTTCAAAAAATTTCCCTGGGAAAACACCAAACCACCCCTCCCCCCCCCCCCCCCCCCCCCCCCCCCCCCCCCCCATCCTTCCCCAAATACAGTACAGCTGCTGTGGATTGGTCGTAATTCATGCATGGGCAGTAATAAAAATGATCATGAGCAAAATATTAATGAAGCACACAGTGCATTCATTAATTAAATTTAAATTTTTGATGATTATTTCCATAATTAGTGTTAGGAATCTAATATTATTGCGTCCTTGGAAATAATGCACACCGGTGGAAAGAGACAAGTCCACAGCGTCTGTATTGTACATGTACCTGTGTGGAACAGCATACCACATTTTGTGTAAATGATTTCTATCAAGCCTCAAAATGCCTGCAGACCCACAGATACAATCATTTGGGGTACATTTTTCAAAATATTTCTTCAAGGGAGGCCTCCCAGTCACCACCAAAGGCTAGGGGACACTTACATCTATACCTTCCACAGAGATACCTACATGTAAATATTACTTGAACTATTGTGGACATGTGTCATTTTAAACTAAAGTTATTACCTGAAAACCAATTTTCAACAGTTCCATTTATGGTAAGAGTCTTGTTAATAGAGATGGGCAATGTACCTAAAAACCCAACTGACAACGATACCGATGAGGAAAAATCGAACTGGACCAATCATTGAATACCCAAACCATCAGCATTTTAAAATTTTCCTACATTCTCTATTTATAAGATCTTGTTGCAGCTTGATGGCAGTTGAAGTGTTTATTTTCTGAAAGTGACTGATTTTATTTTCAGTTTTGTTAACCCTCAAGGGCATGGGCATTTGTGCTGAAGTCCCACCAGACTGCACAACCTGTGCATGTGTACAATGTAGTTGTTTAGCAGTGATTTCTAGCCATATCAGCCAAGGCTTGGCGAAAAACCACTGCCCAGGTGATTTGTCTATTGCCAGCAGGACTTTAACCCCCTACACACTGATGTCAAAGTATCTAAATTTCAGGCAGAAAAAATTTCCCATAATGCAACTAGAAATTTAACCAATTCAATCTCGTTTGACAGAGCTCACTGAGCTCTGTCAAACGAGATTGAATTGGTTAAATTTCTAGATGCATAATGGGAAAAAACAGCTTCCTGAAATTTTGGTATTTTGACATCAGAGTGAAGAGTAATACATGTAATGGCATCCTAAGGGTACATGCTCTGAGATCCCAAAAGACTGAAATAGGCCTTTAAAGGTTAAGGTGTATTTGAAACAAGACATTAAATTACTGTAGATATGATCTAAGTTAGCAAAAGAATGCCAGTGCTGAGCTCATTGGCATTTTCGGCTCTGTGGTAGAATGATACAAGAACAACTTACTTTGTATTTTCCTGGTTTAAATTCCCCTTTGGTACTATCAGCAAGTCAAGTCAGATAGAGAATACTGAACCAATAGAGTACTATACCCTCTAAAAATACATGTACCGAAAACTGATACCAAATCAAAATTCCACTTCAAGTATATTACCAGTATTTACCAACTTGAGATCATTTCTCCAATATTTTTCAAGGACTAGAAAATGCAAAACCATTTTCCCTGCATTTTCCAGTTTTCCAGTATGAAAACCGAGGGGTCCACGGTTCGATCCCCACCAGCTGTAGCTGCATTATGTCCTTGGGCAAGGCACTTAATCCTGAGTGTCCTTGGGCACGGCCCTTAATCACGATTTCCACATGGGGGCATGGTGGCACTGTGTACTAAGGCATATTGCACGTTGATGGAGCACCAGTCAACCTATGCTAACCCTGTCTGTGTGGATTTAGTACATTGGGGAAAATGACAGTTGCTCACTATTACTTGGTAGTTCTCTCCAGGTACTCCGGCTTCCTCCACCAGTAAAACTGCCCGACATGAGGTGACCCTGCCTGTCGAAAGTGTTGTTAAACTCCACTAAACAAAGAAATAAATTAATAGCCATTAACTGTATATAAAATTCCAACATAAAAAACCATTTACTATCACTACAAATTTAATCTGTTAATTGCATAAAGGTTTCCAGTTAATTGGAAAATGAAAGTGTCAACGACATTGTAGCTTAACTTGTGTGTTGTGTTTGATGAAATGGATAATGTTCAATGTTTATGAAAGGATTATGAAATAAGACAAGAATTGTTGTGATAATTGGGAATATGTTCATTTCTGTTTCCTGTATGCTATGTTTTTGATAAAATAATATGAGGTGTACACTGAACTAAAGAGCTGAGGGGTGGGTTAATATGACCTCACAGTTAATGTACAATGTATGTGGCCCTCACAGTTAATGTATATCAACGAAAGTTACCAAGTTACAGTGAAATTATTCCAAAACGAGTCATCCTATCAAGTTACATTAAAATCCCTTCATAAATATGGCCTGTAGACTGTGCTAAAGTTTTTCGGGCTTCGGGCCCCTGTAGCCGTCAGTTTCCCAATTGCGTCCAAAGGGGACGTTCTCATCTGGACATTATATGAAGTCAACCTACAAGTTACAATGAAATTCCTTCATAAATATGACCTGTAGACTGTGCTAAAGGTTTTTGGACTTTGGGCTCTGGCAGCCATCATGGTTGAATGATCGCAACTAAAAGGGGACATTCTCAACTGGGCATCATCTGGAGTGATCCTACGAAGTTACAATGAAATCCCTTCATAAATATGACCTGTAGACTGTGCTCAAGGTTTTTGGGCTTCGGGCCCCTGAAGCCATCACAGTTGACCAATCACGACCAAAAGGGGATGTCATCATCTAGGCATTATATGGAGTCAAACTTACGGGTTACAATGAAGTCCTTCCATAAATATGACTAATAGACTATGCTAAAGGTTTTGGGGTTTTGGGCTCGGCTGAATGATCGCGATCAAAAGGGGACGTTCTCATCTACATGTAGACATTATTTGGAGTCATCCTACCAAGGTACAATGAAATTCCTTCATAAATATCACCTGCAGACTGTGCTAAAGGTTTTTGGGCTTCAGGCCCCTGCAGCATCACAGTTGCCTAATGGTGTCCAAAAGGGGCTGTTCTCATCTAGACATTATATGAAGTCAACCTACCAAGTTACAATGAAATCCCTTCATAAATATGACCTGAAGACTGTGCTAAAGGTTTTCAGGCTTTAGGCTCGGGCAGCCATCATGGCTGAATGATCGCAATCAAAAGGGGACATTCTCATCTGGACATCCTCTGGAGTGATCCTACGAAGTTACAATGAAATCCCTTCATAAATATGACCTGTAATCTGTGCTCAAGATTTTCGGGCTGCGGGCACCTGTAGCCATCACAGTTGACCAATCACGACCAAAAGGGGATGTCATCATCTAGGCATTATATGGAGTCAACCTAACAAGTTGCACTGAAATCCTTCCATAGATACGACCTACAGACTATCCTAAAGGTCTTTGGGCTCGGGCAGCCATAAAGGCTAAATGATTGTGACTAAAAGGGGATGTTCTCATCTAGACATTATTTGGAGTCATCCTACCAAGCTACAATGAAATCCCTTCATAATTATGACCTATAGACTGTTCTAAGGGTTTTCGGGCTTTGGGCCCCTGTAGTCATCACAGTTGCCCAATCGTGTCCAAAAGGGGATGTTCTCATCTAGACATTATATGAAGTAAACCTACCAAGTTACAATGAAATCCCTTCATAAATATGACCTGTAGACTGTGCTAAAGGTTTTCAGGCTTCAGGCTCGGGCAGCCATCATGGTTGAATGATCGCAACCAAAGGGGACAATCTCATCTGGGCATCATCTGGAGTGATCCTGCGAAGTTACAATGAAATCCCTTCATAAATATGACCTGTAGACTGTGCTCAAGGTTTTCGGGCTTCGGGCACCTGTAGCCATCACAGTTGACCAATCATGACCAAAAGGGGATGTCATCATCTGGGCATTATATGGAGTCAACCTAACAGGTTACAATGAAATCCTTCTATATAAATATGACCTTTTGCCTATGCTAAAGGTTTTTGGGCTTGGGCACCCATCAAGGCTGAATGATCACGACCAAAATGGGATGTTCTCATCTAGATATTATTTGGAGTCATCCTACCAAGTTACAATGAAATCCCTTCATAAATATGACCTGTAGACTGTGCTAAAGGTTTTCGGGCTTCTGGCACCTGTAGCCGTCACAGTTGCCCAATCATGTCCAAAATGGGATGTTCTCATCTAGACATTATATGAAGTCAACCTACCATGTTACAATGAAATCCCTTCATAAATATGACCTGTAGACTGTGCTAAATGTTTTCGGGCTTCAGGCTCGGGCAGCCATCATGGTCGAATGATCGCAACCAAAGGGGACAATCTCATCTGGGCATCATCTGGAGTGATCCTACGAAGTTACAATGAAATCCCTTCATAAATATGACCTGTAGACTGTGCTCAAGGTTTTCAGGCTTCGGGCACTTGTAGCCATCACAGCTGACCAATCATGACCAAAAGGGGATGTCATCATCTAGGCATTATATGGAGTCAACCTAACAGGTTACAATGAAATCCTTCCATAAATATGACCTTTTGCCTATGCTAAAGTTTTTTGGGCTTGGGCACCCATCAAGGCTGAATGATCATGATCAAAATGGGACGTTCTCTTCTAGACATTATTTGGAGTCATCCTACCAAGTTACATTGAAATCCCTTCATAAATATGACCTGTAGACCGTGCTAAAGGTTTTGGGGCTTCTGGCACCTTTAGCCGTCAAGGTTGCCCAATCATGTGCAAAAAGGGGCCTTTCTCATTTAGACATTATATGAAGTCAACCAACCAAGAATGAAATCCCTTCATAAATATGACCTGTAGACTGTGCTAAAGGTTTTCGGGCTTCGGGCTCGGGCAGCCATCATGGTTGAATGATCTCAACCAAAGGGGACAATCTCATCTGGGCATCATCTGGAGTGATCCTATGAAGTTACAATGAAATCCCTTCATAAATATGACCTCTAGACTGTGCTAAAGGTTTTTGGGCTTCGGGCCCCTGCAGCCGTCACAGTTGCCCAATCACGTCCAAAAGGGGACTTTTTCATCTACACATTATATGAAGTCAACCCACCATGTTACAATGAAATTCCTCAATAAATATGACCTGTAGACTGTGCTAAAGGTTTTCGGGTTTTGGGCTCGGGCAGTCATCACAGTTGACAGATCGTGCCCAAATGCGGAAATTCTCATCTAGACATCATAAGGAGTCATCCTACCAAGTTACGATGAAATCCCTCCACATTAAACATGACCTGCAGACTGTGCTAAAAGTTTTTGGGTTTCGGGATTGGGCAGACATCACGGTTGATAGATCTCATCTAGGCATTATACAGAGGCATCCTACCAAGTTACAATGAAATCCCTTCATAAATACACCTGTAGACTGTGCTAATGGTTTTCGGGTTTGGGGCTCCGGCAGCCATACCGGTTGCCCGATCGCGACCAAAAGGGGACGTTCTCATCTAGACATCACCCCAAACCTGCATATGAAATTTCGTGACGAGCAGACAAGAACTGCGGGGTGTAGCCCGTGCTAAAGGAAAATGCTCACAGACTAACAGATTTCCGTACGCGTGATGACAATAGCTTATCTTGACTATGTCAAGTTAAGCTAAAAATCACCAATTAATTTTCATTATTTTTTCATTTTTTGTCTCAAAAACATAGGTTACGACCAATCATTGGAACGAGCTCAGTGAGCCCATTCCAATGAGGGGTCATAACCTATGTTTTTGAGATCAGAAATGAAAAAAATTAGTTATTAAAGAATTTTTTGGGCAAGTGTCGTCTGCTTTTCATGTTAGGTAAAGGGTTAAGAGGATTCCACTGTACAACTCAATTTCATACTTACCCTGTTTTATTCTTCACAGATGGAAAGTGTAATGAGAATGCAGTCACTCCACCAAGAATTTTCAAGAAGTCTGGATTTTTTAAATCTTTCAAGTCAAGCGGCATGAAATCAACATGGAGATCACGACTTATTTTTCGCACACTACATATTGCTACATTTTCATCTTCATTAACTGGGACAGATGGTTCTTTATCCAGAGTAGGTTTCACCTCTACTTTTCTTGGGGCAGAATCAACCTCGCTGGGTGAAGCTTCTGCAGTAATCACCTTCCTCTCATCTTGTTTGTGAACACTTGGTGTTGCTTTGGAAGGAGTGGGCTTACTGCCAAGTCGTTCCTTGACAGAAGTTGTATTAGATGGCTGAACAGTTTCACTAGGAGTTGTTTTTGCAGGAGTTGCTTTATTACCAAGTCTTTCCTTGACAGAAGTTGTGTGAGATGACTGAACATTTTCACTCGATGTTGCTTTCACTGGAGTTGGCTTATTACCAAGTCTTTCCTTGACAGAAGTTGTGTGAGATGACTGAACATTTTCACTTGGTGTTGCTTTAACAGGAGTTGGCTTATTACCTAGTCTTTCCTTGACAGAAGTTGTGTTAGATGATGGAACGTTTCCCAATCTTTGAGTAACTGAGACTGCCCTTCCCGCTGTTTGTTTTTCCCCAAGCCTGTCCTTAAGTGTACCTACTTTTTTAACTGTTTGATTGCCTTGAGGTGTGCCAGATATGGTAACCTTGATATTTTGTTTTGCCAAATCAAGGTTTATCAAACGATTTGGACTGCTTTCTATTATATCAGACAATTCTGGAGTTTCTTCACTTTTTTCAAGAGCTGGTTTATGTTTTTCGGATGACTTCCTGGTTGAGGTCTTTTCTACAGACTTTGAAGTAGGTCTGGTCTTCTTAATTTCTGACTCTGCTTCAGCTTGTTTTTTGAGCTCATCTGTATTATCTAAAACCATCCATTCTTCAGGAAAATCATCCATCTCCATGCCTTCAAACTCAAATTCTTCATCAACTCCAGCAATTTCAAAATCGTCGACTTGAATTCCTTCAAATACAAAATTATCTGCGCTAGTCTCAACAACCGATACTTTCTCCTCAATAAATGAATCAGATGACTTCCTATCATCTTGTCCTTTTTGTTTCTCCTGATTTGTTGTGCTTCTTGGTTGTGCTTTGTCTGCTTTTGATTGAGCTCTAGTTTTGTTTTGTGCAGGGGGAGTCTTGTTTGCCTCATCAGCATTTTTTACCTGATCTAATTTTTTTTGCCCTTTGGGTGTGTTTGTCTTATTGGGAATTGATGATGTTTTAGAAGCAGAATCATTTTTGTCGACTACTTCAAGCTTTGGTTCAGATTTGCTTGTTTTTCTTAAAGTCGAGGAAGGTTTAGAAGCTGTATCAGTCTTCCCAGATGATTCTTGTTTTTGTTGAGGTTTGCTTACTTTGGTTTCTCTTGCTGATGCCTTTGGAGCCGAATCTTTTTCCTCAACTTGACACTGTTTTGGCTGTTCCTTCACTTGTTTTTTCTCTGCTGATCCTTGTTTTGGCTGTAGTCTGGTGGATGTGTTTTCCTTGAGAATCACATCCTTCTTCTCTGCAACAGCCTGGGTTTGTTTAACTTGCTGTGGAGGTTGTTGAGTTTTGGCAGCAGCTTCCTTCTCTGCAGCTGGCTTTTGCTGAGACTGTTCTGTTTTTGACTTAACTGGCACACTCTTGGAAGCTGAATCTTGCTTCAGTGTCTGTTCTTGTTTTGGTCTACGCTGAGGTTCTGGAGTCTTGGTAACCATTTCCTTTTTGTCTGCAGGTGGCTTTTGGTGTGACTGCTCTGCTTTTGTTTGAACTGGAACACCCTTAGAGGATGTCTCTGATTTTAGTGTATGTTCTTGTTTTACTTCACGTTGTGGTTCTGGACTACTGGTGACTGGTTCTTTTTTTGCAGCAAGAAGCTGCTTCTGTTGAGATGGTTCTGTTTTTGTCTGAATAGGCACACTTTTGTTGGGATCTGAATCTTGATTTTGTGTCTGTTCTGGTTTTACTCCACACTGAGATGTTTGAGTCTTGGTAAGTGTTTCCTTTTTCTCTGCAGGTGGCTTTTGTTGAGACTGTTCTGTTTTAGTTGGACTTGACTCATTCCTTTTGGAAGTTGATGTCTCTTTCTTCTGTGCTTGTTCTTGTTGTACACAAGGTTGAGATACTGTGGTCTTGGTAATTGTTTCTTTTTCCTCTGCTGGTAGCTTCTGTTGTGACGGATTTGTTTTTGCTTGAACTGAAATGATTTTGGAATTTAAATTTCCATTCTTCATCTCTTCTTTTTTTGCTTGATCGGGAGGTTGTTCTGCTAGAGCTTTGCTAACAGACTCCTTTTTCTCTGAAGACGTTTTTAGTTGAGACTGATTTGTGAATGCCTCAACTGGTGGATTTTTGGAGGATGAATCAAGATTTTCAGTCTTTTCTTGATTAGCTTGGTGCAAAGATTCTGAAGTCTTGGAGGTCAATTCCAATTTTTCTGAAGTAGACTTTGACTGAGATGGACTTGCTCCAGTCTGAACTGGAAGACTCATAGAAACTGGTTCTTCGGGCTGAGTAGTTCTGGTAAGTTTATTTTCTTGACATTGAGTTGTTTTGTTTTCAATTGTAGTTTGGGAATTTTCCATCTCTGAGTGTTCCTGTTTTGACTTTCCCTCATCCTCTCCTTTTTGCTGACATTTCTTAGCTTTGATGTTAATCACAGTGGGAACAGGACCTTTTTCCTCTCCAGTTTTTTGCTGAGGCTTTAATACATCAGCAATTAGTTCCTTTGTCTCATTTTGAACATTCTGTTGAGATCTGATTGTTTCATCTTTGCTACATGAATTTTCTAGAGCTCCTTCCTCTAACTGTTTTCGTTTTAAGTGACGTTCAGGTTCTAAAACAGACTCAAAAAGAGATTGCTTTGGTTCAGCATTTCCTTGCTTCTGTGGAAGGTCGACTGCTGTGCGTTGGGGTGATGCTTTTGAAACTTTTGTTTCACCTGCTTGATCTTGTTTCAATGATGACACTGAGACATCAGCATTTTCATCGGTCTTTCCTTCATTTGACTGCTCTTGCAGTTTGTCTGTTTGGTCAGTTGAAAAGACTGCTGAAATTGTATCCTCTTCCCCAATTGATTCTTGCTCACTTTGGTCATGGGAATCAGCTATTTTCTTTGATGGTGATGAGCTCTGTGGAATACAATCCTCTGATTCCACCAGCTTTTTCTGTCTATTGGACCTTCTCGGCGTTGGTGAAGCTTTTGGACCAGGAGATTTGACCGCTGGTTGTTTCTGTTGAGATTTGACAGACTTACTAGGTGGAGGTGAAGTGTCTGTAACAGTATTTTTTTTATCCTGGCTTCGAGTTGCTCTTCTTGGTGCAACTTCTGTTTCTGCTGTTTGTGAAATGTTAGGTTTTTTCCTCTTGGAACCACGTTGAGTTTTAGATTCAGACAAGGACTCTACGGAATCTTGCTGTTTTGTTTTCCGCTTTTTAGTTGTGGCTTTTACGGGGCTACTGGAAGGAGACTCCTGATTTGATTTTTCATCTGATTTATTCATATTGCAATCATTGTCGTCATCATCACCCACACTATCAATTTCCAGCATTTCTCCAACAATTTCATCCAATGTGTGAAATTCTTCCCCAAGTTCCTCCTCAATACCATCTTTGAATATCATAAATTCATCATCTTCATTCAATACAACTTCATTCTCTTCTAATACGCTGTCAGACATTTTCCTGGAAATAATGAAAGTAGACATATAAGAGGTACAGTTGAAACTAGATCTCCTGTCACAATTAGTGCAGAAGATGCTTGTTAGTTAACATGCTCTAAAGCATTGCAAAGCCTTCTTGCACTCAAGGGACATATTTATCAATTTTTTTAACTTGGGTAAAATATCAGACATAAATCATTTAATTTTAATTTTTTTTAAGTTTAAATTGGTTTTAAAAAGAGAGCATGAGGCAGCCAAAAGGACCATGCGGGAGGGCCTGAGAAACAGATTTTTTTAGGCCTTAGTGAGGTCGGAAGTGAAATAACGAACACAAGAAGGACTTGCAAACTTCCATCACATGGACCACCGGGTAGCATCTGGTGGTTCATATGATGGAAGTTTGCAAGTGTTCCTTGTGCTGTTATGGGCAATTATAAATACTTTTTGAGTGCCGAATATATGGCGTTGCAATTAAGTAGTAATTCACTCTCTTCATTCTATATATGGAGGTGAATTTTAAATTCTATTTATGTCATTACATGTGAATGTATCCTGGTAGTGATTAGGAATGATGTTAATGATCTCTATTTACTAGTACAGTGGAGCCCACTTAATTGGATATCTCTTAATTGTATATCTCTGTTAACTGAATATAATTTCCCAACACAAAACCATTTGCCATACCTCCAGTACAAATTTGACCTGTTAATTGAATATAGGTTATAGAGTAAACTCCTGTTAATTGAATAAAAAATCTTGTAACCTGTCGAGAAATTACCCTGCCTCTCCCAAGTTTTCCTTTGTTTATAGACCTATTTGGCCTCAGTACATCCAATACAGGCATTTAATCTATTATATCTTGTTTGACAGAGCTCATGGAGCTCTGTCAAGCAAGCTACCGTATAATAGAATAAATGCTAAGTTTATCTCTAGAATACAGGAAAGTGAAATCCCTGTTAATTGAATACTCCTGTTAATTGAATAATATTCATTGGCAAAGTGGCTATTCAATTAACAGGATTCTACTGTACAGAATTGTAGAGTTGGGCACGCCATTTTCTACAGGAAAAAGAGACAGTTTGACAGGCACAAAAGTGCATTAACTCAGTGCACTATAACTTCTAGTTTCAACTGTACAGTCACTGTAATTTGTTTATTTAACCCTTTGAGACTTTAATTATTCTGACATTCAAACGTCACTGGGAATTCAGTTTCTTCCAACGTTTTTCAAAATGCGACGTCAAATGTTGGAAAGTACAAATAACAAGATATTTTTCACATTAGTGATTATCTGGTTGAGGGCAAGATTATTTCTGGTGGTCTGAATTTGTTATTCAAAACTTGCTTTATTACAAATTATTGGAGAGTGCCCATAGGCACTCTCCAATAATTTGTAATAAAACAAATTTATATAATAAAATATCATTTGTGTTTGACTGAATATGAAATATAAGCAAGGAAAGTGTTGGATTTTGCTCTGGTATCCTCATTTTTTGAAAGCCCTGATAGTGGCTTCTAGCACTCAACCAGTTAAGAAGTCTTGGCAGCAGGATTATGTTAGTATTTTAAGCTGCAATAACATTTGGCTCAACGGTTATCACTGAGCACTATTCGGGAGAAAATAGGAATTTGTGATCAAAACTTTAAAAAATCGAAAACTAATAACAACACAAATGACCACAAAGTATCAACGTGCTGTTTGATTTTGTACGTAATAACACTTACAAAAGTATCAAAGGGTTAAATTAAACAAAATATTTTGTATGTAATAACACGTACAAAAGTATCAAAGGGTTAACAGTGTTTACAGGAGTAGACAATTCTAGCAAGAATCAGAATCTATTTTTGCAAATGATTCTCACAATGAGAATCAACTTCGATTCTTACAAGATGTTCCTTTGATTGTTGTCAAAGATTCTGAAAGCATCCTTAACGGCCAAAACGGCTACCGCTTTTCTAAAAAATCGCCAATTAATTTTCATTATTTTTTCATCGTCCATATCAGTTTGTCAAGGAATGCAATTACCTTCTTACATGTAAATCACAATGTGCAGACTTGTCATTTTGAAAATTGCAGGCGGGCCATTATGATTCGCCTCAAATCACCCTTAACATCATGCCGATATTAATGAAAATCACTGTAGAAATGTTCAGTAGGTACAGTTAAAACTAGAAGTCCTGTCATGAAATGCGCACAAATAACACGTTGATATGCGCGTTAATGTACGCGTTATGGCCCAAGTAAAGCTATCAAATTCTGTACATATGGCCTGTGCACAAGCAATGTTTCAGCCAATGGACCTCCGGGTAACCCGGAGGTCCATTGGCAGAAACATTGCATGTGTTTGCTATGAGTAACTAAGAGAACCTGCCGTGCTTTGGATGCCATTCGATAAGGCAATTGCGCGCAATTCCAACGCGCAATTAAGCCTAGATAAGCGCACTATTCGTGACAGGACTTCTAGTTTTAACTGTAGTAGACATTGTCCCAAGTAACAGTGACATTCCACCAAACTGTTTGAAGAATTGAAGGTGTAATTTTAAAACACCCCCCCCCCCCCCCCCAAAAAAAAAACTTTAACCTGGAAGTTGTAAATAAAATTGCCATACAAAGAAGAGTTAAATATTTCCCAAATAACATGAAACATAAAAAAAATAAAAACAAAATGAGAATGATACAATCAATAGTGATATCAATTTAAAAGATAAAAAAAAAAAAAAACTTTAAGGTTGACTAAAAAACTTTAAGCACAAATTTTAACCAAAACTCCAAATGTCAACAGACAGACAGAAGAAAGTCATGACTAAACAGGAGAAAAAAAAAAAACACTTAAACTTTCAGTAAAAAACTTTAACCACAAACTTTAACCAAAACTTTAAATGGTAACAGATGGACAGACGGACAGACAGATGGACAAAAGTCATGACTATAGCCCTCACTGTTAACAGTCGGGCTAAAAAATCACAGAGAAGCGACAACTACAGGCGGTGATACCATTTGTATGTCAAGTTGTCAACGTATTGAGTTGTCAATATCAGTGGATTATTTCCAACCAATTGTCAACCACCCAGCCGACCCCTAATGTCCCGTGAATAAATCGCACAGTAACTTCCAAAATATATATTGAATCAGACTCAATGTTAGGAACACTGGAACCAGGCCGTATTTCTTCAGAAACGGAAGTACCAAGTTAACAACTTGCCATTTTTTGTTTTTCTGCCATAGCTTTTTTATTTCTTTCTCTGGCGTATTCGTAGCATCTGTTGCTACCTGTCACTTACAAAGTTCACATTTGCATGTTTTCTTATCAATTGGATCAAAATATGCGGCCCACAGGCTTTTAGATTTACAATCAACCTTGATGAGCTGACTATCTGTCAATTTCGAGGAAAAATATAAATACCGGAATAAGCGATATCTTGATTTGGTTTCGACACGGTTTTCGGTCTTCCTGTAATACCAAAACCGACCCGAAAATATATATGTAGCACTACCCACAACATTTATGCTAAAAAAATTTGGACAACCCTCCAAATTTAGATAACCATTCACATGTATATTCGCTTTTTTGTTAATGTGTAATATATAGACCTGCTACGGTTAGCCGGATATCTGGTTTGCATCCGGCTGCAAAGAAACTCAACCAATTAGAAAAGCCATCAACTGGATAACCATACTCCGAATATTGCATCTGATAACATGAGATATTGATTACTATTGAAGTTGGGAACAGCCCGCTCTCAAAAACAAAGGAATTCATCTCCATACCGGCATCATAGGAGGTATATTTCGTTGACAGTACTCACAAAAAACCTTTGTTGATTTCAGAGATAAACTGCGATTTGTTTTTGAGACATTGCGATGGGTTAACGTTAGCCTGAATACCCTTCAAAGTTTTTGGCACGTAATCAAAGCATGCACATTATTCTCTAGCTAACGCGGAATGCGTTAACAGGCATGCAGATTTCACGGAAACAATCGTTCCGTTTCCGTGGAGGTTCCATCAAGGCAAAATCAGGGAAAGGAAAAACAGTTTCCCACGTATTTTTGAACATTACACTTTTCATCAAGGAGCACTTAAAACACACTAAAAGTTTTCTGCCAACACTAAAATTGTATTATTTATAATCTATGAAACAACAGTGATCATAAAAGTAACAACATTGCGCTCGTTTTGACAATCCCAGTGAGTGCATCCAGATTATCAAGCATGCGTGTTTCCAACAGTTTCCGATTCTTATTTATTAACATCGAAATCAGAATGCACCTAATTTTAGCGTGTTTCACAACAAAACCATGCGAAGCCAATGACACGAAACTGTATCATTGAAAACAATAACATAACTTTCTATCACTGAAACTGACGATGGGAGGAAATATCTTTGCTAAAATGCAAGATACAGGGTTTGTGTTTTGTTGCGGTCGATCGGCACCGACCCCGAGATCGGCCGCGAGAAGGTTGCGTGAGAGGCCATTCGATCCGCGAACTACAATCTAAACTAACCCATCTGCCGTGAATATGCAGTCCTTCGATTTTAGCGTGCGCTGGCGCACGCAGTGCGCAGGTAAATGCCGATGGTAGCGCGTTATGTTGGGCGCACGTAGCCGTTCAAAAAGTAGCGCTTGCAAATAAAAATAGACACTCAAAATGTCCGAGGCCAACATTATCTACCCCAAATCACAGGCCCTCATGGTTTGATCAGTATTAAACACTGGCTTTTTTCAAATGTAAACAACACTTTCAAAGGAAGTATCTCTTACACCTGCGCAGTACGGTTACTTCAGGAAAACATCTGTCAAATACTGAACATCGAGCATCGTTAACGCCCACGACAATTGTCAGTCTCCAACACTTGCACGGAAAATACGCCCACTCAATCACCAAACATCTCGGCACTCACCAGTTTCACCTGTCAATAATTTTGCAGTCTGCTCACACACCTACCAATTTCCAATATCAGGGACAAAACGTCTCCAACTGCTGTAAATAACCATATTTCATACATTTATTTTGCCAAGAAGAAAATTTCTTTCACAACCTGTCTTAGAAAATCGTGAATCGGAAATTTTTCCTGATAGATTAAAAATTACCGCAACTCATTTGAAGGAGTGAATCAATTGCAAAAAGCCAAAAATAATTTTGGAAAATCCGAAACACACAAAATCAAATCTTTGCGGTTTTTATCGCCCAACTCGAATGCCCATAATTAATAATATGCATTTCATTTTGACATACCATTGTATTTTTTTTATATCAATCAAGGGTGAGTGATAGATGTATCATCAGTTCCAACAATTATCCCGCCTCATAAATTTATTTATATCGCCCAACTTGGGCACTTGACATACGTTTCGAACAACATAATGGCACCAGTCATTCCAAAAATAAACAAAAGTAACAAGCCATCTGAAGTGCAGGTTTGGGATGTTTCGGCCTTTTACAGTTTAGCCTTGGGACGTTTCGCCCCAGGATATTTCTGCCCCGATATGTTTTGAAATCGAAGACGAAACAAAAGAAGAAGAAAAAAATAGGGGTGTTTTGGCCTCGACAGGCGGTACGTTTCGGCCCCAGTTGAGGCCGAAATGCCCCCCCCCCCCCCAAAAAAACGACTCTACAAAGGCGACAGCATATATGTAAAGAAAAAGGGGGGGGGGGGGGGGGCTATTTTGAGTTTTAACTGTAACTTATATGGTATTTCGGGTGGGGGGGGGGGGGAGCGGGGGTATTTCTAGTTTAAATTGTAACTTATACTTATAAAGATTTTTCAGGTGTTACATGTATTCTGAATGTCAGTCTTAAGTTCTGAAGTGTCTGACATGATTTATCTGGTGCCTGACATTTTGGCCGACACTCAAAACAAAATTATTTTCAGTCTTGAAATCAACTAAATGTATCTGGATTGGGGTGAATTTTATTGTTTCCTGGAATATTTCAGAATGATTATTCATAGAGTCATTTTCTTTGACTTTGGAAAATTGGCCCTGAATAGGCCCCGACCCTCTGATCCCAGGGCCAATTTTTTGGCCTCGACCATTTTCTAAATCACGAACCCTGAAGATATGTTCTTCCAATTTTACAGCGCTATGTGCAAAACCAAGCAGAAGAGGTGTGTTCACACTTTATTTATAATCACATTTTACAAACATTTTGCCCCTTTCAATTCAATACACTTGCAGTGTACCTTCCTGAACGGGACGTTTTGCACTGGACGATTCGCCCTTCACTAATCAGAGTACACAGAGAATTTTTATTTAATTATTTTTCACTTCTTCAATTTCCACTGGGGGGAAGCGTGACCGTGAAAATTTGGTTGATTCCGCCGGTGTCCGGTTGATTGCCCTTTCTCTTCGACTTCGAATTGTGGTAAGTGTACAATTTATCGTAGATTTCTCTAAATATCAATAAATTGGGAACCCAGTGGAATACGCATAGGTTGTGTGAATGTATCCTGAACACGTACATATATTTTTTATACTTAGATACCCGAGTATTGCCTGCTAGTGACTTCATATTCAATCCATCAGCGGGTCATTTTCGTCAAATGTTGACAAAAATGGCACGCACGCCTCAAACACTTTAACTACCTAATTTCTTTTTACCCTGCATGTAGATAAGGTGTAGAAGATCTTATAACCTGAACTACAGCAAACTATTTGCTAAATTAGTTGAGAAAACACGCGAAAACAGAGTGTCTGGTTATTTTGTTGATTGCATGTAGTGACCGGTTGATTGCTTAAGTGGTGTCCGGTTGATTGGTATTTGATAAATTTGTGGTGTACAGTTGATTGCATCTTTACGTATAATGATAACTGTCTATCGAACTATTTATCATCAAAAAATATGCCAAATTATAAAAATACATTTGCATATTTATCTGTAGCATCAACGGTAATATAATGCAAAGTGAATTACTGTCTATGACGCGCAGGTAATCATGGTCATGATGTAACTACACAATAAATTACTTTCAGCAAAATGTATGCAAGTTTATTTTGATTTGCTAATGAAAGTTACATGTAGCGCAACTCGGGACTTGTTTTACTTGAATATATTTCTCACAGTGAGACATACGCACTGCCCCAAACTACCAGGAAAGTCGTCGCCATGGGACGGTTGATCTGTGGGATTTGAGACTGGAGTTTCTTCACTGATAGAATTTAATGACTTTCCCACTCAAGGTCCAGAATTATGTATGCTACAAGATGAACTGGAGAGCTAAAGGATTGAAAATGTTCATACACTGCGTTTTCAGGGTGTTGTAGACGATATCGCCCTGTTGATCACATGACTAAAATGGCTACCACCCAGAGTACACTATTTCCCAATAGCTCAGCTGCCTTTTGCACGATGTTGATGATCATGAGGTTGCTTTAGGAGTTTCTGAGGATGGCAAGTCATTTTAGGATTTTTTCGAAAACTAAAATGGCCGCCAAATCCAAAGAAGTGGATTTTTTGTCAGAGGAACCATATTCAGAACCATATAACCTGAGGAAATTCGATCGCAATTGCGCAGAAGGGGGTTGATAATTTGCTCTGTGCGAATGCGACCGAGTTTGATGACCTTCTCTGCGCGAATGAGATCGAGATTCCGATTCCGGATCGATAAAAAGGTCTATTCGTTTCGGCGCCATTACCGGGTTATTGTTTTTACTGTTTTATATTTATACAAAAACATGGCCGATTGCGAAATCTCCGTTGACGCCTCACGAGTGCTCAAATGACGACAATTAAAGAATAAAACATAGTTTGGATCTATAAACTCTGCCCAAATGTAAGGAAATACGTGTACTGTCGATTGCAGCCGGTAATATGGGCGAAAGCTTGATACTAGTATATTCCTAATTTCGAGTTTTGAGTTTCCATAAAAACTTGATGGGAACTTTTTCTATAGGATTGAATGGGAAGAATCTGAACGTAGAGGGGTAGCCACTACGTTCGGATCGCTGAACAACTCTCGCGGAAATCCGAAAATGTCAAGGCCCCCCTAAAACAGCTGACTGGAAAAACATGGTCAAAAAACGCCATTTTGTCACTGAACGTCAACTCGCACTGTTTGAGTGGTAATTTCTCCAAAAATATCCCACTGCTGTCAATAATACTTGACCATGTTATTAAGGGCCTATATAAGTAATGAAATTTTGTTTATTTTGAAAATTCTCACCTCTGATATTCCTTCAATTCAAATTAAATATACACAAAATGTACATCAAAATGAAGGTTGGGATGTATAGAACACGAAACACATAAGTAATCAACTCATTGAGTCGAGTGTAGGCACCACTGGTTCCTGGAAGTCTGCTGCCGTATTCGCACCAGAACTGATAATTTAATAAAATTTCACGAAAACAACTTGTGGCCAAATGTGCTTTATATATCCAAGAACAAAGCTAGGGGATAAAAATTCTTCAAAACACGGCGACAGAGCTACATTGGGGAAAATTCCAAAGCCCTTGCTTTTGTTTACGTATGAGTCTACTTTCGATTTCCGGTCGACGTCATCGGACAGAAAAAGCATGTAAAAACAACGCCGTCTAAAATCAAATAATGAAAAAGATCGCCTTCATACAGTGTACTGTTATTAGATAGAGATTGCATAGTTGCCATATTCAGTGCAAGGTATCATGATACCTGTTGAAATTTCTTAGAATTACGATTTTGTTTTTGGATGGAAATTCGTGGTAACGAGTGATTTGCGCATGTCTGTCGAGCATGGAAACCATCTTCAATAAAAAATGCAGACAGTGTTGTCCTTTTCCAAAATGCAGTCCTGCCAGTGTATTCGAAAGTGTTTTGAATGCCTAGCTTTGTTCTTGGATATATGAAGCACATTTGGCCACAAGTTGTTCTGATGAAATATTATTTTATTATCAATTCTGGTGCGAATACGGTAGCAGACTTCCAGGAACCAGTGGTGCCTACAGTCGACTCTATGAGTTGATTACATATGTGTTTCGTGTGCTATACATCCCAACCTTCATTTTGATGTATAATTTGTGTATATTTAATCTGAATTTAAGGAATATGAGAGGTGAGAATTTCAAAATAAACAAAATTCCATTACTTATATAGGCCCTTAAAAGATGTTTTATGAACATAATGACACAAGTAAGGGTGATGAATTGTTTCTTTTAATTTAATCTTACTTTCAATTCAGAACATTGAACATTTTTCGCCGTGACAACAGAAAAAGCCACGTGACTAAAATCCCTACTATCGGTTAGTCAGTTACGAAAATGAGCCAACCGTTTCAGCCCCATTTGACAGCGTTATTTTGTTGCTTTGGAAGAATATTCTCCTGTTACTATAGACCTTCAAAAATCCGTGCACGAAATAATTTTCATGCAGATTACGTAGAGTCTGTGTACAATTTTGTTTTGTGTGTGTGTCGCAACCTCTGCACTGCAGTGTACTCCGAAGTTAGGTGAATCAAACACCAAGGTGAGAATTCCCGAAGATCACCTTTCACGTTCAACATACACCAACAACACTCACCGCTTCAACTACATAAGCATGAGGAGCCGTAGATAAACCGCATTTAAAAACTAATTAATCACCATTTGTCTCGGGTTGCAATCTATTTTTCTCTGATGTTTCATGAAACACAAGCGTCACGCCAATTTTTAATCATCAAACGAGAACTGGACGAATGGCCAACAACGAAAACGTCCCCCGCAAAAAGGAATAGGGAACGGGACAACCCACCCCAGGGACAACCCTCCCCAAACCGGCTGGAAAAACACACCCGAGGACAACCCGTCCCAAGTTTTTCACGCGCCGCTGTTATCAGTTACTTGACTATGATATTGGACTATGATTGGATTATAAGTAATAACAAATGAACTATTCAATTGTTATTACTTATAAAACGATCAAATGTTATTAATTGGGGACAATGGATTTGTTTATTGGACTCAATTATGATGGTATTATAAGTAAGTAGTATGTAATGTGGCTCTGACCTGCATGAAATGTGGAGACAACCATCTCACCAAGGCATGCAGGTCAAAATCCCCCTCCCGCCCTAACTGCAAAGGACCCCACACCAGTAATTATCGGGGGTGCCCCCACTTCAAAAAAGTGAAAACCAACAGAGAGTTGAAAAACCTTAACTTAAATAAACCCGACAACGCTTCCTCACCCACACAATATGCTCCCTTGTCGCGGGAGCGCTCTACTCGGTTCTAAACAAACATGTCGGCACTAGTCTGTCTGACATCTGTCAAGATGTTAGCCGGTCAGTGTCCCGGCTCTTCAAAACCCAAATATCCGAATCTTTAATTAAAGCCGCAATCAACGTCGAATAAAGCCACTAATCACCTCCAATCAAACACCGCGACTAAATTACAACCCTATCATGAATAAGTTACAAATAGCCGTGTGGAACGCTAATAACAAAAAGCTTCAGATCAGGCGATACTTCAAAGATACAGACATTGTCTGTATCTGTGAAAGTTGGCTTCAACCCAGTAAAAAATTTTCAGTTAGCGGGTTCAGCACTATTAGAAGAGACCGACAAATCACTAAAGGTGGCGGCGTCGCTCTTCTAATAAAGCAGAACATCAAAACTAAAACAATAAAAACCAATATCACCTCAATGCAGAGATGATTGCAACTGAAATCACAGTCGACAATAAAAACATCGCGATTGTTTGTTATTATAACGACCCAAGCAAAATTGTTTCTGACACTGTCTTTGAATTCTTCACGAGGAAATACAAACACTGCATTTTCCTCGGCGACTTCAATGCCAAACACCTGTACTTTGGCTGCAACAAAACCAGCCCCAACGGTGAAGCCCTCCTCGAAATAACAAAAAATATAACCTCCATGTGGTTATGAACGACAACTCAGCAGCCTATATCAGTAAGAACCCACTATTTTCATCTGATATCCTCGATCTAATTATCGCCAGTGATTCCCTGATAAACCACATCGAAGACCACTGGGTCGGCGATGATGACTTAAGCAGTGATCACCTCCCGGTCCTTGCCTCACTGCAGCTAGGAAACGGCCCACTCAGGTACCCCCCTCTCCCCCACGCTCCGCAGAAATTTTAGAAAAATTAATTGGAATCTCTACCGCGAAATCATCGAACGACAACTCAGCAACCTATATCAGTAACAACCCACTATTTTCATCTGATATCCTCGATCTAATTATCGCCAGTGATTCCCTGATAAACCACATCGAAGACCACTGGGTCGGCGATGATGACTTAAGCAGTGATCACCTCCCGGTCCATGCCTAACTGCAGCTAGGAAACGGCCCACTCAGGTACCCCCCCCCCCCCCACGCTCCGCAGAAATTTTAGAAAAATTAATTGGAATCTCTACCGCGAAATCATCGATGTCAAACTCACAAACACCCCCCCCCCCCATCCAATGCAGCGGAACTCGAAACCCAATGCGAGAGCATAGAGGAAATCATTAACTCAACCCTAAACGAAATATGCCCAAAAGAAGAAGTGCGCCCCTGGAGAAATACTATCTCGGGCGACACACTATCACTAATCAAAACCAAACGTATAGCTCTTCGCGCTCTTAAAACCGAAACTGACCCCGGTAAGAAAGCTGACCTCAAAAAAACATATAACCGCCTTCATGGCGAAGTCAAGGAAGCCCTCAAAGAAGAAAAACAAGCCAACTGGGAAAAGGCAACAGACAATCTAAACGGGGCCAAGATGCCAAAAAATTCTGGGACTCTTTCAAAATCCTAACTGGGCAAAAAAACAAGGGCGGCAAAGCCGCTGCCAAACCTCTTAAAAGGGAAGACGGTTCCTTCACGCGCACCGACAAAGACAAGGCCGACACTTTTGCCGACCTCCTAGGAAAAACGCATAGCCCGTATCAAGGCACGGGCAATGATGACGCCGCCATTAACGCGATCGATGACCTCATCAATGAACACTCTGAAATCTACCGTGACCCCAAATTCGATAACGAGCCAGAAGACGGGGTTGACGATGACCTCGCCACCTCCATCACCAACGACGAAATCATCAACGTCATAAAAAATGCAAAAATTCCTCCTCACCCGGCGAAGACGAAGTAAGCTACAAAATTCTAAAACAAAGCCCAAGCTCCCTAATCGAAACACTAAACAAACTGTTCAACGCATGCCTCACCCATGGCTACGTTCCCAAATGTTGGAAAAAAGCCATCGGTGTCATGATACCAAAACCTGACAAGGACCCCTCCGATCCAACCAGCTACCGCCCAAACAGCCTCCTCAGCTGCATTGGTAAGACATTAGAACGAATCCTTACCAATCGGTTCAGGGGGCACCTTGAAGACATCGATTTTTTCAATAAATGGCAAAGAGCCTATAGAAACCGTAAAGAAGGCATCGAACATGTCTACCACCTAGTCACCCAAATGAAAACCGCTATCAACAATCAGCAAATAGGCGCGGCAGTCCTGTTAGACGTCGAAAAAGCATTTGACTCCGTTTGGTACAATGGAATGCGCTACAAATTATCAAAAATGAAACTCCCCAAGAAATTGCTCAGATTATTATCCTCTTTCTTATATGATAGTGAAATCAAAGTCAGAGTGAACAATGAAATGTCTGACAGTGTCCCCCTTGAAGCAGGCACCCCCAAGGATCCGTCCTAAGCCCCTCCTTTACATTTTCTACGTAAATGACCTTAACTTCTCCGAGGATCGTGTTCAAGTCTCCCAATTCGCGGATGATAAGGGCCTCTGGGACTCTAACAATACGGCCAATCTGCTCCAAAAACCCCCGCAACGCGCTCTCGATGACCTAGAACAATGGTGTGCCAAATGGAGAGATAAGCTAAACGCCAATAAAACCCAACGAATCGCCTTTACCTGCAAGAAAAATAAACGTGATTTGACTTAAAACGTATGGATAACACCCTCCCAGAATGCAAAGAGGCGTAATTCCTGGGCATCACCATTGATCAAAAATTGTCCTTTAACAAACACACCGACGGCATGACGAAAAAAGCCACCAAACGCATTAACTTATTGAAAATGCTAAAGGGAACTTCATGGGGAGCCAACCAGTCCACCCTACTCAAACTATACAAAGCCTTTGTGCGCCCAGTACTCGAATACGGTGCAATCATACTAACTGACCTCAATCAAACTAATATGGGAAAACTCCAGAAGGTCCAAAATCACGCGCTTAGAGTTGCCCTCCGCGCCCCATGGGACATACCCATCAAAACACTCCACGACAGGGACGATATCCCCACCATTAAAGACCGCCTAGCCACCCTGGCCGCGAAAAAGTATGACCGGTTAGCCGACAACGAACTAATCTCCGAACTTGGAGCCATTTGCGAAAGCCGACAAAAGCCCAAAAATTGCAATCAAAATTAAGACCGCTCGAAAAAACTAGGGAACGAGAAGGTGAACTAACAGGCAGAGTAACAGCTTAACTGTGGCCTTTTACCAGAAAGGGCTGCCTTCACCGACTCAACTAAAACTACTTCAGGATTAAATATTGTTAAAAAACTAAATAAATAGGGAACGAGAAGGTGAATAAACAAGCAGAAAAACAGCTTAACTGTGGCCTTCTACCAGAAAGGGCTGTCTTCACCGACTCATCTAAAATTACATCACGATTGGATACTGTACATCTCACATCCGGCCGGGGGGTGGGGGGTGGGGTGGGCCCACACAGGACGCTCGCGATACCATACATGCGCGAGCGTTCTGTGTGGGTTGCCCCCCCCCCCCCCCCCCGGCTGGGGGTGGGATTTGCAGTGTTAAATCGTGATCCAAAATAAACTCAAACTAATCAAAAATCGGTCGAAACCAGCGAAGGGCATAACAGAAACTCCCTCGGGTGTGGTTTAGTGTCTAAACCTGTTACCCTCCCGCTACAAACTCACTATCACCCTAAGAAGGTGATCTAACTGGCAGATTAAAAGCTTAACTGTGGCCTCCTTCCAGAAAGGGCTGCCTTCTCCGACTCAGCTAAAGATTAGATCACAAAATTAAAACATAATGTGCCACTTTTATCTTTTTATTTTAACATATTCTAACGAAAACTAATTATGCCTTCTTCTTTTAAGCAGGTACACAGAAGATGCTTTTTGACCAGCACCCCAATAACCGCTATGGACAGTCTAACCGTTATGGAAACGGTAATCCCCATGGTTCCTGAACATCCTCCACTCCATCCCTAAAAGTGGTCGACCACTTTAATGGAGGCGAGCGTTGGTCCTGCGTCCCGCCTCTGCCCCTTTTTGTAAGCGCATTGCGCATCTTTTTGTCCCAACCCATTAGGATTACAATGCAGGCCTGCCCCCGAACCAGAGAAGTTCGGGTCTTCTTCTCGGTGGTCCCCGAAAGGGGTCGTTGTTGTTTCCTTCAAGGACATCCTATCAAACAGAGACAGCCTGAGGCAGATTATACTTGCCAGTGATGGCCATCACTCAATATCATCTCCGAAGTGGCAGACTATACTTGCCCGAAAATCCAGATCGACTGCACCCCCGGGGAGAGGTAGTACCTTTGTGAGAGGACCCAACCTCTCACACTGGTCCTCACCCGAGGGTTCAACCGACATCAGTCAAAGAGACCATCACGCCGCAACCGGTGACACCTGCCGAGTACCTGAACCTGTTCCTCCTTCAACACGAGTAGACATGTGGAAATTAGTCTTTTACAGTCAATGAGGGTCGAAAGGGGCTTGTTCCCCATACCGTCCCTGCCTTCGGCGCGTTAAACCATTCCATTCGGTTTTGAGGACTCATTTGGGGGATCTCATCGGGGGATCTCATGTGACGTCATGTCACGTGACCCGGTGGCGCCATGTTGTGTTGTCATAGCTACCCGCGTGAGTGGCGATGTTGTGACGTCATCCCCATAGTGATACGTGGTGTTAGTGTGCATGCGCAGCTCGTGTTGTTAGGGTGATACGTGTTTCCGTCGTCCATTTTGTATACTGAAGGCCGCCATCTTCTGTTTGTATGGTAGCACGTGGTTGCAATGTTTCCCAAAGGTCTGCAATAGGATAGGGGTATGTTCGGGGGGTATGTTCGATTGAACAAGAGTAAATCTAATTATCCAAATAAACCCGACAATCGATCCAAATCACCAAAAACGATTTTCTTTACTACGGATTTCTCCCATAATACTTTTAGGATCACAGGATTGTACCGAGAGGCCCCCGGTACCGAGAGGGACCTAGGTGGTAAGTTCGATTGAACTAGAGTAGTTTTTTCTGTTTCGGAATCCCCCCCAGAATCAGTTTTGGACCGCTATCCCATGACTTTTTCCATCATTCCTAAAGCCAAGAATCTATCGAGTAGTTACTTATAAGTCATTGCTCAAACGACTCGAATCCGATCGAGCAAACAAGCCATAGAGTATTTACTCGAACGAGTGACGCGCACACGCGACTCTTAGCCTCATTTTGGTATTTGAGGATGCCTATACATGACCTGGTATTGTATTATTTGAGGATACTCATCGAGGCTACTTTCTGGAGAATCCCTTCTTTGTCGTATGAGGCCATGAGAAAATCCCTCATTGGGGTCTGGTTTACTATCCCTCTTAACCTCATTTCGTTTGAGTCCATGAGGGCCATGAAAAACTCCTTCAATGAGACCTAATTTACTACTCCTCTTAGCCTCATTTCGATGTTTGAGGATACCTATGGCCTGGTATTGTATTATTTGAGAATACCTGTCGAGGATACTCTCTGGAGAATCCCTTTTTGTCGTATGAGGCCATGAGGGCCATGAGGAAATCCCTCAATGAGGTCTAATTTAATATCCCTCTTAATCTCATTTCGTTTGAGTCCATGAGGGCCATGAAATAATCCTTCAATGAGACCTCATTTACTATCCCTCTTAGCGTCATTTCGATATTTGAGGATACCTGTGGCCTGGTATTGTATTATTTCAGGATACCTATCGAGGATACTTTTTGGAGAATCCCTTTTTGTCGTATGAGGCCATAAATAACTTGATTTGCTTGAAAATGTATTTGCTTACGAATTCACGACAGTCGGACCAATAATCTTATTTGGTTTGAGTGTGCGCACTGGCAGTAGAGTAGTGTGTGCAGATCTCCGAGAACCGAGAACTGGAAGATGACTAGGAATTGTGCATAACTACAAGAATTCTGCTCTATGGTTTCTTAGAGGCGTGGGCATATTTATGGTAATACTGAAACCTCGGTTTGTTGCTTGTTTTAGAAAAGAAAAAGAAACCCAAACAGTCGCTGGTTTGGGAGCAGCCCCAGCATGTTATCCATAACGGTTACAAAACGGAAAAACCCCACCAATATGTGTTTTTGAAGCTGGGAACCATCCATCAGCCTATAAGGGAGAATGGATGCTGAGCCTTGGCCATCTGGTCCGCCTTCAGGGAGAACAGATGACGGTGTGACTGGAGGGAAAATAAAAACAAAAACCCAAAAACACACACACATCCTCTCAAGACACACCCCGAAAGCCCTTAAAAGGGCTGTTAAATCTTTATTCAAATGTTTATTTATTTAAAATATACACTCATCCCAGCCAGGCAAGCTTGTTTCAATCCTTGCATGGTGTTTGGTAGTTTCTTGTGTGTGTCAGGGGCGTAAGAACGAAAAAATATTGGGGGGTATAGGGTCGTGTGGCGCTGGTTGGGCAGATGCCGCAGATGCCGAAGGCATCTGCCGCGAGTGCCGCAGGCACGAGCTTGATGAGGGGGGTTTGGGGTTCTCCCCCCAAGAAAATTTTCCAATTGAGGTAGCAAATGGTGCATTCTGGTGGCCACTGGGGTGTAATTTTCCCTATTTTTCTATTTGAAAAAGTGGGATTTCTTAACAGGGTGTTGTAATTTTGGCAAAATGTTGAACCGTGTGACCCGATAATATACCCCAAGTCCTTACGTATGTATGAAAAGAAAAATCGATATGTATTAATTGCATTATTTCCGTGCATTTCACCCGTCTGTTTTTGACACTACTTCACGGTTAGGTAAAGAGTTAGGCACGCTTCAAAAAAAATTCTGACATGTTATTTTGTAGAGTTCTCGCCGATTCCCGTTACCTTACGGAAAACACAACCAATCCGGTTTGTTTACTCGCAAAAATGTCCAAACGTCACACCTTGTAAAGGTTTATTATTAATTTAGATTAAGCGAAAATTTTTTTTTACAAAAAATGAGCCAAAAAAAATTTGGGTGGTTGGGAAATTATTGTGGGGGGGGGGGGCAACATGCCCCCCCCCCCCCATCCTTCCCAGAAATCAGGAGCGCAGATCTCTCTCCTCGGGTGAGGGGGACACACAACAACGTGCAGGGTCAACCATGGTTTGGCCCACAGGAGTCTGGAACTTGTCCTACAGGCCATATTTGACTATTTCGAGGGATGAAATATGGCCTAAATAGTCAAATATGGCCTGTAGGACAAGTTCCAGACTCTTGTGGTTTGGCTATGCGGGTGGAAAATTTGAAAAAGTAAGCTGAAAACATGCGATTTCCGCCTATTAGAGCATTGCTCGAAGAATATCAGCTGTGACCGGACCATGGTTTAGCTCTGTGGGCAGAAAGTTTGAAAAAGTAAGCTTAAAATATGCGATTTCCGCCTATTGCAGCATTACTCGAACAATATCAACTGCTATCGCACATATATATCTGGGAGGAGTGCGGGGGACATAACATATGACCCCCCCCCCTTGAACCCCCCCCCCCCCCCCCCCCCCCCCATGATCTGCGCCCATGCCAGAAATTACGGCCATGCACAGGGAATTTCATCTTTTCAACGTTGAAATGCAAAATTTTCTCAGGGAGGACCGAACTATCAGTTCGGTCCTCCCTGAGGAAATTTTGTATTTCAACGTTGAAAAGATGTAATTCCCTTGCATCTGAGCATTATGTGCAATGTTTTTAACTCAAGGTCAGATTGTTTTGCCAGGAAAATATACTTGGTGCCCCCCTCTAGAGAAGTTTTGGAGGCATGCCCTGCCCCGCCCCATGATTTGCGCCGATGGGGTATCCTATTACTTGAGTCTTTAAGTGGCAGAGCCCTAAATAGGTCAGCTTGCAGCGTCATTGGAACAGAAAAAATGGCGGTGGTGCATGATATCACCTTAGGGGTCGAGTCACGCATACGAGAACAGCTTGATAGGGAACCTCTTGCCGGAATGTAGGGTTACCGTTGGTAACCCTGCACTCCTGGGCAAAGTCACCCTTATCAACCGTGCTCGGCGTACCGTACGGGTATATGAAACCGCCAGAAATGGGCAACTATTTAATGTTTTTCATGGGCATGAAGGCGATAGAGTAGTGATGAAATGAAGAAAAGCTTAACTCCAAAGTTTAATTATCACTATTCAATCAGTCTTGATAGTTAAAACAACCCTAGTTCTATGCTAACCATATGCGTATAATGCAGCGTATTCCCTACTCAGATTTTATATACCCCAAAAGTATCCAAACGATTATCGTTTCCACGAACGAATTCGTTTGAAATAATTTTCATGTCCAGAGTGTCAAGTTGCTCTCGGTATAAATCGCATATCATCAGGTGATTCAATCTATTTTGATTCATAGTAGATCTCAAGTAGTTTTTTATTCTCCTTAATGTACTGAACGAACGTTCACTGGAAGCGTTCGTGCCAGGCGCTGTCATAAGTATCATGACAACTTTAACAACTTCACTCATTAGATCCCGCTGGCCACGACTCAGGTTTTGGAAATACTTGAAAATATCATGCATAGTTTGTGCGCTGCCTTCGTAATTACTCTTTAATATGTCTAGATGAGTACGCAAGGTAACTTTGCTGAGGTCATCACAGAAAAAATCAGACACATGACTCAGATTTGCTTCATAGTTCAAACCATTGACTGAAGCCAGCAACATTTGCTCACATTCTGAATAGATTACGTTGTCCGGTTGCTCGAAACGATCATTAATTGTAGATGTAATCAGATCGAGTGATTCATAATATATTCTTTTATAGTGCATTTCCGGGGTTTTAGGGAATTCTGCTTCAGCCCTCCTTCCCATGAACTCTTCCAGTATTTTTGGTGCTCGTCTTTGGCGGGGTAGCGTGGGCTCGGAAATATGTTTGTATTCCTGTGCTTGTTTAACTGTTTTTCCCCAGAAATGTTTCCACGATGTTTCATTCCTGATGGACACTAGACATTTCACGGTCACTGAAGCTGTTGATTTTGCCTCACACGCGGATAGTTGCACTTTTTGGAGGGTTTCACTTAGTGAATCTGCATGTGACAGTATGAGAATGGCTAACGAAACTCCGAAATAGAAATCAAATTTTCTCATTTGATTTCCAACACCCTGAACTTTAGCTTTAGATTCAGTGTCGTTTGTTTCGTGTTCGACCCAATCCCACAAATCTAACAACGATTTGTAATTCTGTAAAATGCTCACCATTGCATTTGCTCTAACATTCCACCTTGTCGGACAAAGGGTTCGTATGTTGACAGAATTAGCTTCAGGGCTACTAGTGTCCATTTTAATTTTTCGTAATTCTCTTTCTCGTTTCGGTGATATCTTTACAAGCTTAATTATTTCGTGAGCCGTATCCAACGAATCTTTCATTACTTTACACTGTTTAATGGTGTCACCACAAGCTAGATTCAGCGCATGTCCGTAACAGTGCGTAAATAATGCGCGCCTTTCTTCCCTTTTAATAGATGCTGCTACCCCCATTTTTTGCACCTGCCATAGTGCTACAACCATCGTAACATTGACCTCTACACTTTGAAAGTGGCATTTGACTTCGAATTAAAACGTCTTTTATCGTGGAACTGATGGTTGACGCGTCAGCTCTTTCCATCTGATATAGGCCGATGAAATCTTCGTGGGGTTGTAAATCATCATCAACCCATCGTAAGCAAACAACCAATTTCTGCTGGTTTGAAATATCCGTGGTCTCGTCTGCCATAATTGAATAAAAATGTGATTTGCGTACATCGTTAACAATTTGTCTCAGAACATTCAGCGCAATTATCTCAATCATTTCATTCTGTATCTGAGGTGATAGATAGTTCTTCTTACGCGTAAGCCACAAATCCAAGTCTGCAACATCATGACATCTCAGCTTTACAAGCTGCAAAAAGTTCGAATCCATCTCACGGTGACCTCTATACGACAAGCCTTGGCGCGCAAGGAATTTTGCACTGGTGAGGAGAGCCAGAAGTACCTTTCGATTCAATTCTTTTTCAACCCTGAGAGACTCTGATAACATTTCACCGACGTCATTACCAGCATTGGATATATTTATCATGTTTATTGAAAATTTATGAAAACTCGACTGTTCGTGTTTGTTGAAACCCTTTTTCGTTTCCGTCGCCTTATTCCAATTAGAAAATCCATCTGTGACAAAGGCTGGCTCCCCTTTGGAGTCACACGGTAGGTTCATGGCGTTGGCCTTAGCACAATAGTAGCACAGGACCGAGTCACTCGATTGAATATAATGTAACCATGACCAGCGTTTGTACCAACTAGATTGAAATCTGTATTTTTTATCTTTTTTCTTATTTCCCGGAACAGACTCACTTTGACTGGGCCCAGTTTCTTTCGTTTTCTTGAATATCCTTTGTGGGAATTCAATATCAGTAGACTGATTTGGAACAGTACCTAGATTTCTTAAAAAATCTGCATTTGTATTGCCGATTACACCAGTGGACCTATCCTTTGTTTTACACCCATCAGGGCAGTCACCACAATTTACTTTTGAATTGCCCAGACAGTCTGAAGATATGCTTGAATCTTGTGTATCCGAGGTCGAGCATACTTCTTTGACTTTGAACATAGATGTTAGTTTTATCTGCTTCGGTTTAGACGCCATAACTAAAGTTTTGTTTCAGTAATTCAGTTCAAATCTTGTTGACACAAAAACTTTCAAGGTTACAATTTTGGTAGAGTTACCTCTCTTGTAAGTTACAAGAGAGGTAACTCTACTAACTCAATTATATTTCGAATAAGTGCAGAAAGAAGGGAGATCACTGCGCGACGTAACTGGCGTTTGATCAATACGTTTCAAATAATCGCGCAACACGGCAACTTGTGGTGTTAGTGTGTTAGTTTTATAGTCAATGAACTGCTCATTGGGCTTAATCCATAATAGTTGGCATAGCGATCGACTATTTTATAAACGGAATGATTTTCCTTTTTCGTACAGTGCCCGCATTGAATTCGAGTCTGGTCTGCATTTGTCAATGAGCAATAGGCTATACGTCTATAAGTTTTGGGAAATTTGGGGGGGGGGGGGGGTAAATACCCCCCTTACCCCCCCCCCCCGGTTCCTACGCCACTGGTGTGTGTTAACAGAAAGGTAGGTTGTATCAATTCCTCCTACGCTTCGTCTACTATTTCCATGCGTCTTCTTGATAAGGGTGTTGCAAGAAAATCTGAGAATGTTCAATTAGAAAAGTTATAGGTAGAGAGAAAGATAGGTATCCGCTATTGTATATTGTGACTGTTGTGTGGTTGTTGCTATGGATGGGGTGAGGGGTGGGTTTCTTCGGAGCCAGAGTTGCGAGGAAATTCTCACAGACTCAATCCTAAAATTCTCAATGAGTAGCGAGGCCATCCTCACTGACTCCACGCATTTACTTCTATTAAGTAATTTTAATTTACTGTGACTTATTTTGTTTTTCTGTTAGGGTTCGATGTTCATTCAGCTCTACCGTTGATTCATTATCCTGGAGACTGTGTGTGTGTGTGGGGGGGGGGGGGGGGGGTGTATAGGTCTTATTAAACGCGTTAAAATCGCGCTTCAGCAGAGTTGCGAGGCAGTCCTCACAGACTCAGTCCTAGAGTTCTCAATGAGTAGCGAGGCAATCATCACTGACTCCACGCAGTTTAATATATTGTATAATTTTTATTTTCTGAAAACTTATTGTTTTTCTGTTAAGGGATCGGTGTTCGTTCAGCTCAACCATTCATTCACCATCTTGGAGCCTGTTGAGGGTTTTGAATTGTAGGTTTTTTAATCGCGTATCAATAGTTTCTATTTTTTGCTAGCTCGTCAAGTTCCTTTATCGGTGAAATATCTTTACAACATTTGCCACAGATAACACCAGCTTCTGGCATAATTTCCTGGAAAGCTTTCAAAAAATGAATCAAGAAGTTTGTGCTATCAGTGACGAGCAATTGTTTTAAAAATATTTTAATTAGTTGTGTAAATTGTAACAAACTGATAATAACAGTAATAAGTATTATAAGTAATTGTCTTTTGTAATCATTGAAGGACAAATGTAAATTTAATAACAATAACTTGTGGCCTAAATGCAATAAAATTTTATAGGCATTTAACCATCATCATATTTTTTATAACTTTGTTTTATTTATAATAACACTATCAACAAATCAATGATTAATGCGTGTTTGTTTTTGTCAACACTGTATCTCAAATATACCCTAATGTATAGTAAAGGCTATACTGTTAATCCCTATTGTTTAACCTGTTAGCACCTTTTAGGAGAACCATAGCTACTGGCAAAGTGGGGACATCCCCCAGTAACAACGAGAGAATAATAAACGAATGAACAAACAAGGAAACAAATTAATAAATATACAGTCTAATTTTATTTATAAAATAAAATATAGTCAATATTGGGACGCAAAATGTTCATCTATGTGAACAAATCTGAAAATAAATTTGGGTAGGAAACGTCCACTGGCAGGGTACGAAAGGTCCGTGGATATTTAAGCGAAAATAATTGTTGGGTACGAAACGTCCAGTCCTTAAAGGAAACATCCAGACATTTGGGTACGAAACGACCATAGATTTGGGTGCGAAACGTCCAAGTGAGTACGAAACATCCAGAGTACGTAACGTCCAAAATACGAAACGTCCAGAAACCAGAGACACCGCATTGATCTCAGACAGGACTTACACAGCTTCACGAAGAACCAACAAGAGAAAACAACCCTATATTCACCACAAACCCATCGCTAGCCAAAACATCCACGGGCATACATGGCATCTCGTACCACGCAATCATAATTACAAATTTTGACACGAAGCCTTACTACTCACAGTCCAATCCAAAGAAATCTTACGTCTGGGCAAAAGCAGACTGTAGCTAAGTGAACCACGACCTGGACTTGCTTACCCCATTAATACAGGAAATGGAGAGGAAGGATCCAACATAAATGACATCTGCAACGCGTTCAAACAACACCTGGCCAAAAGCTGACAAACACATCCCATCAAAATCCATCAATTCAAATAACAGACTGCCATGGTTCAGTCATAAATAAAACAAATGTTGGGAAAAAACAAAGACTATACAACCAGGCAAAGAGAACGAAAGAGTGAGCCCCCAGACCTAACACAACACTACACAAAGAAGCGAGAGATGTCAATTTCATTCGGGCTTTGGCCTTCCTGAAAGCTGATACAACCTCATTCCGTTTAAGTTTATATTTAGCTTAGGCGTGCGGGAAATTATTGCGCTTGGCAATGCGATACAAACGTGTTCTCTGTCTAATTAGTAATCGTATTTCGTTATGCATCCACTTAGGTAGGTCCACTCTCGAAGTAATAATTTTATTAGGGATATGTCTGGATGCAATATCGAGTATTTTGTCGGAGAAATGGGAAACTATGGTATCGAGACATGGAGAATCAAAAATAGAGTTCCGGTCGGTGTTAGAAAAGGCCATATCCTCCTCTTGAAGGAATGGGGGGTTCGGTTTTAAAAAATCGACATCGATTGAAATTGGGCAGTGGTAGCGGGTCATGTCTGGGATAATTGGTTCAAGGACTTCGCATGCTTTCACGCTGATTGTATCACTAACAGCAAAGAGATCTAACAGTGAAGTGGATGTCTCAGTAAAACAGGTTGGTTCACTCACAAGCTGTCGAAGATTAATGTTGTAACATAATAACATGAATAATCATCACACAAATAAATATTTTTTTTGTGATAATACACCGAAAATCATATTTATGAAACAAAGAAAATAAATAGGAAATAAATGAAAAATAAGAAGTGCAATAAGAAAAAAATTCTAGACAAAATAAATTAAAATTATGAAATAAATTACAATACCATGAATAATCGTACAAATAAATATGTTTTTTTTTCTGTGATAAATAAACAGAAAATCATATTTTATGAAACAACGAAAAAAAATAGGAAATAAATGGCAATAAAATGGATAATATGACGTAGAAAGCTGGAAAAGGTGTGGTTGGTTCTTCTCTGGCTCTCTTCCTCATGGAACTCGCGAATCTTACCTGGCTTTCATCTTCTGGAGCGTGGCTGTGTTCTGTAAAGTTTCCAACATAATCATCAACTAATAATAATAACTCTTTGGCCAGCCGCTGATTTGTCGCGGTCCTCATAAGAGAAGGCCATCATTCCCCCTGCACCCCACCCCCTCTTCCCCTCCTCTCCTCCCAGCATTCAGATATAAACTGCTTAATAGTGTCCCTCACTTCCTCTTTTTCAATTTCTTCAATAAGCATTCCTACCCTCTCCCTCGTGTCCGCCTTCAGCCATCTATCCTTTGTTTCTTCACCCCACTTCTGCATTATTCTTCCAGTAAATTTTATTCTATGAGGTATATACTGTGGGCATTCCAAGAGAAAATGTTCCAGGGTCTCCACTACTCCAGAGTGGCACATTTGGCATCCCTTTTCCCCATCTCTCCCAATTTTTCCCCGAAGCTCCAGTGATCTTGATCTCAGTTTGAACAGCAGTGACCCTCCAAAGGTGCCATCTAGGTACTTCTCAAAAGCTGGCTTTTCTTTATATTGTAACCCCTGCAGTGATCTTTTCACGCTAACCCCTGCTCGCCAGTTTCGATTGCAATCTTCCATGACTCTCTCTTTGACAAACCTTTTGCCTTCTTTCATTCCTACTTCTATGTTTGTGACCTCTATAGAGTAATTGTCCATTAGTTCCCTCACATGTTTTGACCACCCCGTTTCTATATTAGAAATGTCGTGCATTTTTCTCTACAGTTCTTGGATATACATCTGCAGTGGATAAGGTATTCTGTGCTGCATTCCTAGTCCCCTACCGGCATCGCCTGAGGGGACTATAGGTTTGCACTCTGTCCATCCGTCAGTCTGTCAGTCCGTCAGTCACACTTTAGTTTTCTGGACTTTTTTGGAAATGCTTCAACCGAATGATTTCATTTTTGGTAACCTACTTTTGAATGATGACTTACAGATCAAGTTTGAGTTTCATGGTGATTGCATTATTCTTGTGTGAGTTATGGCCCTTGGAAATATGGAAAAGCGCCAAAATATCAGTTTTCCGGACTTTTTTTAGTAACGCTTCAACGGAATGATTTCATTCTTGGTAAACTACTATAGAACGATGACTTACAGATAAAGTGTGAGTTTCATGCTGATTGCACTATTCTTGTGTGAGTTATGGCCCTTGGAAATATGGAAAAGCGTCAAAATATCAGTTTTCCGGATTTGTTTTGGAAACGCTTCAAAGGAATGATTTCATTTTTGGTAACCTACTATAGAACGATGACTTACAGATCAAGTTTGAATTCCATGCTGATTGCGTTATTCTTGTGTGAGTTATGGCCCTTGAAAATATGGTAAAAGCGCCAAATTATATATCAGTTTTCCGGACTTTTTTTTTGAAACGCTTCAACGGAATGATTTCATTTTTGGTAACCTACTATAGAATGATGACTTACAGAGCAAGTTTCATTTGCACTCTGTCCATCCGTCAGTCAGTCTGTCAGTCACACTTTAGTTTTCCGGACTTTTTTGGAAATGTTTCAACCGAATGCTTCCATTCTTGGTAACCTACCTTTGAACGATGACTAACAGATGAAGTTTGAGTGTCATGCTGATTGCATTATTCTTGTGTGAGTTATGGCCTTTGGAAATATGGAAAAGAGCCAAAATATCATTTTTCCGGACTTTTTTTGAAACGCTTCAACGGAATTCATGCTGATCACATCTAGGTTATAACATTTGTATAATTATTAATGCTCATTCGTCCGGTAGGGGACATTTTATTGCCTCAGCGATACGTGAGCTCTTGTTATTATAGACGTAGTCTTGAAAAGGTTTTGTGCTGTATCAGTATGTGTTTTTGAAAGCTGGAAGTCATCCATCGGGCTATAAGGGAGAGTGGATGTTGAGCCTTGGCCATCTGTTCTGCCTTCGGGGGGAACAGGTGACGGGGTGATGGGAGAGAAAGGGGAAAAAACGAAAAAACCTCCCACAAAATATACAAAAATACCCCCCCCCCCCTAAAAAAAACACAACAAAAATCACTTACAATTGCTGTTATTTTTTTATTCATATTATTCATATGTTTATTTATATAAAATGTACACTGGTCCCAGCCAGGCAAGCTTATATCAATCCTTGCTGGTGTTTGGTTTGGCCGTGTATGTTAATAGAAAGCTTGCTCCAGTACCTTTCGCGCTTCGTCTGGTTCAAGAAAATTTAGGAGTGTTTAGTTAGAAAAGTTATCGGTAGAGAGAGATATTTATTTAGTTATATATAAATAGTCAAACATCGTTTTTACAAGAAAATAATAATAAAAAAACAACAGCAAACTGTTTGGAAAATATATTTTGTTTTCAGATTTTAGATCTAAGTTATCACTGTTATTACAAAATATATGTGTGATTTTTATGTCTTGATTATTTTTCAGAAGATAATTAAGTGGTATTTTTATCATTTGTCAAACTTGAAAAGGACAAAAAAAACAGTACCAAACAAAGTGTTGAAAATAAATGTTATTCAAGTTGTTCACATCTGGGTTGTTCCATTTACAAGAATAGGTAATCATCTATTTTAACTTGAGCTAATCCTTAATTAACTGTCTGAGAGGTGGGGTGTATGACAAATGGATGTCTGTCTGATGGGATTAAACCATATTTTCTCATGTGTTATTCGACAACATGGTGGTGTTCCTTTGATCTTGCAGTTCACTGACACTGATTAACAAGTTTCTCTCTTCAGTCAGGGAAAAAAATCATAAATAAATATAACCATCGTATTGATAAACTCTCACCAGAGTTGAAAAAATCGATGAAAATCATTGAGGTTCCGTGATAGATTTGTTCTTTTCTGCCCATTGTTCGCCACATCCAATAAAAAAAAAATGCACGATACAGTAAAACAGATATCACAATTTCCACCAGCCGAGTCTATTCAACTCGGTCGGCATGTTGGCCAACAATGAGAGATTAGTGAAACACAAGCATACTTAGTCATTTAAAAAAAAATCTGACAACCACGTTAAATTATTTATCCAGATGAACTGCGAAAAAAACACAACTCGTTATCTTCCAACCCATTTCGGTTGCTAAACGGAAAAACCAAAAACAATGAGTATTCAACACTGATCTTACAAGCATTTTTTGAAGAGAAAAAATAGAATTTCTTAAAAGCTGCCTGGAAACTGTATTAATTACCTCTTCAACAATTGTTGGTGCAGCTTTAAGCAGATTTTCTTTGGTCTTTGCTTTAACATCTTTATCAATTTTAGCTGCAACAGCAGATCCTGATACCGCCGAGTGGTTATGGTCTTTTGGACCTCTGGTAAATATGTCGCCATTCTGGGTTACCGTTGCTTGGCAAACGCCAGCAGAAGTACTTCTAATGTTGCACCGCCATATAACAACCCTTTGTGAAAAGAAAAAATAAATTGTTCCACATGGTCAATATTTCACGGTGCTGGCGAAACAAAAAAAGAAAAAGAGGAATTAATTTTAACCAACTCTAAATTAAATAAACTTTGAATCTTCGACCTGTCATCGCTTATAAGAAAATCAAAAGCTTGCGTATTTATAATAATTGCCAGTCAGTTTAACCAGTTCCCAAGCTCATCACTTAGTTTAAATCAAATATGTGCATTTTTTATCATGTTTGAAACCCATCAAGGTTCAGTAAATGAAAAACAATGAAAACTACCCCCACGCTGACACACATGTTATAGGCTGGCATCTGAAGGCTAAAAATTCCACAGAGAATTTAATATTATAAAATGAAAGCTAATTCTTAATATGATTATGCGCCTTTAATAAGCTAATTTCCCCCTGCAGTATAAATACGCCTTAGGGCACACATATATAACATGTGAAATGAATTATGAATATTTAAAAAATACCAACTATACGATCTTGCGGTTAATGGTCTGGTAATATATAGCATTTGTGTGTGTATATAATACAAACATTAATGTGCTATGGAAAGCGATTAGTTCTGTTGAGTGTACTAAATACACAATAGCCATGTTTAAATCTGTGAACTGATTTCGTTGATTGTTAAATCAGGATACTTTGATATATGCGGACAAAGATGAAAGTGAAATATCAGGATGATCAAAACACTGTCACACATCTCTGCTGTTATTACACTGTGTAATAATTAGTCTGTTTGTATTCTTTAAACATATTCTTAACGACAAGACGAATTATTTTTTATCCGTATCAAAACACTGTTTCAATAGGCTTGGCATTATTTATTAATATTCGAATTCACTGACAGAAAATATTTTTAGGATGTATATCATAAAAAAATCAATGAATACTTGATTTTTCCTTAATATAGGGCGAATTCACCGAACTGAGTCCAAATCACTCTGGGTCCAATTCACCGAATTGGGTCGAATTCACCGAAATGGGCCGAAATCACTTTGGGTGGAAATCACAGTGGTTCGATATCACCGGCATTCTTGAATACAAAACTTGGGTAGAGATAAGCGATATTTACGGTAAAGTTGCCATTCTTTGGAATGTGGGATGAGATGAGCCCAGTAGGAAGATGTGTGAAAAGGTTGAGTCATCAAGGAGTTGTGATATGTGCCAGGTTCTGTTTTACTTTTCTCCTAAAAAAAGCGTGTCTGATATCCTTGCAAGTCCATGGTATATCAGTTACCGGATCCAGTTCCGCGTGCAGGTTTTTAGACTTACTGAATTTCAAGTTTCCCGCGCTGCGACACAGGAGCCGAAACCTCGACCAAATATTTCTCCGGGAAAATCCATCACGAGCGTCAGTTTGTCATGTGGCCGCGCGTTTCACCTCAGACAGGCCCTTTTCTCATCTCCGCACCTTTTAAAGCTCGTTTTACATGAACACATTTTTGTTGAATAAAGAAGGAATGATCAAACCACACGCGTTTGGCACTTTGGGCGGTTTTTGCCTCTTCGTTGGGCGAATGATCGTCATGACACTTGGCATCATAACTTTGCATCATCAATTCCAATGTGGATATTTCCATGTAAAATTGAAGATTTTCGAACGTTTGTTGACAGTTTATTTGCGTCACCTCATTGAATCTGTAAGAACTTCATGTCCACTGTATGATAAATTCTTTCGTGTGTTGCATAACTTTATCACATACATTCTGTCGGACAGCGGCATCAATTCCAAGTACGGTTTAAACATTTTAATAATACGAGCCAAACCTCCATGCTCCAAGGCTCCGTCCATGCCCTTGGCTTAGGTTTGATTTGGGATAGTTTCTGAATAGAAATTTTCCTTGACACAAATTCGATCCCTGAGACTATTATGCACCATGTAAACGGCTCTGGTGACCAGGCGTTTTGCTTAACCAAGTACATAAGTTGTTGGCCCGTTACTAGTAACACCAGTGCACAAGCACCACTGGCATCACAACACAAGAATGAAGCTTCACGCCCTTGACCCCATGCATTTACTAACGTTATTAATATTATTGCAAATCATTTTGTTTCCCCATCGAGTGATCAGACAATAAATTAATCAGTTACCACATAGATTTGATTACAGTATACTTTCTGGAGCTGTCAAGGTTTCAACTTTCTTAAACTTAAAGTCTTATTAAAAATATTATTAAATGTTGAACACAGGTCTCCACAGCTCTGAGCTGGGTATATTAATATTAAATAAAAATACCTACTTGCCAAGAACAAAGAAAATAAATATATTAAGATTTAAATATATGTTCATTATGACGTTAAGGGCCCATATAAGTAATGAAATTTTTTTTATTTTGAAAATTTTCGCCTCTCATATTCCTTAAATTCAGATTAAATATACACAAATTATACATCAAAATGAAGGCTGGGATGTATAAAACACGAAACACATGTGTAATCAATTCTCAGAGTCAAGTGTAGGCACCACTGGTTTCTGGAAGTCTGCCGCCGTATTCACACCAGAACTGATAATTTAATAATATTTCATGAAAACAACTTGTGGCCAAATGTGCTTTACACACCCAAAAACAAAGCTAGGGGATAACAATTCTTCAAAACACGGCGACAGAGCTGCATTGGGAAAAATTCCAAAGCCTTTGCTTTTGTTTACATACGAGCATACTTTTGATTTCCGGTTGACGTCATCGGACAGAAAAAGCATGTAAAAACAATGCCATCTAAAATCAAATAATGAAAAAGATTGCCTTCATACAGTATACTGTTATTAGATAGAGATTGCACAGTTGCCATATTCAGTGCAAGGTATCATGATACCTGTTGAAATTTCTTAGAATTACGATTTTGTTTTTCGATGGAAATTCGTGGTAATGAGTGATTTGCGCATTTCTGTCTGGCATGGAAACCATCTTCAATAAAAAATGCAGACAGTTTTGTCCTTTTCCAAAATGTCCTATCGCTGTATTCGAGTGTGTTTTGAATGCCTTGCTTTGTTCTTGGATATATGAAGCACATTTGGCCACAAGTTGTTCGGATGAAATATTATTAAATTATCAGTTCTGGTGCGAATACGGCAGCAGACTTCCAGGATCCAGTGGTGTCTACAGTCGACTCTATGAGTTGATTACATACGTGTTTCATGTTTTATACATCCCAACCTTCATTTTAATGTATACTTTGCGTATATTTAATCTGAATTTAAGGAATATGAGAGGTGAGAATTTCAAAATAAACAAAATTCCATTACTTATATAGGCCCTTAACAGTAATTGAGCATTTACAAATGTAAATAAATTGATTTCATCAATTTTAAATGAGTTTTGTTGTGGAAAAAACGCCAAATGTTGTGATAGCACATATTCTTGGTATGCAGTGGTGTAGCCAGCCCAAAGTAAGTGGGGGACAAACTCGCACAGCCTGGTTTAGAGCCGTTTTAATAGGGGGGTGAGATCCCCTTGAATTTGTAACTAGCGGTGGGGTAGGGCTGCCGTGTGTGGGAAAAGCTTTCCAGGCCTTCACATTTCAGAATTTTGCATCCCTAAAATTTGATCTAGGTAACCGAGGTAACAATAATCAGGGTTTCCACCAGAGGAAAACAAATGGGGTGGTGAAGGGTCATCAGTAACACGGTTCGGCCTGTGGTTGAAAAATTTTTAATTCCAGGGTTCAAAAACCCCAATCTCCTTGCATCTGAGTGGATATTTTAAGGTTTTTCATGTACTGATGACTGTCCGCCTTTTCACTGACACAGATATTAGGATAAGCAATCTACAACCTACTAGTACTCTTTTAAAAGGTAAATAATCTAACTATTCATTCACCTCATTATACAGTGCAATTTAAACATGACATGACACAGACTTGCACCACTGAAAATGAACGTTGGTTAACTGAAAATATAAATAACAACTGCAATATTCGACAGTTAATCAGCTAATCAAATAATTGTGACAACCCTAAAGGTAATCCTAGAAATTCTGTATAACCTTTGGAGGAATTTTAACACATTATCCAATTTGGGCATCCTTGTGATTACAAAGACGAGCAGAGAATTTTAACCCTAATCACAACACGGTGATGATCTGGTCAGTATTCTCTTCCACTTTTGTGTTCGCTGTACTGTTCCCACTCAGAAAAGAAGTCCTTGAATTTTGACTCCATTCTTGAAAAGTGGAAAAGTGCTTGAATTTATTTCTGTCCTTGAAAAGTACTTGACCCTTACTCTTGACTCTTGAGTGCCTAATAATCATACATGTATGATTATCCTTTTTCGAACAAAATTCCTGCCTGTATGATCCTTATTTGACCCTGTATGATTATTAATTTTCAGCAATCGAATATGCAGAGCAGCCGCTTGTCTCAATAAGTTCACCAAAACAAACTAGTAAGGTACAGGTACAAGCAAACACAGGATGCAATGGAAATGTTAAAACTGGTAGAGATCTGGATGCATATATTTGGGCTTTATTGTGAAGTACTGTTATCATAACTTTAAGACCTAGTACCCAGTGGATATGCTTCATACCATCACTGAAACAGAATTAATTAGTCTATAAGGTTTTACCTGGGTGCAATTTATGGGAGAGTGCCTATAGGCACTCTCCCATAAATTGCAACAAGTCAAATCCATGTGAAAATTATGATAACTGAAAGTAATTTAGCCCTTCATCACTTTAAGAGCATCAGACGTCTGAAAATGGTTCAGAGCATAGCTATTGGCTCACATCTTGGATTTTTCCACCCTATATTATTATTCGACCCTGTACTATTATTAATTTTCAGGAAATTTTGCACCCTGTACTATTATTTTGCCCTGTACTATTATTAGGCACTCGAGACTAAGGGCCTGGAAAGTGTATTGAATTCCCACTAGCCTACAGCCTCTATACATGTACATCCAGTGGCATAGCAGTGATTTCTAGTCAAGTCTTGACTGCCTTGACAGGCAGCCAAGACTTGACTAGAAACCGCTGCCTACCTAATTTATCTGTTGCCAAGAGGATCTGAGGTCATAATAGTTGGAAATAGGCCCTTAAGGGTTAAAGCTTCAATTACATTTCACTTTGTTGGTTTATTACAGAGTTATTGCCCTTGAACTGGAAAATCGACAGTTATAACAGGTTTTCCACATTTTTTTCAGCTATGAATGGAAAATATTGAAATGATTTTTTGAATATAGCTTCCTGATGAGCTGATAAGCACTTACAGATCAAGTTTCAATTCCATTCTACTCGTATGGTTTATTGACCTTGAACTTAGAAATTTGACAAGTATAAGAGACTTTCAGTGCTTTTCTTCACTAATTTTAGCGATACGTGAATGATTTTTGGTACGTACCCTTCCTGTGACAGATTACAGATGGAATTCTGTTTTTGCTTCCTTCTCTCAGTTTCTGACGTTGATACAGAGTTATGCCCTCGAAATTGGAAATTTGATAGTTACACCAGGTTTTCCACACTTTTTCAGTTATGAATGGAAATATTGAAATAATTTTTTGTAATTAGCTCCCTGATGGGTACCTCCACATCAAGTTTTAATTTCATACCGATTCTGTCGTTTATCAAAGAATGAATCTCCTTGAACTTGAAAATTTCACATATTGGATTCAGTTAGAGCTCTTCATCCAACATACAGACTGCTGTTGTTGGAAATTTCAAATTTGACTGGAAAACAAGATTATTCATTATTAATATCTCTTATATAATTATCCCCCGCCAAAGGCTTGTCCGCTTAACTCCTATATTTTTTATTGGATTTTTACGATACTTGGTCTGAAGTATCAGTATCAAGTGTAGATGTGCATGTGGTCAGTAATTGTTCAATGTGACAAATTTTGCATGGTTACGGCCCTTGATAGTAGCAAAATTTCTGTCACAGATGCTTGTCCGCTTAACTCCTGCATTTTGCATTGGATTTTTACGAAACTTGGTGTAGAGTATGAGTATGATGTGTACATGTCAAATGGAAAGGAAGTTTCGTTTTGAATAATTTTTCCAGTTATAGTTGACTTTGAATTTACCACAATTGCTGGTTTGGGGAAAATATCTTCAGTTGCCATTAAAGAAATTAAATGATATTTAGTGAGTGACATTATTGGGTATGAATACATGTCCAGGTTGATAATGAGATTATCCCTATCGTAACATAAGAGTCAGCGAGAGATATGGATGTCGTTAAACTGTCTTGTAATGATATTAATACAGTTAAAACTAGAAGTCCTGTCACAAAATGCGCACAAATAGCACGCTGATATGCACGTTAATGTACGCGTTATGACCCAAGTAAAGCTATCAAATTCTGTACATATGGCCTGTGCACAAGCAATGTTTCAGCCAAAGGACCTCCGGGTAACCCGGAGGTCCATTGGCAGAAACATTGCATGTGTTTGCTATGAGTAACCAGGAGAACCTGCCGTGCTTTGGATGCCATTCGATATGGCAATTGCACGCAATTCCAACGTGCAATTAAGCCTAGATAAGCGCACTATTCGTGACAGGACTTCTAGTTTTAACTGTACCCTGGAACCCAAAACAACTATTCGGTACATCGTTTCACTGGCCTCTCAAAACAGGTGATTTCTCAAGAAAGGTTTGACTGTATTCTATACTGTTTCGAATTGCAAACAATTTCAAATATGGGGGCCATCATTTTGCATCTAGTTGGGATTTATCATCACTTTCAACAGCCAGGGTCACATCATGTCAGAAGGACAACATTATAAACATTTGGCAGAGACATGAGTGTCTCTACAACATTAGATCTACCAATTTAAAAAAAAAATAGGGAGAAGAGGGAGGTGGCGATCAGCAAAATCTGTAAAGATGTCGCGTACATCGCATTTTACCACAAACTTCCAAATTGACCGCCATTGTTGCTGGTCAAATCATTTCCAAACCTACACAATACACATACCTGGTAATAAATTGTATTTGTTGTTTGGGTTTATGTGTGCATAATTTGTCTGTTATTTTGTTAAAATAAAATTTAAAAAACATCTTCCCGATTAGGCGGTGATAGCAAATCATGTCGCTACAGATTGGAATCTGAGAAATGTCACATCAACAGGAACATGACTCACAAGCAATATACCTTGCAAGCAATATTGCTAAGCTTAATTTCTCAAGCGTGTGGTGGCTTTTAAATATTTGACATTCCTAATACTGGGGAAGTAGCTTAGTAGAAAAAGTTCCATTCTTAAGAATCTTTTTCAGAAAAAATGTTCAGCCTTGTGTTAGAAATTTTTGTCATGAAAGTCTTTAGCAGTCACATTTTATCAGTGAGTGTGTAGCTTTTTTCTTGGTAATTGTATGAGCCGTGACTTCACAAAATTCGGAAAAATAGTTTCCTGAATAAAAGATTGCATGAATAAAATGAAGGTAACCTTTTGACAGGTCGGCTTAATTTCCAGTTTGTAGAATTGTGAGCCTTTTAAGATGTTCGTTCAATGATCATAACTGGACCAGTGCTAGAAGTCAATATTTTCAGGTACAGAAGAGCCAACTTAATTCGATATCTCTAAATTGAATAAACATGTGAACTGAATATAACTGCAAAACACAAAACCATTTACCATACCTTCACTACAAATTTGACCTGTTAAATGCATGTAAGTTATATAGTACTCTCCTGTTGATTAAATAAAAAGAAACTGATGTTTTGAGAAACTACTGTGACAATCACTCAATTCCCTTTTCTTAAAGACCAATTTGGACTAAGTACAATGTACATCCAGTACAGATATTTAATCTATTTTATGTTGTTTGAGCCCCTCCCCCCCGAGCCCCCATACAGTGTTTAGGGTAACCCTACTGAACCTAAAAAATTCTACCAACTCAAAAAATTTATTGACAGTGTACATGTATGTGAGAGCGTCGGCAAACTTCAAGTCAATCAGTGACCGACATCACAACTGCATGCTTTTTGATTTTGAGTGATCGCTTCCGAGTAAACTGTTGCGACATATAACGGTTGTTGACACCTCGTACATGCAATCGTTGTTGAACTGGATCATCCATGCCACCATAGACTGGTATTGTTGGTAAGTAATATAGTCTCTCGGAATGTGAAAACCTACATAAATATCGCTGTGAAAAACCTCAAAATATCCCTCAAAATGGAGGTTTTGGGCCCCCAGGATTTAAAATTCCCCAACATTCTTACCCTAGCGAAACCCTGGATATATGAACTGTTGTATCATAGCCAAGTTCTTGCTGCTATGGACAATAACCTGATGAAGAGATGAATCCTTAGGAACAATAATGAGGCTGTGTTGCAGCAATTCAGATACAAATTAGTTGCAATTATATAGCCTTATCTTAGCTTGGGCTGGCATGCTGCAGAGGAGTATGGCATCCATAATCACTTTGTGGCAGTGACATGAATTATTGCCATTTCCTGATTCTGTACCTATGTAACATCTCAAGATGATCAGCTTAAAATGATGTTGGGCATCAACCAGTCATCAGCATAGGTGCTTGCATCTGCCTGAAATATAGGTGTTCTGTTGGCCAATAATTGGCCAACTGAGCAGCTCTACTTCAGGCACATGCAAACACCTGTGCAACTGATGATTGGTTGATGTTCAAGTTCAGCTCAACATCATTCTACCAGTTATTCGTACTTGATCATTCAACTTGGAAAAAATTTTGCAGGACCCAGCCTGCGCAACCCATTTTTCATTCATGTTTTTCAAACCGGAAAATAAGCAGACTGTCATCTGCAAAATGAGGTCCCCAGAGGGTGAATTTAGTGATGCTATGCTGCACAACATGGTAGCATCACTAAATTCACCTGCTGTGAACCTCAATCTGAATCAGGGTCTCAAAACTAAATAGAAAGAGGTACCCAGAGGATAAATTGGCCCACTATATGGGATAGCATCATCAAATTCACCTTTTGGGGACCTCATTCTGCAAATGTCAGACTGCTTATTTTCAGGCATGACCTTCACATGACCCAAGCGTCCATTCACCTCAAATCCACAGGCCTGTATTGTCCGTCATGGACGTAGAATTTGTTTCACCTTTTTTGCCTGACAGTGTTCCATAAACTCTATCAAGCAAGATGTAATGGAATAAATGCTCAGTTTATCTGTAGAATACACGAAAGTTTCCAAATCCCTGTTAATTGAATAGACCGGATACCTGTTAATTGAAAAGTTATCATTGTCAAAGTGGCTATTCAATTAACAGGGTTTCACTGGACCTAATTGATAAAAATTTGTGCATGATAAAATTCTTGTTTTCTGTGTGTGTGTGTTTGCTTTTCTCCATTATACCACTCTTGCTGTGTGTATTCAAAACCTGATATAATAATACTGACATTGAGTAATGTACATGATACATCTCTCTTGGAAATTGGAATCTGGTCTAAATGTCATGTAAGAACGCATCGGATTGGTTGTTACACATGTGATTGGTTGTTATAATGTGATTGACATTATGATTTGAATGCAATGCTCTGACACAAAACAGTGTCAAGCAAAAAACTCCAGTCCCTGTACTCGACCCTCATCATGTTCTGTCTTATTATCCACACGTAATACTTAGAGCTGAAATGGTTAAGCAGTTAATCGATTAACCAATGATCAACGTCTTGATCAGTCCAAAAAATTATTGATCGATTAACCGTTACTTTTGAACTGCTGCATAATATTTGTTAACAAAGGAACAAACGTGCTTCTAAACAGGCAAATATTGTCTCACTGACTCACATCAATTTTATGAGACAGAGTAAAGCATGCAAGTTTCGTGCTGACATACTTGTTCACTAGTGTTAAAACGATTATCCGACTAATCCGAGTTGACGCGATTATTAAATTAGTCGATCCCAAAATCTGCTAGTCGATTAGTCGGGAAAAACCACCACCTCCATGCAATCAGGTTATCAGTGCCGGTGAACGTTATCGGGACACATGATTAATTTGTTAAAGCCTCAATGCATTGTTGCGTTGATGATTGCCACTGCCGACAGTCTGTGGGGTGATCTTGGTGACCCGAACTGAACTCAAAGTCTCAAACTTCAAAGACAAGTGTCTCCGCGTTTTCATTGTTTTATGTTGAATCGTTGATTACATACAGTGCCAACTGCGACCTTGACCTTATTTATTTTGCTGTGATGCAATTCATCTGATTCATCTGAGTGATACAACTAACTTGTCACTGTGCCTGTGGCACGTGCCACATTTGCCTTTGATGTGAGCACAATCAATGAGGGTCAGGGACTACTTGGTAGGGTATGATAGAACCTGGGACAAATGTGATATTGACATCTTGACATGTAGCTCATGTTCTATTCAAAGGTTTCACTATAACAGCACCGGTGTAGAATCTCGGTGAATAGCCTCGTTTTGAGTTTTGTGTATGCATGGTGAACAGCTGATTTTAAAAACCCATGTTATGATATGAGCCAGTAAGCTTCCCGTTTATTGGTTTATAAGTGACCAAACACAACTGCTTAAGCAAAGTAAATATATGACTGACCACTTTCTATTGTGTCGGTTTAGCATTTGAACGTTACGTTCTGACACGCAGAGTTGGTGGATACTCATAACTTATGAAAATATCAATGCCATACTGCCCATTTCATACTGTAGGCACAGAAATGGAAAATTTCGGGAGGGGTCCAACTAATCGACTAGTATTCGATTACCTCTGTCGACTAGTCGACTCCTGAAAATCCCTAACCGTTTCAACACTATTGTTCACTTGCATGGTCATTATACTGTATCAGTAGCTGGAAATGGTCCTTCTTAACTCTCATACCCATTGCGGGTAGCAGACGATACTTGCAAAATAAATTCTTGAACTACTAAAAATTTTCAATTTTTGTATCGGAAACACTGTCAATGAGCTCGTTCCAGTGAGGGATAATAAGCTATGTTTTTGAGACAAAAATAGAAAACAATATAAAAATGAATGGATTTTTTTTTTTTTTATATGGCACTGGCCGGTTTTGTCTGTTAGGTTGGGTAAAGGTTTAGTGCTGTAAATCTTCAACAGTATGGCAGTTATTCAGCTACCTATTACGGCAAGTTATTCGGTTAACCAAGGTTAATTCATGTGACTAAACGATCAAGAAAACACTTTAACCGTTTCAGCTCTAGTAATAGTAATTATTCGAATTATGATACAGTGGAGCCCACTTAATTGGATATCCCTAAACTGAATAACCCTGTTAAATGAATATAATTTCCCAACACAAAACCATTTACCATACCTCCAGTACAAATTTGACCTGTTAATTGAATATAGATTATAGAGTAAACTCCTGTTAATTAAATAAAAAATCTTGTAACCTGTCGAGAAATTACCCTGACTCGCCCCAGTTTTCCTTTGTTTATAGACCTATTTGGCCTCAGTACATCCAATACAGGCATTTAGTCTATTATATCTTGTTTGACAGCTCATGGAGCTCTATCAAACAAGGTATAATAGAATAAATGCAAGTATATCTCTAGAATACCGGAAAGTGACATAATCTCTGTTAATTGAATACTCCTGTTAACCGAATAATTTTGATTGGCAAAGTGACTATTCAATTTACAATATTGAATAAAATAACGCTAAATTTAATTGATAATACAGTGGAACCGTTCCATAGTATTATCAATTAAATTTATCGTTATTTCACATCATCTCATGGCTTGATTGTGTACTTAGTGATTCCTTCAAGTTTCAATCCCTTTCAGTGAAACTTGGTATGGCTTTTTTAGCTCACCGAAAGGAGCTTAACTTATCACTTGCCGTCCGTCAACTGTCGTCCGTCGTGAACTTTACATTATCAACTTCTCACAAACTACTGGACCAAATTGAACCAAATTTGATGTGCATGTTCTTTATCATATGTCAATTCAGGTTTGTTCAAATAAACATGCTGCACACACAAGGGGCATAACTCTGATAACACCCATCATTTTTTTCAAAAATTCAAAAAAATCTTCTTCAGATCCACATGTCAGAATCTTTTCATATTTGTTATACAAATTAGGGGGGGCAGATTCAAGTTTGTACAAATTGAGTCCCCGGGTTAAGATTTGGGCTCTCTATTGGAGCCCGAATTTTAACTTAGTGCTACATGTGGAATATTCTTTAAAAATCTTCTTCTTCAGATCCACAAATTGAAATCTTTTGATATTTGGTATACAACATCTCTAGGGGGGTCAGATTCAAGTTTGTTCAAATCGGGTCCCTGAGTTAGAATTTGGGCTCTCTATTGGAGCACAACGTTTAACTTGGTGCAATTTGAGGAAATTTCTTTAAACATCTTCTTCAGATGCACCAGTCAGAATCCTTTCATGTTTGGTATACAACATCTGTAGGTGTGTCAGATTCAGGTATGTTCAATTTGAGTCCCTGGGTTAATAATTGGGCTCCCTGTAGGAGCTCAAATTTTAACTTAGTGAAATATGAGAAAATTTCTTTAAAAATCTTCTTCTTCAGATCCACCAGTAAGAATGCTTTATTATTTGGTATACAACATCTCTAGGGGGGTTAGATTCAAGTTTGTTCAAATTGGGTCCCTGGGTTAGTATTTGGGCTCTCTATTGGAGACCAAAATTTAGCTTGGTGCAATTTGAGGAAATTTCTTTAAAGATCTTCTTCTTCAGATGCACCAGTAAGAATCCTTTCATGTTCGGTATACAACGTCTATAGGGGGGGGGGGGGGGGGGGGGGGGGGGGGTCAGATTCAAGTTTGTTCAAATCGAGTTGCTAGGTTAATATTTGGGCTCCCTATGGGAGCCCAAATTTTAACTGTGCAATACCTGGAATATTCTTTAAAAATCTTCTTCAGATTCACCAGTCAGAATCCTCTCATATGTGGTATACATCGTCTCTAGGATGGGGGGGGGAGGGGGGGCAGATTCAAGTTTGTTCCAAAAAAAAACATTTTTCTATTTTGTATGTGTTTTGTTTAATTCTGAGATGGCATAAAACAATTTTTAGTCTGAAAATTTTGGGGCTGGTTCAGACATGGAAATTTTGGGCTAAAATTTGGAAATTTTTTTTATCGTTTTTAGAACAACTTTGGCGAAGCCAAATTTGAGATGCCATGGCCAGTCGTCCGTCTGTCTGTCAACAATTCAATATGGCTCGGGCTAGAGGCCGTATTTATGAACCGATCTTTACGAAACTTCTTGGGTACCTTTGTTATGACCGTGGGACAAGAACGAGTGTTTTTGGGTCCGGTCCGAAATTCAAGATGGCTGCCAGTTGCCAATTTGTACCGACGATGCAGAAATCTGTTTTTTGCACAGAACTTCCATATGAAAGTGCTGATTTGAATAATTTTTTGTATGAATGTTTAGTACCATGGGATACATCACATATAATACAGGTTTTTTTCTCGTACGTAAATTATGCAAATTAGACTAACTTTGATGTATTTAGTGTTACTTTCAGCACTGTTAGTGCAAATGCCAATACGGCTCGGGCTAGAGGCCGCATTTATGAACCGATCTTTACGAAACTTCTTGGGTACCTTTGGTATCACTGTGGGACGAGAACGAGTGTTTTTGGGTGCGGTCCGAAATTCAAGATTGCCACTGGCAGCCATTTTGTTCAAAATTAGGGGCAATCAGATTTTTGTGCAGAACTTCCACATGAAAGCTCTGATTTGAATGATTTTTTGTGTGAATGTTTAGTACCATGGGATACATCACAAATAATACGTTTTTTTTTCTCGTGCAGAAATTATGCAAATTAGATGAACTTTGAATTTTTCAGTGCTATTTACACACAGTAAGTACACATGTCAATACGGCTCGGGCTAGAGGCTGTATTTATCAACCGATCTTCACGAAACTTCTTGGGTACCTCTGCTATCACCTTGGGACGAGAACGAGTGTTTCTGAGTGCAGTCCGAAATTCAAGATGGCTGCCAGTGACCATTTTGTACCGAAATTAGGTCTAGACAGTTTTTTGAACACAGCTTCTATACGTCTCAGGCTAGAGGCCGTATTTATGAACCGAGCTTTACGAAACGTCTTGGGTACCTTTGTTATCACCGTGGGATGAGAATGGGTGTGTTTGGGTGTGGTCCGAAATTCAACATGGCCACCAGCAGCCATTTTGTACCAAAATTAGTGCAATCAGTCTTTTGTACAGAACTTCTGTATGAAAGTTCTGATTTGAATAAATTTTTGTATGAATGTTTAGTAAAATGGAATACATCACATACAGTACAGGTTTTTTTCTTGTGCAGAAATTATGCAAATTAGATGAATTTTGATTTATTTAGTGCTACTTATACTCTGTAAGTGCACATGTCAATACGGCTTGGGCTAGAGGCTGTATTTATCAACCGATCTTCAATACACTTCTTGGGTACCTTTGTTATCACCTTGGGACGAGTACGAGTGTTTCTGAGTGCGGTCCAAAATTCAAGATGGCTGCCAGTGGCCATTTTGTACCGAAATTAGGTCCAATCAGTTTTTTGTCACAACATGTCATGTTAGGTTCAGGTTTGTTCAAATCCATTCCGTTGTGTTTTTCCATAAAATTTGCCTCTCATGACTTCATTCCTTTATAGTGTTGATGAACCATGTCAAACTGAATGTGCCCCCAAATACTTCTTTAAACCCCTTTGGCAGGTGAGCAATTAAGGCCCCTTGGGGCCTCTTGTCTATATTGATAAGTTCTCGATGCTGTTTTTTTTCTTTGCTCTTAAATGCATTTTGAAAGATTTAGAGTGCGTATATGCAGACAAAATTTTTTTGCACCTATAACCCCCCACCCCTGTGTCAATTGGACATTTTTAGCTCACCTAACTGAAAGTCATGGTGAGCTATTCTGATCACTTTTTGTCTGTCGTCCGTCATTCGTTGTGAAGGTGGTGTTTGGGTCTTTTTCTCCCAAACCACTGGCCACATTTTAATGAAATTCCACATGAGTAGTGGTTATATAGGAGCATTTGTTTTTTTTTTAAATTGGGTTTCTGCTCATATTGAGGAGGGGTGGGGCCAAAATGCCTCAATTTTAAAAAAAATCTTCTCATGAACCAGTATATAGCTTCCTTTTGAGGTGTAGACTCAAATTTGTTCAAGTGAAGTTCGAGGGGCAATATTTGTCGTCATTATGGAAGGGACAAGAATTTTTGCCCCGCCCACAACAAATTTCTATTTTTCAAACTGAAAGGCCGATTTGAACCAAATTTGATATGAAGTATTAATGGGTCATAAGTACTTGATTTATGCCAAAATTCTTTTTCAAAATGCCCCGTGGGAACAACAGGAGCTAAAAATAGAAAAAATTTCAAACACCCATGTTTCCAAAACTACACGGCTCTGAAAATTGGTGTGAAGCTTCCTTAGGACCAACAAAATGAAATGGTCAAAAAAAAAATTGCTATCGGTTTTATCATAGGGTACTTTTTCGGGACTTTTGAAAAAATGCTGAGTCAGCATTTTTTAACACTTTAGGTAATGGGGAAAATATTTAAGAATCTTCTTCTCGCAAACCACTGCTCCAAAAGCTTTCATATTTCACATATAACATCTTCGGAAGATTGTTTCACATGTGTATGGAGATCAAATCCCTGTGTCGATATTTGGGCTCTCTATGGGAGCCCAAATGTTTAAATTAGTGCAGTATGAAGAACATTCTTTAAAAATCATTCTCTTCACATCCACTAGAAAGAATCTTTTGATATTTGATATACTGTATCGCTTGGGATGTGAGATTAAAATTTGTTAAAGCCAAGTCCCTGGGCTCATATTTGAGCTCCCTATGGGGGCACAAAATTATAACTTAGTTCAATATGAGGAATATTTAAAAAAAAAAAATTTCAGATTCACTTGTCAGAATGTTTTGATATTTGGTATACGGTTATCTTAATGGGCAGATGCAAGTTTGTTCAAATCAGGACCCTTGGTTGATAGTTGTCAGTGTCAGGTGAGTGCTCTCAGGCCCCTTAGGGCCTCTTGTTTTTTTCTTCTCTCAAAAATGCATTTTGAAGGATTTTGAGTCATAACATGCAGGAAAAAAAATTGACTCCTATGACCCCTCCAATCCCTCCCCATGTCCTGTCAGGCCACAAATTTTTTTTTTTTTTTTGCTCCCAAGATGGGTTTGACTGGATTTAGAGTGATTTTATGTGGGAAAAAAACTCACCTATGCTTTCCCTCCACATTTGGGTGGATTAGCAGCGCTTGGCAATGCAGGCCTCTTGTTCATTTCTTTTCGCACAAGCTGTTTCACAGATGGGGGGCGTAGTGGCATTGCGGTAACCGGTTCCGATTACCGAAGTTAAGCAATGTCAAGCCCGATTAGTCCTTGGATGGGTGACCGTCTGAGCGATCGATTCGGACTCCCGCTTTGTGTCCTTGGGCAAGGCACTTAACCCTGATTGTCCACATGGGGGCACGATGACGGCATGTCTTCAACCAATCTAACCCTGCCTGTACTGCAGTGCGGAGTTACGATGTTGGGGAGCTGGCAGCTGCTCGTCGTTGCTCGTCGGTTCTCTGGGTACTCCGGCTTCCTCCACCCGTAAAACTGTCACAGTCACGATTAGCCATTGTGCGTAAGTATGTGACCTTAAAACACCAATAAATAAATAGTTTCACAGATTCGGTAATCTCTTTTTTCACAAACAAGCTTTTTGAAATTAGCATCCAAATAAGTAGCGATCATTGGTATGCTCATGCTGCTGAGAAACTCGTCATCGTCCATAGAGAGTCTTTTCTTGACAGTAATGATCAGATCCCATTTTATAGAGTCGTTCATGGCAAAGATGACAGGATATATAGTAGGTACTGTAACAAACTTCTGTCCCTGCAATTGGTCGGTGATTTTCTTGAGGTTCTTGAGTAGACCAACTACATCCGTTAGCCATCATAGAATTCTTGTGTCACAGACTCACAGTCTCTCTGAAATTCACAATTCTTCATATCAAGCAATAAATGGTCACAATATTTGCGCATCTGACGAGCAAAATTTTCAGATTTTCTCTTAAATTTTATCACGTCGTGAATCTTTCCAATCAAATTCTGTACATTGCCGCTGTTACTGTTGCCGAATGCTTCATTGATTGCTAATTGTAGAATGTGTGCGAGGCACCCAAAATCATACCGCTCATTCTTTGCTAGATGCAGGCTTTTATACATATTGGAAGCTGTATCGTGACACAGGTGAAACAATCAATCTCCCATTCTTGTAAGGTAGAGTCTATAGCTTCAGATAGGTTCTCACCAGTATGTTGTCCATCAATAGCAGGGCTATTCAGATTTAATATTTCATGTTCCAATTGTTGGTAATTCAGTGGCCCATTACTGAAAAAAGCCTACCATCTGGGAATTAGTTCAACCATAAACTGTGATGTTCATTTCTGAACCTTTCAGTTTGGACATTACGGTTCTTCTTTTAACATAGTATAGTTTCATAAAATGTTTTCGCATCGTTCTGTGAGTCGGGGGTTGGTATTTGGGTTCCATAAATAGTAACCAAGCACATGCCTTTATCCTCACAGAAAGAAAGTGGCTGCAGATCTTCCACAACACAGTTGAGTGCCACTTTTGTCAATTGCACGAGCTGATTTACATGGTCGTTTCCCAGCAGGAACCCTGTGAAGTGAAGCAGTGCCTGTTCACTGCGGTAAACATTCTCTGTTTTACTGGTAAAATAGGACCCAGTCACCAATGCTTGGGAGGTGCAAACCCTCTCAAAAATGGGCAACATGGCTTATTAACACTCACCCCAGGTCTTGAGTTGATACTCGTGTTGTGGTCATGATTAGCCATTGTGCAAAAATATGCAACCTTAAACACCAATAAATAAATTTACGTGGTCGTTCTTTTGACACAGAAACCCATTCAAAACATTTTGTCCTTGAGCAGCTTTTGACATAGCTCCTTTCTGTTTGACGCTACTACCGCTCACCATTCTTCCAGAAGCATCTCTACATGAAGTATCTATTTCAACCATCTCTGACGTTTCAGTGATACATAGTGGTGAATCGCCATTGACTTCAAAGTGAGGATCCTCTTCATTGAATGACTGTGGAGATATGCATGCTTTTGGCATGGGAAGTTTGATGTCAATTTTATCTATCTTCTATACAGTGGCCTTTGATGCCTTGAGTTTTCTCACGTGATACTTGAGAGTCATTGTTCTGCCTTTAATAGACATTTTCTTATGGCAATGAATACATTGAACTTTCCCATCATCAAGCTTTGTTAAGTGCTTCCAAATCCATGATGTCAGTAGCAACTATCAATTTTCTTCCATTTCTGTCAAAAATAGTTGCCTTTGGCAATGACCTTTGAACTTAGTTTAGTCACGCATTAATCTATTCCTCTGGCATGCCCTACAGGGCACATTTATGATAGGATCGCTTAGAAACCTGGTATGCATGTTTGGGGTGACCTCTAGATGTGAGTTGTTGATTTTTTTTCATTTCCATAAAAAAATTATTGTCATTAGCACCAGCCTTTGAATTTAGTGCATTTGTGAAACAACTTATCTCTTTTGCACTCTCTACAGGGTATATTTATGCATTTCCATAAAACAGAATAAAAGACCATTGCCACCAGCAATGACCTTCAGACTTAGTGCATATGTGCATTAACATCTTCCTTTGTCATGTCTCAGAGGGCACATTCATTATCGGGTGGTTTTGAAACTTCATATGCTTATTCAGGGTGACAAAGATAGGAGTTATCAATTTTCTTTTCATATCTATCAAAAACTGTTGCTGTTGGCAACAATCTTTGAATTTATTGCATTTATGCATCTACATTCTTTTTTGACATGGCTTACATGGCACATTTATCGTAGGATTGTTTTTGAACTTGGTGTGCTCATTAGGCAAAACCTCTGCATGTAGATAAGAGCTATTGAATAGCATTCATTTGTGTGAAAAAAGTTGCCATTTACAATGACCTCTGAACTTACTACATTTGTGTACCGGTATCAACATTCTTCCTTCAGACAGCCTTACAGTTTACATTTAAAAATGCATGGATTGCTCTGATGTTGTGCCCGCAATGCTGTAATGCTGAAGTTTCACCAAATAACATTGGAACCAATGATATTCAATTTTAGCAATTCATTTTGAATTTCATTGCAAAATATGACTGCCAGCAGCCATCTTGGATTTGGCATATGAAATGTCAATAATTCCATTAGCACATGCTACAGACTGCATCTCTCACCCAATCTTTTTCATATGTAGCTTTGGTATGATGTCTAGATGGAAGCTTTCGAATTCTTCTGAATTTTGTTGAAAAAACATGGCTGCCAGTCACCATCTTGCATTTGGCATATAAATGTCAACAATCCCATCAGAACACCCTACAGTCTGCATCTCTCACCCCATCTTCTTTGAATTTCATATGTATCTTTAGTATGATGCGTAGATGGGAGCTATCACATTTTTCTGATTTTTGTTGAAAGACATGGCCGGCACTGGACATGTTGGATTTGACATATAAATTGTCAACAATTGCATTAGTACACCCAACCAGCCACATCCCTCACACAATTTGGATTTGGCATATGAAATGTCAACAATTCCGTTAGCACACTCAACAGGCTGCATGTCTCTCCCAATCTTTTTCATATTTCATATGTAGCTTTGGTATGATGTCTAGATGGGAGCTTTCAAATTCTTCTGAATTTTGTTGAAAAAACATGGCTGCCAGTTGCCATCTTGAATTTGGCATATAAATTGTCAACAATCCCATTAGGACAACCTACTGTCAGCATTTCTCACCCCATCTTCTTCGAATTTCATATGTATCTTTGGTATGATGCTTAGATGGGAGCTATCACATTTTTCTGCTTTTTACCTGCGTCGCCAGCGGCAGAGCAGGTCTAGTAACCACTCGACTCTGTCAGTCCGTCCGAAACACTTCTTCCATCAAAGTTTTCTTGGCTTCTATGAAAGGGAATGATTTTATATTTGGTCTGCTGCTTCATAATGATGAGTTGTATCGTGTGTCTAATTTTCAGATCTGCCGTGCAGCCACTTCCTGTTTGCCGATACTTTGAAGTCTGTTCATCTCTGTAATCAATTGCATGCAGCGACGCAGGTCCAGACCCGGTATTGGTCTTGGCTTGTTGTTGAAAGACATGGCCTGCACTGGCCCCGTTGGATTTGACATATAAATTGTCAACAATTGCATAAGTACACCCAACCTGTCACATCCCTCACACAATTATTTTCAGATTTCATACGTAGCTTTGGTGTGATGTCTTTTCTGTAGAAACTTAAGTGAATGACTTGGCATTACTAGATTTTTCTATTTTAATTCAGTCACTTGTTTTTTTGGTCAGAAAACCTATCTGTACACATGTAGTACATCCTAAATTCTCTGTTTAGTCTATCTTATAGGTTAGCTGAAGAGACAATTACTGCTTTAAATAATAAGACATTGGCAAAACTTGACTTTGAGCCTATGTTGGGGCCATGACATAGTCAAATTATGTTGAAAGTGACCTTAAACACCAATAAATAAGTAACTAAATAACTACATAAATAAATATTTATACTACCTCTGTTTAGACCAACAAGTAAATTGTCAGTGATTTCTCATCTGTAAGTACCCAGGTAGTAGAGCCAAAATTATCTATTCACACTTCCTCTGGATGGGCCAAGTCAATAGATAGTTACTGCTCTAAATAACAGGACCTGGAAGCCAACGCCTAAAGTGGACAGCAGGAATTTTCTGTTTCAGCCAAACTGCTCCTGTTGTTATGATTAACCACTGCACCAGCAACTGATGACACTAAATACTATCAAGCACATTGGTTTGATAATATGTTTTCTGAGTAAGATTTTCACATCTACAAAGGAAAAAGATTGAAAGTGGAACCAGGTTGGCATTATTTAAAATGCAGGAGGGCTAAAAATCATTCCCCTCGCCTTGCCTTGGGGAGCGATTTGCTCTCGTGAAGGTTACAGAAGCTTATAAGTGGCAAAATGATGTTTTTACTATTAATGAATTCTGCCTTGTGGGCTTTGTACATTTTATTTGGTGGTGCTAACAAGGTAGTCTCTGAGGGATTGCTACATGGGAAGGCCTGGAGGTTTGGGAGAGGCAGTGGGCTGTCTTGCAGAGACCATGAACATAGAAAATATCTTGAAAATACATGTGTTTTAGAAATAGGCTGTTATGGTAATCATTATTTTCTAAGGCCAGGAGGGCTACTAGTAATTTTTGCCCTCCTTAATTTTTTCGCTCAACTTGGCAACATGAAGATTGAGCTACTGGGATAGGTTGCGATCTATTGTCCATTCGTTGGTCCGTACATTTGTACGTTCCTCTGTACATCCACAATTCTTTTAGTACACGCTACAGGCTGCAGCTCTCACCTGATTAGTTCCATGGCTTTGGGGCAATGTCTAGATGGGAGCTTTTGAATTTTTCCAAATTTCATTGAAAAACATGGCCACCAGCAGCCATGATGGATTTGGATATAAATTGTCCCAATAATTCCTTTAGCACACTCTGCAGGCCTCAACTCTCACCCGATCAGTCCTTAATTTCAAGTGTGGCTTTCGGGAAATGTCTAGATGGGTGCCATCAAATCTTTCTGAATTTCATTTAAAAACATGGCTGCCAGCAGCCCTCTTGCATTTGGAAATAAATTGTTCAACAATTTGTTTAGCACACACTACAGGCCGCAGCTCTCACCCGATCAGTCCCAAATTTCTTATGTGGCTTTGGTGCAATGTCTTGATGTGAGCTATCACACTTTTACGAATTTCCTTGAAAAATATGACCGCCAGTGGCCATCTTAGATTTTGCCTATAAATTATCAACAATTCCATTAGCACACCCTACTGTCTGCATCTCTCACCCTATCTTTTTCTGATTTCATATGTAGCTTTGGTGTGATGTCTAGATGGGAGCTATTGATTTTTTTTTAATTTTGTTGGAATACATGGCTGCCAGTAGACATTTTGGATTTGGATATAAATTGTCAACAATTCCATTAGTTCACCCTACAGGCCACATCTCTCACCTGATTTTCTTTTGAATTTCATACATAGCTTTGGTGTGATGTCTAGATGGGAGCTATCAACTTTTAGCTCAACTTGACAAAGTCAAGCTGAGCTATTGCTTAGGGACCTGCGAGCCGGGGATAAAACTTCGAGCCGAATCTCGAGCCGAATCATCCCTCTGGTATCGAGTCGAGTCGAATCTCGAACCTTGAAACCGGCGCGACGGCGATATTCGTGCTTCCATACTCATAGTCTGCAATACCGGTACTCTGCATGCTGGATGAGTTCAGAATCAATTGGTCTGGAATCGAGTATTCTCGCACTGCGAGAATACTCGATTCCAGACCAATTGATTCTGCCGGGGGTTTAATAATCAACAAAATTGGAGAGCTAATACGTTCAGAGAGCGATTTATTACACTATCGTTAGCGTATGACGGCGTGTTCTTGATGCGAGCGAGTGCACATATAATTCGCCGTTTGAACAGAGGTCGGTTCGAAAAATACGAATCGGACGGTGAGGTATCGAGTCGAATCGAATCTCGGCGATGGTTTCGAGTCGAGCCGAATCTCGAACGGTTCGCAGGTCCCTACTATTGCTATCACTTCTCGTACGTACATCCAACTTTTCCTTTTGCACGTCGCACAGGTCGTATTTATGATCAGGTCACTTTGAAACTTGGTATGCTTGTTTGGGGTGACCTCTAGATGGGAGCTATTGATTTTCTTCCTTTTCCATCAAAAAATGTTGCTGATGGAAACGTTCTTCGAACTTAGTTTAGTTCAACCTCAATATTTCCCTTTGGCATTCCCTACAGGGCACATTTATGATCAGATTGCTTTGAAATCTGGTATGCTTGTTTGGGGTGACCTCTAGATGAGAGCTATCGATTTTCTTCCATTTCTCTCAAAAAATGTTGCTGCTGCCAACGACCATTGAACTTGGTTTAGTCAGGCATCAATATATTCTTTTGGCATACCCTACAGGGCACATGTATGATCAGATCGGTTTGAAACTTGATATGCTTGTTTGGGGTTACCTCTAGATGGGAGCTTCCGATTTTCTTCCATTTCCATTTAAAAATGTTGCCACTGCAACGACCTTCCATGAACTTTGTGCAGTTATGCATCTATATTTCCTTTTGGCACACCCAGCAGTGCACATTTTTGACTGGATCGCTTTGAAACTTGGTGTGCTTGTTTGAGGTGACTTCCAGACAGGGACCAGCCGTGAGGGCGACTAGGGCGATTAAGTCGCCCTTCTAAGCCCAAAGTCGCCTAGAAAAATAGTCGGGGCGATTACAAGTCGCCCTCTAAAAATTGGCCAAAATGAGAAAAGGCTGAACTGAGTGATGCAAGGTTTACATGAAAACGAGTATTTTCAAAAATCGAATGTGCTCGAGTGTGATAAATGGGCATTTTAATTCGTCAAATAAACGTCCATTTATTTGAAATCACACGACAAGCAATTGTCCATTGTCGCTTTTGGCGGATTTTTTTATTTCTATTTTGTTGCGTTCCAGTCGGAGCTTCAAGTGTCGAAACGAAAATAGGTGACTTACGCGACTCCACAAAACAACCCAGTTTGAAAGTAGGTTACGTCGCTTAGGATGCCGAAAATGTATACACAACAGACGTATTTTATAACACATTATTTTCATTTCGATTTGCTGACGACTGTTAACTGTTGGGCTGTCTATTCCCAGAAAAACACGAATGGAATTGAAACACATGAAAAAAAAAGGTTTAGTGATGTCAAGAACAGCTTTGTACAGGACACAAGTGTGCATGTGGACGATCTTGAAAAAGGGTCCTCCTAAACATCGGAATGACATGAAATGATACGGAATGACACCGGAATGCCATAAAAATGATGCGGAATGACATTTCTTTTACAAAATACTCGACCCCAGAATGTATTTTGTTTATTAACTAACAAAGTACCTCCCAAGCAACCTTTTTACATCTGGTCCTGCTCACACTTTCAGACTTAGGAAATTATTAGCTTAGTAGACTTTGTTGAAAGGCAACCACAGGAGGGTGATGGGGGATTGGCACGAAGAAGAGGTGAGGGGTCATGAAGGAGAAGGTAGCAGTGGGGGATTTTCAGTCAATAATTACATTGTGATTTTTTAACCTGGCACAGATGCATCATAGACAACTGGACCTGGATTATTTGTACGTTAATGGAGGACCATAAATTGAAAATATGAAGGGGTGGCGGGGGTGGTACATGAATATTCTTAATTTTCCCCACTTGCCTATGAAGTCTCCCTACATGACTCTGCAGTCTCCCTATTTTTTCTGGAGGGAGACTTGAAGTCTCCCTAAAATTCCCCCCTAGGCTGGTCCCTGCTTCCAGATGGGTGCTATCGATTTTCTTGCATTTCCATTGAAAAATGCTGGTAACGACCTATGAACTTAGTTTAGTCAGGCCTTAATATTTTCCTTTGGCACACTTTTCAGGGCACATTTATGATTGGATCACTTTGAAACTTGTTATGTGTGTTTGGGGTGACCTCTAGATGTGAACTATTGATTTTTTGTCCTTAAAAAATTATTGTCATTATCACCAGACTTTGAACTTAATTCATTTGTGCAGCAACTTATCCCTCTTGCACTATCTGCAGGGTATATTTACGAATTTCCATCAGCTGGAAACATTGCCACAAGCAATGACCTTCAAACTTAGTGCATTTGTGCATTAACATCTTCCTTTGGAATGCCTCAGAGGGCGCATTCATTATCAGGTTGTTTTGAAACTTTGAATGATTATTCAGGGTGACAAAGATAGGAGCTATCGATTTTCTTTTCATTTCCATCAAAAACTGTTGCTGTTAGAAACAATCTTTGAATTTATTACATTTGTGCATCAACATTCTCCTTTGACATGGCCTACAGGGCATATTTATCGTAGAATTGTTTTTGAACTTGGTGTGCTCATTTGGTGAGACCTCCAGATAAGAGCTATTGATTAACATTCATTTCTGTGAAAAAAGTTGCTGTTTACAATAACATCTGAACTTACTGCATTTGTGTATCAAAATTCTTCCTTTGGCCAGCCTTACAGTTTACATTTAAAAATGCATGATTGCTCTGACATTGTGCACACAATGCTATTATGTTGAAGTTTCACCAAATAACATTGGAATCAATGATCTTCAGTTTTGCCATTTCAATTTTTAATTACCAAGTTCAAGTTTGTCAAGTTGAGCTACAGTGTCATTGACACTTTCATTATGATAATGCTCTGATAGTCTGTAATCTATCAATGATCGGTCATCTGTCATATGCCAACCTATGCATTGCTCTAGTTTCTGACTGAATAGGCTTAGTAACTGATCCTATAGAATCCATAAAAGTGATCTGAGGAACGTTAGACTGAACACAGTGGTGATACTTTTGTGGTGAGTGTGTTTAACCCTTTACCCAATGTAATGGCCCAAACCACCCAGCACCAAGCCAGAAAATAAGCAGACTGACATCTGCAAAATGAGGTCCCCAGAGGGTGAAATAAGTGATGCTACCCTGCACAGCAGGGCAGCATCACTAAATTTACCCTTTGTGAACCTCAATCTGAATCAGGGTCTCAAAACTAAACAGAAAGAGATACCCAGAGGATAAATTGGCCCACTATATGGGATAGCATCATCAAATTCACCCTCTTGGGGACCTCATTTTGCAAATGTCAGACTGCTTATTTTCAGGCCTGCCCAGCACTATTCTCAAAAATCTCAATTAATTTTCATTATTTTTTCATTTTTAGCTCAACTTGACAAAATCAAGCTGAGCTATTGCCATCACTTCTTGTCCGTCGACGTACGTACGTTAGTATGTTAGTACATTAATACGTTATGTTATGTCCACAATTTCCTTTGGCACACCTCACAGGTCGCATTTATGATCAGATCGCGGTGACCTCTAGATGGGAGCTATCGATTTTCTTCAATTTTCGTCAAAAAATGTTGCCGCAGCCAATGTTCTTCGAACTTAGTTTAGTCAAACCTCAATATTTCCCTTTGACACACCCTACAGGGCACATTTATGATTGGATCGCTTTGGAACTTGGTATGCTTGTTTTGGTGTGACCTCTCGATGGGAGCTATCGATTTTCTTCAATTTTCGTCAAAAAATGTTGCTGCGGCCAATGTTCTTAGAACTTAGTTTAGTCAAACCTCAATATTTTCCTTTGGCACACCCTACAGGCCACATTTATGATTGGATTGCTTTGAAACCTGGCATGCTTGTTTGGGGTGACCTCTAGATGGGAGCTGTCGATTTTCTTTCATTTCCGTCAAAAAATGTTGCCACAGCCAACGTTCTTAGAACTTAGTTTAGTCAGACCTCAATATTTCCCTTTGGCACACCCTACAGGGCACATTTATGATTGTATTGCTTTGAAAGTTTGTATGCTTGTTTGGGGTGTCCTCTAGATGGGAGCTATCGATTTTCTTCCATTTCCGTCAAAAAATGTTGCCGCGGCCAACGTTCTTAGAACTTAGTTTAGTCAGACCTCAATATTTCTCTTTGGCACACCCTACAGGGCACATTTATGATCGGATTGCTTTGAAACCTGGCATGCTTGTTTGGGGTGACCTCTTAGATGGGAACTATCGATTTTCTTCCATTTCCGCCCGTCAAAAAATGTTGCCGCTGGCAACGATCTTTGAACTTAGTTTAGACAGGTGTCAATATATTCCTTTGGCATGCCCTACAGGGCACATTTATGATCAGATCGGTTTGAAACTTTGTATGCTTTATTTGGGGTTTCCTGTAGATGGGAGCTATCGATTTTCTTCGGTTTCCTTCAAAAAATTTTGCAATGACCTTCGATGAACTTAGTGCAGTTGAGCATCAATATTTCCCTTTGACACACCCTACAGGGCACATTTATGATTGGATCGCTTGCAAACTTGGTGTGCTTGTGTGGGGTGACATCTATATGGGAGCTGTCAATTTTCTTCCATTTCTGTCAAAAAATGTTGCCACTGACCTTTGAACTTAGTTTAGTCTGACCACAATATTTCCCTTTAACACACCCTTTAGGGCACATTTATGATCAGACCACTTTGAAACTTGGTATGTGTGTTCGGGGTGACCTCTAGATGTGAGCTATTGCTTTTTTTCATTTCCATAAAAAATTATTGCCGTTATCACCAGCCTTTGAACTTACTGCATCTGTGCATCAACTTATCTCTTTTGAACTCTCAGCAGGGTATATTTATGAATTTCCATAAAAACCCCCCCAAAACCATTGCCACAAGCAATGATCTTCTACTTAGTGCATTTGTGCATTTCATCTTCCTTTGGCATGCTTCAGAGGGCACATTCATTATCAGGTTGTTTTGAAACTTTGTATGCTTATGCAGGATGACAAAGACAAAAATTGAAGCTATTGATTTTCTTTTCATTTCCATCAAAAACTGTTGCTGTTAGCAACAATCTTTGAATTTATTGCATTTGTGCATCAACATTCTTTGACATGGCGTACAGGCCACATTTATCATAGGATTGTTTTTGAACTTGTGCTTATTAGACAAGACCTTTAGATAAGAGCTATTGATTAGCATTCATTTCTGTGAAAAAAAGTTGCCATTTACAGTAACCTCTGAACATACTGCATTTGTGTATCAACATTCTTCCTTTAGCCAGTCTTACTGTTTACATTTAAAAATTGCATGGATTACTCTGACATTGTGCACACACAATGCTGTTATGTTGAAATTTCATCAAATAACATTGGTACTAATGATCTTCAATTTTGCCGTTTCATTTATAACTTACCAAGTTCAAGTTTGTCAAGTTGAGCTACAGTGTCATTGACACTTTCATTTGTCTCAAAAACATAGGTTATGCCCCCCTGTTGGAACAAGCTTGTCATGCTCATTCCAATGAGGGGTCATAATCTATGTTTTTGAGACAAAAAAATGAAAAAATTAGTTATTCAAGATTTTTTTTTGCAAGTCTCGTCTGCTTTTCATGTTCGGTAAAGGGTTAAACTGTATTTATTTCCAAAGTGTGAAAGTACAATTTATACAATAGACTAGAAGCATACAACTAATAAGGAAATGGATTCAGCAGCAAGCTAAAAGCATATACTGTTTCCAGGTAGTTTTTGTGCTGAGTGGTGTCGTGCAAACTCTGTTTTTCAAAGTTAAGGAGCCTGAAGTTTTATTATATGTTCTTAAAACTGAATCGAAACGGAGGCTTTTTCCTGAAACCGCATCAAAACCGAATTATCATTTTGTGATGATTCATAAACTGCATTTTATTATCTTCTGTAATTGTTTAGTTGTAATGTAAAATGATGTCAATGATCCTTTTCAATAAAGTTGTGTAACAACCACAATGTGTATTCCTAATCTCTAGACACCCTTTTATGGGATATACAAGTTAAACGACATGTAACTTACAACTGAGCGTACTTGCGGCAATAGCCATTTCATACCAGGAAATGTGAACTGAAGGTTTCACACAATTCACTCTGAGTCTCAGTAAAATTCCCAGTCGCGCAGTAAAATTCCCAGACACACGCACTTGGGCGGTATGCATGACTCCTGAGTGAGAGCCATGTGTACTGCCCAAGTGCATGCGACTGGCAATCGCAACTGGTACACGATTGCTGTAAGTACGCTCAATTGTAAGCATTAGTCTATAAACACTGTAAAATATGTTTAATTTAATGTAGTTCTTTCGAGTCTTGACTTATCTAGTAGTGCATGGGATAACAATCATAATCGGCTGCGGAATCGGCCGATTGTGAGCTCAAATTACCAGTAATCGGTCAGCGGCCATTTTTGATAATTGGTTGAACATTAAATCTGATAAATCAAAAGTTCCCAGCTTTATTTCCTGCCATTCACTGTGACTTTTTCAGTCATCGGTCAAGAATCATGCATAGAATCCTACAAAATTTCCATGTACCCCAGGAAAAGAAGGCACATGAGCATCAGTGTAGTTTCAGACTTCTATTTTGGTAATACATAACTCATTTTTGACAATTCAGCGATTCTCCTACAATTATACAGTGTGCAAAATTTGACAAGAATGCTCGATTCGTTTGCGTGGTGGTTATGCAAATTTAAATCTACGCGATGACTGGTTAGCCAAAAGTGGCATCTTGAATGGTAAAGTCTGAGTAACTTAACTGGTAGAAAGCTAATTTTTTTCTCAGCCTCAAGATTTGTTTACCCATTTTTGTCTTGTTACAATTTATAAGGCTCCATATGCTGTGGATGTCCTTCTTGTTATCTTGAAAGTAAAATTACTTCATCTCCATCGATTTGCATTGTTACAAGTTAGGCACTCTCCCGTAACTTGTAACAATGCAAATCGATGGACATGAAGTAATTTTACTTTCAAGATAATAAAAAGGACATCCACAGCATATGGAGCCTTCAATTTTGGATACCTGCAGTTCAGAATAAAGCCCAAATATGGGCTTCCAGTACCCTAACAGTTAACCATCCTTTCTTGTGTCTTGATAGATTTTTAGAGGCTATATATATAAATTTCACACAATATATGAATACTTGTTAATGATAAAAAGTCAGTTTCCAAAGAATTTTCACATAGCCAAGGATTTGGTTAGCCATCCAAAAACCACGTCAACGGTCAGTCGGTTCTAGTCATTTTTACACGCTGATTATAAGCTTATAATCCATATCACAAGGTTGAGTAATGTAATCAATATCAAAACAAGTGACAAAAGTTCTAGCTCAATACACTGCCAAACAGTTTGTTGGTTACACCATTGTGACTTGTTTGTTTTTTTTTTAGTGGAGCTTTAATGATCACTTTCCATTCGTCCATGAACTTTACATTTTCGACTGGGGGCATGGTGGCTCAGTGGTAGATTGTTGGACTTCTATGCTAGAGGTCCCGAGTTTGATCCCTGTCCGGGACGACCCGCGTTGTCTCCTTGGGCGAGGCACTTTATCCTGGTTGCCTACATGGGGGCACAATGATGCTGTGTACTAAGGCATACTGCACATCAATAGTGCACGTCTTCAACCACTGTAACCCTGCTTGAGCGGAGCTTGAACAGAGTTACAATATTGAGGAGCTAACAGTTGCTCATCGATGCTCAGTGGTTCTCTCCGGATACTCCGGCTTCCTCCACCCGTAAAACTCACAGTCACGATTAGCCAATAAATAAATAATAAATACATTTTTGACTTCTTCAAAACCACTATTCCAATTTTACTCTAAATTCGATATGCATGTTCCCTGTGATATGTTATTTCAAGTTTGTACAAATAATGTGCCATGAGGTGCATCAGAGGAGGCATAAAAATCATCTTCAGATCCACCAATCAGCATCTTTTGATGCTTGGTATATTCTACTTGTGGGAGAAGGGGAGGGGAAGAGGGCAGATTCAAGCTTGTTTATATCACATGGCTGGGTTCATGTTTGAGCTCTGCAGTACTAAACAGCCATAGATGCTGAATCTGACCTTGAATCCTTGTTTAACTCCTTGCATGCTGCTGGTAGATATTCCTGCTGAGGACAGGACATCTCTTGTTTATTAAAATAAGTCGTATTTAACCGAATTTTCCCTGGTAAGTAGTAATGACTTTTTAACCAATGATTTCTTGTATCACATGTTCATGAATTTTTCATCAAATCTCGTTATTGCTTCTGTGAAGCAGCCATGACTAGATTTGATGAAAAATATTTCAAAATTACCCATCGGGTTAAGAGTTAGTCAACTTTCTCTTGTGAGCGATTTAGGACCCTTGGGATCTCTAATTTATTATAATGAACAGGTTATTTGTTTTTGAGTCTTCTCCCTTGATGTGCAGAAATGCAAATATTCTCAAGTTTTGCCTGTTTTTAAAAGCTGGCTTTGGGAAATTTTCTGTTTACGAAGTAATAGCAGCACATGTATTGCTTATTTTCTTTATTGAGTAACAATTCTTCCAATAAACCTACAGGTATGTATTACATGTACTCTCACCTGGCTAATAATAGTGATATCTGAATTATTAATATTGATGTCCTCCATTTTCGGTTAAAATTAATAATAGTGATAGCATTTTCACTCATTGTCTCATTTCCAGCTAATAGTGAATGCCAATATTTTTCTTCAAAAATGATAATAGTAACATCCTTATATTCGACAGATGAGAATATTCCCACTATTTTCTCTTGTATGTTTCTGCAACAAATTTCTTACTTTTTCGTACCTGGTAAATGACTGGGTTTTCAAACTGGCAGAGTGAGAAGTGAATTTTACCCACCAGACTAAAGAGAGAGTGGTTGGATTTTTAGCTCAACTTTGGCAAAGCCAAATTTTGAGCTTTTGTCATGGCCCGTCGTCCGTCTGGCCATCTGTCCGTACGTCAACAATTGGATACGGCTCGGGCTAGAGGCCGTATTTATGAGCCGATCTTTACGAAACTTCTTGGGTACCTTTGTTATGACCGTGGGACAAGAACGAGTGTTTTTGGGTGCGGTCCGAAATTCAAGATGGCTGCTAGCCGCCATTTTGTACCGACGATGCAGAAATCTGTTTTTTGTACAGAACTTCCATATGAAAGCTCTGATTTGAATAATTTTTGTATGAATGTTTAGTACCATGGGATTATACATCACATATAATACGGGTTTTTTTCTCGTGCGTAAATTGTGCAAATTAGACTAATTTTGATGTTTTTTGGGGTTACTTTCAGCACTGTAAGTGCAAATGCCAATACGGCTCGGGCTAGAGGCCGTATTTATGAACCGATCTTTACGAAACTTCTTGGGTACCTTTGGTATCACCGTGGGAGGAGAACGAGTGTTTTGGGGTCCGGTCCAAAATTCAAGATGGCCAATGGCAGCCATTTTGTACAAAATTAGGTGCAATCAGATTTTTGCACAGAACTTCCATATGAAAGTGCTGATTTGAATAATTTTTTGTGTGAATGTTTATTACCATGGGATACATCACATATATTACGTTTTTTTTTCTCGTGCAGAAATTATGCAAATTAGATGAACTTTGATTTTTTCAGTGCGACTTACACACAGTAAGTACACATGTCAATACGTCTCAGACTAGAGTCTGTATTTATGAACTGATCTTCACGAAATGTCTTGGGTACCTTTGTTATCACCTTGGGATGAGAACGAGTGTTTCTGGGTGCGGTCTAAAATTCAAGATGGCTGCCAGTGGCCATTTTGTACCGAAATTAGGTCTAATCAGTTTTTTGTACACAACTTCTATACAGCTCAGATTAGAGGCCATATTTAAGAACCAATCTTTACGAAACTTCTTGGGTACCTTTGTTATCACCGTGGGATGAGAGCGAGTGTTTTTGGGTGTGGTCCAAAATTCAAGATGGCCACCAGCAGCCATTTTGTGCCAAAATTAGTGCAATCAGTCTTTTGTACAGAACTTCTGTATGAAAGTTCTGATTTGAATAAATTTTTGTATGAATGTTTAGTAACATGGAATACATCACATATTGTAAGGGTTTTTTTTTCATGTACAAATTGTGCAAATTAGATGAACTTTGATTTATTCAGTGCTACTTACATAATGTAAGCACACATGTCAATATGGCTCAGGGCAGAGGCTGTATTTATGAACCGATCTTCACAAAACTTCTTGGGTACCTTTGTTATCACCTTGGGACGAGAATGAGTGTTTCTGGGTACAGTCCAAAATTCAAGATGGCTGCCAGTGGCCATTTTGTACCGAAATTAGGTCCAATCAGTTTTTTGTCACAAGTTCTATACAGCTTGTATTTATGAACTGATCTTCACAAAACCTCTTGGGTACCTTAGTTTTCACCTTGGGACAGGAACGAGTGTGTTTTGGGGTGCTTTTGTTATCACTGTGCTATGAGAACAAATATTTTGGGGTTCAGTCAGACCCACTCTGGGACTAAGATTTCTTTTCTAGTTTAGCATCTGACTGTCACCCACCTTTACAATATTTTACCTATACATTTGTTACAGGCAACGGTCAGTATTTATGTACAGACCGTTACAATACTTTATATGTACCTTTGTTATCAGGTCATTACCTAGATGTTTGTCATTGCTGTGTCACATACTATACATGTACATGTCTTTGTCTTGACAAGTTGAGCTACAGTGTCATTGACACTTTCATTTCTTTTCTCCAGCTGGAAAGTCATACAGTCATGTGTGATTTTCAACAAAAATCAACCGAGATGAGAGGCAAGTCATCAGTCAACAACACTGAACAAATTTATGAGTGATTTTAATAGAAATGTGAACATTGGTTGAAGAAATGCAAATTAGACCTGTGGAGGTCCCACCATTCGAAAGACAAGTCTTTTCTTAGGCCTGGTGTAACTGGGTATCTCCCCCTCCTGGATATCGGAGGGGGTGGGGAAGGAAACTCCATTTAAAATATTTTCCCCAAATTTTATACATAGTTTTTTGGCGATACAATTATGAATGGAACTGCGAACAATCTCTGTCCAAGTATTTCAAGAGTTATTGCTCTTGTTGGACTTAGACTTTTGTGTGATCACATTTCCCCATTTTTAGCTCAACTTTGGCGAAGCCAAATTTGAGCTTATGCCATGGCCAGTCGTCCGCTGTCTGTCTGTCCGTCAACAATTGAATACGCCTCGGGCTAGAGGCTGTATTTATGAACCAATCTTTACGAAACTTCTTGGGTACCTTTGTTATGACCGTGGGACGAGAACGAGTGTTTTTGGGTCCGATCCGAAATTCAATTTGGCAGCTGGCAGACATTTTGTACAAAATTAAGTGCAATCAGATTTTTGCACAGAACTTCCATATGAAAGCACTGATTTGAATAATTTTTTGTATGAATGTTTAGTACCATGGGATACATCACATATAATACAGGTTTTTTTCTCGTGCGTAAATTATGCAAATTAGACTAACTTTGATGTTTTTTGGTGTTACTTTCATCACTGTAAGTGCAAATGCCAATACGGCTTGAGCTAGAGACCGTATTTATGAACCAATCTTCACGAAACTTCTTGGGTACCTTTGGTATCACCGTGGGACAAGAACGAGTGGTTTTGGGTCTGGTCCGAAATTCAAGATGGCCGATGGCAGCCATTTTGTACAAAATTAGGTGCAATCAGATTTTTGCACAGAACTTCCATATGAAAGCGCTGATTTGAATAATTTTTTGTGTGAATGTTTAGTACCATGGGATACATCACATATAATACGGGTTTTTTTCTCGTGCAGAAATTATGCAAATTAGATGAACTTTGATTTTTTTCAGTGCTACTTACATGTACACACAGTAAGTACACATGTCAATACGACTCGGGCTAGAGTCTGTATTTATGAACCGATCTTCACGAAACGTCTTGGATACCTTTGTTCTCACCTTGGGACGAGAACGAGTGTTTCTGGGTGCAGTCCAAAATTCAAGATGGCTGCCAGTGGCCATTTTGTACCGAAATTAGGTCTAATCAGTTTTTTGTACACAACTTCTATATGGCTCAGGCTAGAGGCCGTATTTATGAGCTGATCTTTATGAAACTTCTTGGGTACCTTTGTTATCACCGTGTTTTTGGGTGTGGTCCGAAATTCAAGATGGCCACCAGCAGCCATTTTGTACCAAAATTAGTGCAATCAGTCTTTTGTACAGAACTTCTGTATGAAAGTTCTGATTTTGAATAAATTTTTGTATGAATGTTTAGTAACATGGAATACATCACATATAGTACGGGTTTTTTTCTCGTGCAAAAATTATGCAAATTAGATGAACTTTGATTTATTCAGTGCTACTTATACACTGTAAGTGCACATGTCAATACGGCTTGGGCTAGAGGCTGTATTTATGAACCGATCTTTACAAAACTTCTTGGGTACCTTTGTTATCACCTTGGGACGAGAACGAGTGTTTCTGGGTGCGGTCCAAAATTCAAGATGGCTGCCAGTGGCCATTTTGTACATTTTGAAATTAGGTCCAATCAGTTTTTTGTCACAACTTCTATACAGCTCGTATTTATGAACAGATCTTCACGAAACTTCTTGGGTACCTTTGTTTTCACCTTGGGACAGGAACGAGTGTGTTTTGGGGTGCCTTTGTTATCACTGTGCTGTGAGAACAAATATTTTGGGGTTCAGTCAGACCCACTCTGGAACTCAAAGATTTCTTTTCTAGTTTAGCATCTGACTGTCACCCACCTTTACAATACTTTACCTATACATTTGTTACAGGCAACGGTCAGTATTTATGTACAGGCCGTTACAATACTTTATATGTACCTTTGTTATCAGGTCATTACCTAGATGTTTGTCTTTGCTGTGTCACATACTATACATGTACATGTCTTAACAAGTTGAGCTACAGTGTCATTGACACTTTCATTGTCATCACATTTCTGAGAAATCTGGGGGCTTTTTTAATATAATTTAATGTATACCCTTTTTGTGAGTTGTTACCCATGTTGAGCTTTGATGGCGGGGAATGGCCATCCCATTGCGTTGCACTTGTTATTTGAGCAAACACCATCGCGATAGTTGTGGTCTATGATTGTGCAAATTGTTTACTATTTTGGAGCCTAAGTTCAGTTGCCTGCAGACAAAGGCCTTAGTGCCCCTTGGATACCTTTTTAGCTCAACTTGACAAAGTCAAGCTGAGCTATTGCCATCACTTCTCGTCCGTCGGCGTACGTACATACGTACGTTAGTACGTACGTCCACAATTTCCTTTGGCACACCTCACAGGTCGCATTTATGATCAGATTACTTTGAAACTTGGTATGCTTGTTTGGGGTGACCTCTAGATGGGAGCTATCGATTTTCTTCAATTTCCGTAAAAAAATGTTGCCACGGCCAACGTTCGTAGAACTTAGTTTAGTCAGACCTCAATATTTCCCTTTGGCACACCCTACAGGGCACATTTATGATTTGATTGCTTTGAAACCTGGTATGCTTGTTTGGGGAGACCTCTAGATGGGAGCTATCGATTTTCTTCAATTTCTGTCAAAAAATGTTGCCGCGGCCAACGTTCTTAGAACTTAGTTTAGTCAGAAGACTGAATATTTCCCTTTGGCACACCCTACAGGGTACATTTATGATCGGATTGCTTTGAAACCTGGCATGCTTGTTTGGGGTGACCTCTAGATGGGAGCTATCGATTTTCTTCAATTTCCGTCAAAAATTGTTGCTGCAGCCAACGTTTTTAGAACTTAGTTTAGTCAAACCACAATATTTCCCTTTGGCACACCCTACAGGGCACATTTATGATTTGATTGCTTTGAAACCTGGTATGCTTGTTTGGGGAGACCTCTAGATGGGAGCTATCGATTTTCTTCAATTTCTGTCAAAAAATGTTGCCGCGGCCAACGTTCTTAGAACTTAGTTTAGTCAGAAGACTGAATATTTCCCTTTGGCACACCCTACAGGGTACATTTATGATCGGATTGCTTTGAAACCTGGCATGCTTGTTTGGGGTGACCTCTAGATGGGAGCTATCGATTTTCTTCAATTTCCGTCAAAAATTGTTGCTGCAGCCAACGTTTTTAGAACTTAGTTTAGTCAAACCACAATATTTCCCTTTGGCACACCCTACAGGGCACATTTATGATTTGATTGCTTTGAAACCTGGTATGCTTATTTAGGGTGACCTCTAGATGGGAGCTATCAAATTTCTTCAATTTCCGGCAAAAAATGTTTCCACGGCCAACGTTCATAGAACTTAGTTTAGTCAGACCTCAATATTTCTCTTTGGCACACCCTACAGGGCCCATTTATGATCAGATTGCTTTGAAACCTGGTATGCTTGTTTGGGGAGACCTCTAGATTGGAGATATCGATTTTCTTCAATTTCTGTCAAAAAATGTTGCCGCGGCCAACGTTCTTAGAACTTTGTTTTGTCAGAAGACTCAATCTCAATATTTCCCTTTGGCACACCCTACAGGGCACATTTAGGATCGGATTGCTTTGAAACCTGGCATGCTTGTTTGGGGTGACCTCTAGATGGGAGCTATCGATTTTCTTCAATTTTCATCAAAAAATATTGCCGCAGCCAACATTCTTAGAATTTAGTTTAGTCAGACCACAATATTTCCCTTTGGCTCACCCTACAGGGCACATTTATGATTAGATTGCTTTGAAACCTGGTATGCTTATTTACGGTGACCTCTAGATGGGAGCTATCGATTTTCTTCCATTTTTGTCAAAAAATGTTGTCACGGCCAACGTTCTTAGAATTTAGTCTAGTCAGACCACAATATTTCCCTTTTGTACACCCTACAGGGCACATTTATGATCGGATTGCTTTGAAACCTGGCATGCTTGTTTGGGGAGGCCTCTAGATGGGAGCTATCGATTTTCTTTGGTTTCTGTCAAAAAATGTTGCCACTGGCAAAAAAATGACATTGGTACCAATGATCTTCAATTTTGCCATTTCATTACTTACCAAGTTCAAGTTTGTCAAATTGAGCTACAGTGTCATTGACACTTTCATTTCTGGTTTTTGTAAGTGTCATCTCTGAGTTGTGTAAGGTAATAGGTTAACCCTCAAGTTTCCAGATAACCACAGACTTCCATTTATATCTCTGTTAACTTCTTGCATGCTGCTGTCGGATATTCCTGCCCAGGACAGGAAATCTCTTGCAATTAAAATAAGTCAATTTTGAGGATATTTTTTCCAAATTTTCCCCTGTAAGTTGTGTAGACTTTATAACCAATGATTTCTTTATCAAATGTTCATGTATTTTTCATCAAATATAGTCATGGCTGCTTCAAGGCAGCCATGACTAGATTTGATGAAAAATATTTTAAAATTACTCAATGGGTTAACTGGTAGAGTGCTAAATTATTTTTCGTCATCAGAATTTGTTCACATGCCTTTGGTTTGTTGCAATTTATGGTAGAGTGCTGGTGGGCACTCTCCCATAAATTGCAACAAGGCAATTCCTTGCAGACTAAATAATTTCACTTCAAAGATAATATGAAGCATGTGCATTGAATAGCAAGCTTTTTTTTTTTTTTGGGGGGGGGGGGGGGGTGGCACCGCAGGCTTGGCAATTTCAGGAGAGCGATTTTTTAGCTCTCCTTACTGCCCTCCTGAAAGAATTAAGTAGAGCGAAAAATTGCCCTCCTGAATATTTTGGTCTGGGATGATTGAGATTACATGTATTATGCTCACATTAAATTTTTGTTATAAAGCAAAAATGTAATTTAACTTCGAAGTCACATAACATCACGCAATTTCAGTTTGAAAGTGGTTTAGTGGTAAAAGGTAATGGCTGCAACCATACCCAAACACAGTTGCAATCATTTGAAGCAAAATGGGTCACAGCAATATTTTTTTTTCTGTCACTTTCAAGTTCAACAACTAACATCACAGTTTGAGGGGTAATTATTCAAGGAATATTGACACTATAATATACTACCATTACTACTATCCTGTCACTTGAAGCACTTGCACCAGGATGTGACTGTAGATTCAAGCAGACCTGTTGTCCAAGAAAGTCATACGCCTACCACTACCACCTTCAACCCCCCCTTAGTGGTAGGCGTATGACTTTCTTGGACAACAGGTCTGGGTACACACACAGGTCTTGTCAAGTGTGTGTTCGGTTGTTGAGTGAGACATCTAGATGTCTAAGAGATTTCGCTTTACCTTAGTAAAGTTAATAAAATCACTGATGTAGTCTGTTGGTTTCAGTTTCAATGAGTTCGTTCAACTGGATACTTAAAATGCTGTGTAAAGCTAATTGCTCTCCTGAGCTGATTGAGGAGAGCGATTTTTTGCCCTCCTGCATTTTTAGCTCAACTTTGACGAAGTCAAATTTGAGCTATTGTCATGGCCCGTCGTCCGTCTGTCCGTCCGTCCGTCTGTCCGTACGTCAACAATTGGCTATGGCTCGGGCTAGAGGTCGTATTTATGAACCGATCTTTACGAAACTTCTTGTGTACCTTTGTTATGACCCTGGGACGGGAACGAGTGTTTTTAGGTGTGGTCCAAAATTCAAGATGGCTGCCAGCGGCCATTTTGTACCGATGATGCAAAAATCAGTTTTTTGTACAGAACTTCTGTATGAAAGTTCTGATTTGAATAAAGTTTTGTATAGATGTTTAGTACCATGGGATACCTCACATATAATACAGGTTTTTTTCTCGTGCGTAAATTATACAAATTAGACTGACTTTGATTTATTTAGTGTTACTTTCAAAGCTGTAAGTGCCAAGCTGCTATGGCTCGGGCTAGAGGCCGTATTTATGAACCAATCTTTACGAAACTTCTTGGGTACCTTTGTTATGACCGTGGGACGAGAATGAGTGTTTTTGGGTGCAGTCCCAAATTCCAGATGGCTGCCAGCAGCCATTTTGTACCGACGATGCCGAAATCTGTTTTTTGTACAGAACTTCCATATGAAAGCTCTGATTTGAATAATTTTTTGTATGAATGTTTAGTACCATGGGATACATTACATATATTACAGGTTTTTTTCTTGTGCGTAAATTATGCAAATTAGGCTAACTTTGATTTATTTAGTGTTACTTTCAGCACTGTGAGTGCAAATCCCAATACAGCTCGGGCTAGAGGCCGTATTTATGAACCGATCTTCACGAAACTTCTTGGGTACCTTTGTTATCACTGTGGGACGAGAAGGAGTGTTTTTGGGTCCAGTCTGAAATTCAAGATGGCCACTAGCAGCCATTTTGTTCAAAATTAAGTGCAATCAGATTTTTAAGCAGAACTTCCAAATGAAAGATCTGATTTGAATAAATTTTTGTATGAATGTTTAGTACCATGGGATACATTACATATAATACAGAGTTTTTCTCGTGAATAAATTATGCAAATTAGGGGTCCGGGTGGGACTTAGAAAATTTTGGACCAAAATCCGGAAATTAGTTTTTTGTTTTTTTATGCGTTTTGGTCAATTTTAAGACAAAAAAAAAAATTTTTTTTACACTGAAAATTTGGGGTCCGGGTGGGACTTAGAAAATTTTGGACCAAAATCCGGAAATTAGTTTTTTGTGTTTTGATGCATTTTGGTCAATTTTAAGAAGAAGAAGACAAAATTTTAGTCTGAAAATATTTTGTTTGGGACTGAAAATTTCCACACAAAAATAATAATCTACAATGATTGGTCTTAATCTGTAGTCCATTACAGTCACCTTGTAATTCTTTTATTATTGTTGACTGGGCCAAAACAAATACTAATTCCTGTCATATTCATTATTCAGTTGTCTTGGTCACAGCAAGTACTAATTCCTGTCATATCCAAGTTGAGCTACAGAGTCATTGACTCTTTCATTCAGAATGCCAGGCCTGGCACCGTAGTTCGGATGAAAGCCCAAATATGGGCTTCCTGCACTCTACCAGTTAACTATGTTTTTGATGCAAAAACTGACAAAATTTTAGTTATTCAAGAATTTTGTTTGTAAGCATGATCTACTATTTGTGTTGAGTAAAGGGTTATAAAGTTGCCTCCAAGTGTATTCTTCCTTGAAAACTCCACCGGTATGCTGCATTTATCTTAACAAAGCATTTTTGGCTACCCAAACTGATAGCCAGCAGTCGTGTAGAAACAATGTTACGTTAGTATCTGCAGCTATGTACATGTATATGGGAGCAGAGTATCTCAGTGGGTAGAGCATTGTACTTGAAACCAAAAGTTTGATGGTTCGATCCTGACAAGCAATAGCTGGCTGTGTCCTTGGTAAGACACGTAATCCAAATTGCCCATATTGGAGAGAGGTGATACAGTACGGCCGCTGTGGACTGGTCACTTTCCACAGGTGGGCAATATTTCCAGTGACACATTAATATTAGATTCCAAACACTACTTGTATGAATAATCATCAAAAATGTAATTAATGAAGCACCGAGTACAACCCGGTGCTTCATTAATTAAAGTTTTGCTGAGGATGGTTTTATCACCTGGTAAACGCATGCATGGACATCACTGCCCATGCATGGACATCACTGCCCATGCATGGATTATGACCAGTCCACAGTGGCAGTACTGTTCTGTATACTAAGGAATACTGCTGCACATCGGTAGTGTACTTGCCTTCAACCGCTGCCAACTCTGTTTATGCAGAGTTAACTCTTAACCTGCTGAATATTTTGAAAATATGTTTTCATCAAATCTAGTCATGGCTGCTGTGAAGCAGCCATGACTAAATTTGATGAAAACATCATCAAAATTTATCTGAAATAAATCATTGGTTGAAAAGTTCATTCAGTTGACGGGGGGAAATTTGGTTAAGTGTGCCCAAATTTTACATATTTCAGTGCCAAGGGATTTTGTATCCTGGGTGGGAATATCTGCCAGCAGCATGTAAGGAGTTAATAAAATGGAGCGTCTGACAGTTGCTCACTTCTGTTCTGTGATTCTGTCCAGGTGTTCTGGCTTTCTCCACCTGTAAAACTGTCCAGCACAATGTGACCGTGGCTGTGAAAGTGTCGTTCAACCCCAACAGACATGTATATACGGTAGTTAGTGTCGTAAAAATCAATCTGAGGACTGAAGGGTTAAACAAATGTCATTTGTATGAGGCAGTCTGTCTGTAAATCTCATCACATACTCCATGGGATACCAATGAATAGGTTACAAGATGAACAGCATTTTTGTTGAGAAATGTGATTTCGCAACAGGAAAATGCAGTCATTAAATACATGCACAATACTTGTTTTATCCAGAAATAAGAAACTAACACAGAGATATAAATATCCTGTTAAGAATGCATACAGGGCACATGGAAGAGAGGTCTGTTGAGATGTATCCTCACCCTCATCCTGCTGGTGTGCATGTAAGATTTTAACCTTTTACCCAACGTAACGGCCAAAACCGTCCAGCGCTATTCACAAAAATCGCATATTAATTTTCAGTATTTTTTTCATTTCTTGAAAAACATTGGGTATGACCCCTCTTTGGAACTAGCTCGTTCCAATGAGGCAACATAACCTATGTTTTGAGACAAGAAATTAAAAAAAATAGTTATTCAAGAATTTTGTTTCAAGTGTTGTCTGCTTTTCATGTTACATGTAGGTAAAGGATTAAACAGAATGTCATGAACAACTCAGAATAAAAATATTTATATTACCGGGTCTGTCATTTTGGAGCATGTGTTTTCCAACTATGGCCTCTCGATTTGAAAATAAGGCAAATGCTCATGGGGAGGAAGAGGGGGAGTGGGAATCTGGAAAATATTTGCTGACACAGGGTTGAAGGAATTGTTTTCATCCCTCAATGGACCCACCACCCAACTTTTTGTAATTTTTACCTCAACTTAAGAAAGTCAAGCTGAGCTATTGCTGTCACATCTCGTCCATTGGCGTACATGCTTATTTGGAGTGACCTCTAGATGGGAGTTATTGATTTTCTTCCATTTCCGTCAAAAAACATTGCTGCTGGCAACGACATTTGATCTTAGTTTAGTCAGGCATTAATATGTTCCTTCGGCATGCCCTTCAGGGCATTTTTATTTATTATCAGATCGCTTTGAAACTTGGTATGCTTGTTTGGGGTATCCTCTAGTTGGGAGCTATCGATTTTCTTCAATTTCTGTCAAAAATTGTTGCTGCTGACCTTCGATGAACTTAGTGCAGTTATGCAATATTTCCCTTTGGCACGCCCTGCAGGGCACATTTATGATCGGATCACTTTGAAACTTGGTGTGCTTATTTGGGGTGACCAGTAGATGGGTGCTGTCAATTTTCTTCCATTTTAAAAAAATGCTGCTGCTGGCAACGATCTTTGAATGCAGTTTAGTCAGGCATCAATATATTCCTTTGCACACCCTACAGGATACATTTAGGTTAGAATCGCTTTGAAACTTGGTCTGTGTATTCGGGGTGACCTCTAGATGTCAGCTATTGATTTTCTTTCATTTCCATAAAAATTATTGTTGTTAGCACAGCCCTTGAACTAAGTGCATTTGTGCACCAACTTATCCATTTTGCACTCGCTACGGGGCATTACTATCAATTTCCATAAAAAGAAAAAGAAAAAACATTGCCATTAGCAATGACCTTCAAACTTACTAAATTTGTTCATTAACATCTTCCTTTGGCATGCCTCAGAGGGCGCATTCATTATCAGGTTGTTTTGAAACTTGATATGCTTATTCAGGGTGACAAAGACAGAAGCTCTATCGATTTTCTTTTCATTTCCATCAAAAACTGTTGCTGTTGCTGAATTTATTACATTTGTTCATTATCATTCTTCTTTGACATGGCCAACAGGACACATGTATATCGTAGGATTGTTTTTGAGCTTGGTGTGCTCATTAGGCAGGACCTCTAGATAAGAGCTATCGATTAGCATTCATTTCTGTGAAAAAAGTTGCCGTTTACAATGACCTCTGAACTTACTGCATTTTGTGTATCAACATTCTTCCTTTAGCCAGCCTTACAGTTTACATTTAAAAATGCATGGATTGCTGATGCTGTACACACACAATGCTCTCATATTGAAGTTTCACAAAATAGCATTGGAACCAATGATCAATTTTGCCATTTCACTTATAACTTACCAAATTCAAGTTTGTCAAGTTGAGCTAGTGTCATGGACACTTTCATCTAGAATTTTTCACTTGCGATTATAGTTCCGGTCAGATTATTTTTGCCAGAATTATGCTCCTTTTCGACTTGAAATAGCAGCCGCACAGGCATGAATTTTGTCTGAAGATTTTGTTAGATGCATATTGGTTGATTCCTTTGAAACATAGTATGGATGCTCACTATCATGGGAACCTGTGCACCTGCAATTATAGTTTTGATCAGACTTTTTTGCCAGAATTATGCCCCTTTTTGTGTAAGAATAATCGGGGGGGATGGGGGGGGGGGAGGGGGGGAGTGGAGCGGATATGGACAGTCACACCTCTAATTCATATTAAAAGATTCATAAACTTCATAAACAAGTGTACGTCCTATTTTGGTCGTGCTCAGTCAACCGTGACAGTCATGTGGGCACGTGACCGAGATTTGTTTAGTACAGTCTACAATTCATATTTATGAATCGATTTCATCGTAACTTGGTAGGATAACTCAGGATGATGTCCTTTTTTGGTCGTGTTCAGTCAACTGTGACGGCCACAGGGGCATGTTACCTAGATTCCTTTAGCACAGTCTACAGGTTGCAATTATGAAGGGATTTCGTTGCAAATTTATAGGATGACTCCGTATAATGTGTAGGTGAGAATGTCGTAATTTGGCCGAGATAAGTCAACCATTATGGCGGCACAGGCACATGACCTAGATTTGTTTAGCACTGTCTATAGTTCATATTTATGAAGCGATTTCATTGTGACTTAGAAGGATAACTTGGTATGATGACCAAGATTCCTTTAGCTCTGTCTACAGGTTGTTTTTATGAAGGGATCATTGTAACTTGGTAGAATAACTTGGTATATCTAGGTGAGACTCCTATTTTGGTCATGTTCGGTCCACCTTGGCTGCTGAACTGTCAAATGGCCTAGATTCCTCTAGCAAAGTCTACGAGTTATATTTATGAAGGAATTTCATTGTAACTTGGTAGGATGACTCGTTTTGGAATAATTTCACTGTAACTTGATAACTTTGGTTGACATACATTAACTGTGAGGGCCACATTAACCTTGGCCTCAGTTCTTTAGTGCAGTCTACACCTCAAATTATTCGTATTGAAAACATAGCATATAGGGAACAGATATTAACATATTCTTAATTATCACAATTCTTGTCTTATTTCATAATCCTTTCAGAAACATTGAACATTACCCTTTTCATCAAACACGTCACACAGTCAAATTAAGCTACAGTGTCATTGACACTTTCATTGATATACAACATTTCTGGGAGGTCAGATTCAAGGTTTTTTTCAAATTGGGGTCCCTAAGTTAATATTTGGGCTCTCTGTTGGAGGCCAAAGTTTAACTTAGTGCAATATCAGGAAATTTCTTAAAATCTTCTTCTTCAGATCCACCCGTTAGAATCCTTTCATATTTGATATACAACACCTCTGGGGGGGTTCAGATTCAAGTTTGTTCAAATCGTCCCTCTGGGTTAATATTTGGGCTTCCTTTGGGAGCCTGAATTTTAACTTGTGCAGTGTGAGGAAATTTCTTTTAAAATCTTCTCCTGAGTCATCAATTAGAATCTTTTGATATTTGGTATATGACATCTCTAGGGGAGTCAGATTCAAGTTTGGTAAAATCGAGTCCCTGGGTTAATATTTGGGCTCCCTATGGGAGCCTGAAGTTTAATTTAGTGCAATATGGGGAAGTTTCTTTAAAAATCTTCTTTGGATCCAGCAGTCGGAATGCTTACATATTTGATATACAACATCTCTAAGGGAGGTCAGATTGAAGTTTGTTCAAAGTGGGTTCCTGGTCCCTGGATTATTATTTGGACTCTATTAATTGGAACCCAAAGTTTAACTTGGTGCAATATGAGGAGATTGCATTAAAAATTTTATTTTTCAGATCCTCTAGTAAAATCTTTCATATTTGGTATATAACATCTCTAGGGGGATCAGATTCAGGTTTTTTTAAAATTTGAGTCCCTGGCTTTATATTTGGGCTCTGTATTTTTGGGTGGGGGGGGGGGGGGGGGTGGCAAGGATTTACAAATCCATTCCTTAGTGTTTGGAAGCAGTCAGGAAGACCTCTGATAATAATCATCTGACATGGACACTAGAGTCATGATTTCTCACTAGACCAAATTGAACCAAATTTGATTTGCTTGTTCCTTATCATATGCCAATTCAAATTTGTTCAAATAAAGTTGCCACACCCACAAGGGGCTATACTCTGATAGCACCCATAAATGGTTTTGCAAAATTAAGAAGATCTCCAGAACCAGCAGTTAGAATCTTCCGATATTTGGTATATAACATCCCTTGGGGGTCAGATTCAGGTTTGTTCAAATTGAGTCCCTGGGTTAATATTTGGGCTCCCTATGGGAGTGCAATATGAGGAAATTTATTTAAAAATCTTCTTCAGATCCATCCGTCAGAACGCTTTCATATTTAGTGTACAACATATCAAGGAGGGTCAGATTCAAGTTTGTTAAACTCGGATATCTGGGTTAATTAATATTTTAATTCTCTGTTGGAGCCCAAAGTTTAACTTAATGCAATATGAGGACATTTCTTTAAGAATCTTCTTCTTCAGAACCACAAGTCTGAATCCTTTCATATTTGGCATACAACATTTCCAGGGGGTGCTGATTCAAGTTTGTTCAAATCAAGTCCCTGGGTTAATATTTTGGCTCCCTTTGAGAGCCCGAATATTAACTTTGTACAGTATGAGGGAATTTTTTTTTAAAAATCATCTTCAGATCCACCAGTCAGAATCCTTTCGTATTTGGTACACAACATCTCTAAGTGGGTCAGATACATGTTTGTTTAAAATGGGCCTGTGGGCTAATATTTGGGCTCTCTATTGGTGCAATATGAGAAAATTTCTTTAAAAATCTTTTTCTGCAGATCCACCAGTCAAAATGCATTCATATTAGTATACATCTCTAGGGGGTGCATATTCAAGTTTGTTAAAATCGAGACCGTGGGTTTATATTTGGGCTTCCAAGTGGAGGCCAAATTTTAACATTATGAGGAAATTTCTTTAAAAATCTTCTTCTTCAGATCCACAAGTCGGAATCCTTTAATATTTGGTATATAACATCTCTAGGTGGGTCAGTTTCAGCTTTGTTCAAATTGGGTCCCAGCTTAAATATTTGGGCTTCCTGTGGGATCCTGAAATTCAACTTAGTGCAATATGAGGAAATTTCTATGAAAATTTTGTAGTGTTGATGAACCATAACTGACTGAATGTGACTCCAAATACTTCTTTGAACCACTTTGTCAGGTGAGAAATTAAGGCCCCTTGGAGGCCTCTTGTTTTTTTTATTGGACTTTAATGGTTAGCATTGGTTGAAGACAAGTGTACCATTGACATGCTGTATGCCTTAGTGCACAATTCCACCATTAAAATCTGTCAATATTGCTCCCCTGGTCCAAGTTAAAGGGGTGGGGGAGCTCTTGTGGTTCCCCTGTGATTTTCAAATGATCAGCCCAGTGATATAGTCATGATGTTGAAAGTGACCTTTAACACCAGTCATCTACATGTAACATAAGCTCGTAATTGCTAAGTGTATGCGTATGGTTTTTCACATATTTTATCGCAGTTAAAACTCCACTCAGTGAGTGTTTTTGTAGCATACCATTCCACCTTACTGCAAACACACTTGTTCTATTTAACACAGTTTACACAATCTACTTTTTGTGTGTACAGTGTGAAGATTAATTTTCAATTTTCATTGCCTAAAGGGCATTAGTACAAACCAGTTGTAAATATAATTTCAGACTGACCTGAACTCTCTTCATGCCGATGTAATATGTGGTCATTCATTGGTAAGATTCCACCTCTTGGAACAGAACTGAGACCGTTATCTATTACATTTTGTTTGACAGAACTCTAAGAGCTCTGTCAAATAAGTTATGATGAGGTTTCTTTTTTAAACTAAACAGGATACCTGATTGGTTGGGAAAGTTGTTTTGAGAATGGATGGAGTTAACTTTGAGACCAAAGTCCAGTATCACATTCCTAGGTCCAAGCTCATTCTAGGTCACAATAATTTACAAACAACACACAGTTTCAATCACTCCACGTGTTTTTGACCCATTTGCAGTTTATGTGACAAAAGTCTTGCATGAAGTTATCGTGATTTTTTAATGTGTTTGATGCTGAACAGAAAGTTTGAAGTTTAAACATCCTCCTTATTACAATAGTTGGATGAGCTCAGTTGGAGAAAATTGTGAGTACCGGTAATGTATTATATAAAACATTCTTTCACTAGTCTATTGTAATAGAACCAACATGTGTTTTTTAACTCTTTACCTACTGAACATGTTACAGGTAAAAATGTACAAAATTTTATATTTCCTTCAGCATATAGTTTACGCATCTTTCACTGATGAACAAATATGGAATGCTTTTCTTAACAGTACAGTGGAACCTTGTTAATTGAATAGCCACTTTGCCTGGGAAAATATTCAATTCCCTGGAGTCTCCAGTTAACCCTCAACAGCCCCTTTTATAGTATGGATGCCGTGGACTGGTCACTTTCCACGGGTGGGCAATTTTTCCATGGATGCAATAATATTAGATTCCCAACACTAATTATAGGAATAATCATCAAAAATGTAATTAATGAAGCACCGGGTACAACCTTGTGCATCATTAATTAAAATTTTGCTGTTGATGATTTTTATGACCTGGTGAATGCATGCGTGGACATCACTGTCCATGCAGGGAACTCAACCAGTCCATGATGGCCGTACTCTATATATTGGTCTGAAAAAGTTGTCCCAAGTGTGTTTTTACTTGTGAACTCGACTGGTAGGATACATTTATCTTGACGGTGAATTTACATCATTGTTGGTTGCCTTTACAGGCAGCCAACATCAATGTAGGAACACTGTTAAGTCAACCGCAGTTGTGTATAAGTGTTAGTTATTAACGTAAAATTAATCTGAAGACTAAAAAGGAATTTTGCCATTTTTCTGTATTCTGGAGATAAATTATGTATTTATTCTGTTATATCCTGTTTGCCAGAGCTCATGGGGCTCTGTCAAACAAGTTGTAATAGATTACTCTGACCTGCCTAATAATATTGTTGACACTTTTATTAATTTTGCAGAAAAAATCACCGAGCTCACTATTGATTGGCAGTGATGAATAGAATTAATTGGCACTTTATAAGGAGCAACAAAAAAAATCATATGACACTTCTGAAACTTTTAGGAACCTTGCTAAACTATTTAACTTTACTGAAACATTTTAGATCATTTGACTCCTATTATATACAACACAGGGATTGTTCTGCCCTCTCTGGGAAAGGTCCGGGGGCCCATATGCCATTGAGAAAATTTGCGTTGTGTGCACTCCTTCAGGGAGTTTATTTTAGAGAAGAAACATAAACAAAATAAGAAATATTCCCTTTGAAGTGAACTGAGAACATTAATACAGAAGCTGAGTTTGTTAGGTTGGGAATTATTGTTTTTCTGAGAGCTTAGACACTCAAAAATATCCCTGCTACATATACACAAAAACATCACGGCAATATCAAGTTTATGGCATCTAGCTGCATGTCTTTAAATTTATCACGATTATCGAGAATCAGTTTTGATTCTCATGATTTCCTGCTGTAAGAATCGATCAACTTTCAGTTCTTTACATAATTTTCCCACATGAGGTGACCTTGGCTGTTGAAAGTGTCATTAACCCTTTCCCAACAAATCGGCCACAAACGCCCACGTAATATGCAAATTCAGCAGCTGAAAAAATATTATTTTTCAAAAAATTTCAACAAAACCATATCATGTAACCCCTCTTTGGAACGAGCTCATCGACCACATTCCAAAGAGGGGTCATATGATATGGTTTTGTTGAAATTTTTTGAAAATTTTTAAAAAATGATATTTAAAATAATAAATTTTGATATCGTCTGCATTGGGTAAAGGGTTAAACACCAATAAACTTTACATAATTATGCTCCCTGAAAAAATTTCAGGGAAGCATATAGTCGCCACCTTGTCTGTCTGTCTGTCCATCTGTCTCTGTCCTTCCGTCCATCATCCAAAACAAATGGTTTGACAGAACAAAATGAAACAAACTTGTTTACATGGGTTTATAACCATATAATACAGGTTGGGATTGATAATGGGCTTGGTTCGGTATTTTTTGGCAGAGTTATTGCCCTTTTCAAACTTGGACGTGTTCATATTGGTTTCTGGATGATAACTTCAGTTTGAGTGAAGGAAATGAAACAAAATTTTATACATAGGTTTAAAACCACATAATACAGGTTGGGATTGATAGTGGGCTTGGCCCAATATTTTTTGGCAGACTTATGGACCTTTTTTTTACTTAAAAAAACGTTGATATTTGTTTCCGGAAGATAACTTTAGCTTGAGTGAACGAAATGAAACAGAATTTTATAAATAGGTTTATCACCACATAATACAGATGGGGATTGATGGTGGGCTTGGTCCGATATTTTTGGCAGTGTTATGGCCCTTTTCTGACTTGGAAGACATGCTGATATTGGTTTCCGGATTCCGGATGATAATATGATTTATTGGTGTCCGATTTCAATCGAACTTTGATATAGCTCACTGTAGACAATATACCAGCAGGGTTTGAATTTAAGTGTGATGCGATAATTTTTATCTAAATTATGGTCCCTTTTTGGACTTTGTTAACTACTAAAATATAGTTTTTCATGAAGCGGAGGCATTAATGTCCCATGGACACATTTGGTGGCCTGCTGTATGGTTTAATGGAGATGAGATAAGATATTTATTAATTCAATATCAACAAAGACAAATGTCTAGAAACTTATGCTTGGCAGTTGGGGCAGGAGTATAGCTACCCTTGACATTCGGGGAGCATCTGTTGGCTGTGCCAACTCATTGCCCTTGTTTAGGATTTGGGAGTACTCTTATACCCTTGTGAGTGCAACTAGTACACAGTGTAACCCTTAAGGGACTGGTGATTTTTATACATTTTTACTATACTTTGAAAAGGGGCGCGGTGGCGTTGCGATAACTGGTTCTCGTCAGATCACCGAAGTTAAGCATCGTCGAGCCCGGTTAGTCCTCGGATGGGTGACCGTCTGGCGATCGATTCGGACTCCCGCGTTATGTCCTTGGGCAAGGCACTTAACCCCGATTGTTCACATGAGGGCACGATGACGCCATGTACTAAGGCGTACTGCACGTCGATGGTGCGCATGTCTTCAACCAATCTAACCCTGCATGTGCTGCAATGCGGTGTTACGATGTTGGGGAGCTGGCAGCTGCTCGTCGTTGCTCGGTGGTTCTCTCTGGGTACTCCGGCTTCCTCCACCCGTAAAACTGTCACGGTCATGATTAACTATTGTGCATAAGTATGTGACCTTAAACACCAATAAATATAAAATATAAATATACTTGGAAAGTCCACCTCCAGTGGCTTTGTAGTTGTTTCTGGTCAAGTCTTGGCTGCCTATAAAGGCAGCCAAGACTTGCCTAGAAACAACTGACAAGGTACTTAGAAAACAAGTTTTGAGTTTACCCAAGTAATGCATGTTGGGGCACCTGTTCCTTTGCATTAAAAAGTTATCAGAGTTCGAATCAGGCCCTAAAGGGTTACCTCTGGAGGGAGAAGTACAAATTTGGGTAAGTTTCCTGACATACATAATTATGTATGTGGAACATATGTTCCAACATACAGGGTTTCGGTGGTCTTGCTGATGAAAGGTACAGTACCTCAATTGGCAATGGTTTCTAGTGAAATGAAAGCTGCCTGGATTGGCAGCCAAGACTTTGCTAGTCACCGCTGCTTAGCCAAAGTGTTACCTTATAAGGGAGCAGAAGATAAGAATTGTCCAGGCTTTTATGGACACGTTCAGAATCTGTGACAAGAATCAAATGACCATTCGGCAAGAATCAAAGTTGGTTCTCATTGTTTTCCTTGCGAGAATTGATTCCGATTCCTGCATGAATATGAAGCCCTAAGCTGTAGTTTTCAATAATCTTCCGTAAAGCAATAAAAGAAAAAACAGTATTGAGTTCAATCCATAACAAGATGCTAAAATATGAACTTAATTTTGACGTTTTCTATTCTTAGTATCTCAGTTGGGATGAGTAAGATTTTGTGGTCGCCTGTCCTGCAGGGCATGCATATTTAAAAAAATTTCTATTCTAGCGCCGCTGTTTGTAAATTCCCTGTAGAAATTTTTAAAATGTAATTTGTAAATGCTTTCTCAATGGTAAAATAAGCATTTCAGAAAATTCTGAGGTTAAATACCAGATATATCAAGATATTATCTGGATCTCTGTGAGATTTACATGTAGGTGTGGGCTTCTGAGATGGGTTAGTTGTCCTCGTCTGTTGTCTTCGGCATTAAATCAGTTAAGTTATTTACCATAACTTGTTTTCATTTGCTACCAAAAGACCAGCCTCCATCCATCTCCTGTCTATTTCATTCATCTCTAGAATTCCTCTTATTACGTCAATGGTAAAATTCTTTGGCATCGATTGAGAAGTGTGTTTAGTAGTAAAAGCTATTTTTAACCACACTTCCTGCTTTTACACATCAAGTCAAAATTGATATAGTAAAGCTGCAAATTATGAATTGGGAATTTTCTGATGAGTTAAGCCTGAATGAATTTTTTAAGTACATGTGACAGGTGTGTGTATTTTAAGGCAGATTCAATGATTTATGAGATGGCTATCTACTTGTATGTGTGAATCTGACTTGTACTATTATCAGGATTTACTATATGTCTGTACATGTTTGTTGTGAGTAGGTCCATTGATTCCCAGATCAATGTCTTTGAATTATATTATTCATTCCATTATTGATGAACCAAGAGAGTACAGACTGTGTGGGAGTAGTTGGCCACAAAACAGCGGAGATAGATTAACAAGATAGTAAAACTCTCATCAGATAATTGGAGGGGAGAAGGGAGGGACTATAACATGTAGTTGCCTGACCATTCTGATTTGCATATACAGAAGCTTTTTTGCAAGCAGGACTTAGAATTCATGCTTGAATCAAAATAGATTCTCGGAAATGTTTCTCTCAAGGAAAGCAATGAGAATTGACTTTGATCTTCGCAAAATTCTTATCATAGATTCTGAAAGTGTCCTCAAAGGCCTGAAGAATTCTACCTATTTTTTACAAGTTGCGTAGCCATGAGGTGGCTGAGAGAGGGCACATTTCCCCCCTTCCAATTTCAGTCATGCCCCCACCCCAGGTGATGTGGCCTAATTCTTGATGCCTTTCACAACTTATAAATTATGGATGCAAACAGACTCTGAGTAAAGGAAATGGCATTTTTCGTCTTGAATTTCAAGATTTTCCTGGGGCACCCCCCCTTCCCCTCCTTCCCCTAGTGATAAGGGATATCCCCCTCTTGTTCTCAATGCTACATGGCTCGGATGATGCTGTGCATCCTATTCTGTATCCCCCCCCCCCCCCCAGTAGTTAAGTGATCTGAATGTAGTGGCTAGCTATCTTTAGGGGGGTAGCCGCTATGTTCAGATTGCTGAACTAGCTCCCCCCAGATATGACTCCTGCCCCCCCTCCCCCCCCCCTCCTGCCCCCCCCCCCCCCCACACACTTTGGTATCCTGGCTACACGCCTGTTTTTTGCTCCCTAATAATAAGGTAACATTTTGCAGGCCTTTAAATGGTGTCTTCCCACTAGACCAATTCCCGTTAGACCAATTCCCTTTAGGCCAATTCCCAAAAGACCAACTACATACTGTTATTGATTAAGGGTTGATTAATTAATAAAACATTTATTTATTGATAAGCACTTTATTTGATAAAATAAATAATAAAAAGAATCACAGCCTTTGAAAGTGTGTGATTACTATAACAATTGTTATGAAAAATCTGCCCAACATCTATAAAATATCAACAAGCCGGAAAGTAAGAAGACTATCACCTGAAAAATGAGGTCCCCAGAGGGTGAATTTGGTGATGCTACCCTGCACAGCAGGGTAGCATCACTAAATTTATCCTCTGTGAACCTCAACCTGAATCAAGGTCTCAAACATAAACAGAAAAAGCTACCCAGAGGATAAACTGGTCCACTGTATGGGTTAGCATCAGGAAATTAACCCTCTGGGGGCCTCATTCTGCAAATGACAGACTGCTTATTTTCAGGCTTGAATATCAATAACATTAAATACATTTATAAATATTTATAAATATATCAAATTATTGATATAGAATTATGTTAAAAGTAGAACACATCAGTTGGTCTAAGGGGAATTGGTCTTTTGGGAATTGGCCTCGTCACATGGGAATTGGTCTAAAGGGAATTGGTCTAGTGGGAATGAACCCTTTAAATTACACAGGGACCGACCTGGGCATGCGCCAGTGCATATTTGGTTCTGAAACATCAGGACCTGGCTCTTAAATCTCAGAAATAGGCTTCTCAGTTAGCGCGTAACTTCTCAGATCATATTTTGAGATTCTTTCGATGGATACTCGAGAGAGAGACTCTTACATGTATTATATATATGATTATCATTTATCATTGTTGTAGAGTGCTTAAGTTAATACTTCAAGTCTTAATTACCAAGCATTAATCTTCACTGTGGTTTCTGATCAAGTCTTGGCTGCCTAAATAGGCAGCCAAGACTTGATCAGAAACCACAGTGAAGATTAATGTTTGCTATAGTGTACTAAATGAAAATGATGAGATCTATTACATACTTGCAGTGTGTGTTACACAAACAGCAGTGTGACTCCGTAAATTGAAATCTGGCGCATGAATTGAAAAAATAGGCTCCGAGGCTAGAGCGTATTTTAAATAGTCCTGATCGGTCCCTGATTACACCAAACTCACCAGAATATCTACTCATCAGATGTCATCATTATTCATGGCTTCTGATTCATAAAACTGAAAAAACAGATCTACTTTCAATAGCTGAACCCCCAGTAACTGACTTCATTCCAGTTACCCACCACATATTCATCAAACGTCCAACCATTATCACAATGGAGAAGTTCCCCACCTGTTCAGTACACAGTGGTATGTGATGAATTTACAAGTTAGTTAATTGTCTTCACACTTACATCATCTTCCTCATCTGCCAACCCTACAAGTCCCTGCTGAATTTGATTGTGATCTTCTATGGCCTGGCAATCACACAAATGTAAGTAACAACCAATAAGGTGATACACATAACCTTTAAAAAGATAACCATAATTAAATAAGTCTTCAAAATCTTGGCACCACGACTGAACTTAAAACAAAATTGTCGATCGCATTGGTGCACAGCGGAGGCTCAATAAAATACCCTCCCTGCCAAATCCCCCCCCCCCCACCCTTAAAATAATCCCGTCTGACAAAATCCCCCCTGACAAAATCCATCCACATGTACAGCAAAATCCCCCCATGTTAATAAAGGACTGACCAACACAAATTTTTTAATTTTTTTTATTTACGCAAACTATAAAATATGAAAAAATCAATCAACATGAGATCAACAGAGTGAGAAAAGGCACTGAAATACGCATAATAATAATAGTCCTATTAACTAGGACCCTCAGATAATTACCTTCTCCCACTTCCCTGAAAGGAAATGGGAGAAGTTAATGACCTGAAGGTCCTAGATAGGAGTCATATGACTATAGAAATAGCAGCCCATGACCTCTTTGAGAAGTGCCATTCAGAAAAGCCATATCATGTGACCCACCCCCTTCAAGGTCATTGGGATCATTCTAATGAGGGGTTAAATTTATGTTTTTGTTTAAATTTTTAGCTCAACTTTGACGTAAGTCAAATTTGAGCTTATACTATGGCCAGTCGTCCGTCAGCAATTTATGAACCGATCTTTACGAAACTTCTTGGGTACCTTTGTTAACACCGTGGGATGAGAACAAGTGTTTTGGGGTCCGGTCTGAAATTCAAGACTGCCGCTAACAGCCATTTTGTACAAAATTAGGTGCAGTCAGATTTTTGCGCAGAACTTCCATATGAAAGCTCTGATTTGAATAATTTTTTGTATAAATGTTTAGTACCATGGTACCATGGGATACATCACATATGATACTGGTTTTTTTCTCATCCGTAAATTATACAAATTAGACTAACTTTGATTTATTTAGTGTTACTTTCAGCACTGTAAGTGCAAATGCCAATACAGCTCAGGCTAGAGGCCGTATTTATGAACTGATCTTTACGAAGCTTCTTGGGTACGTTTGTTATCACCATGGGACGAGAACGAGTGTTTTGGGGGCCGGTCTGAAATTCAAGATGGCCACTGGCAGCCATTTTGTACAAATTAGGTGTAAATTGCACCGTTCAATCAGATTTTTGCGCAGACCTTCCATATGAAAGTGCTGATTTGAATAATTTTGTGTGTGAATGTTTAGTACCATAGGTTACATCACATATAAAACTTTTTTTTTTCTCGTGCATAAATTATGCAAATTAGACTAACTTTGATTTATTTAGTGTTACTTTCAGCACTGTAAGTGCAAATGCCAATATGGCTCAGGCTAGAGGCTGTATTTATGAACCGATCTTTACAAAACTTCGTGGGACGAGAACAAGTGTTTTGGGGTCCGGTCTGAAATTTTGTACAAAATTAGGTGCAATCAGATTTTTGCGCAGAACTTCCATATGAAAGTGCTGATTTGAATAATTTTTTGTGTGAATGTTTAGTACCATGGGATACATCACATATAATACGGGTTTTTTTTCTCGTGCATAAATTTTGCCAATTAGACTAACTTTGATCTATTTAATGTTAATTTCAGCACTGTAACTGCAAATGCCAATACGGCTCAGGCTAGAGGCCATTTTTATGAACCAATCTTTACAAAACTTCTTGGGTACCTTTGTTATCACCGTGGGACGAGAACGAGTGGTTTTGGGTGCGGTCTGAAATTGAAGATGGCCACCAGCAGCCATTTTGTACTTTAGTTAGTGCAATCAGTTTTTTGTACAAAACTTCTGTATGAAAGTTCTGATTTAAATAAATTTTTGTATGAATGTTTAGTAACATGGAATACATCACATATAATACAGGTTTTTTTTCTCGTGCAAACATTATGCAAATTAGATGAACTTTGATTTATTCATTGCTATAAATCATTGCTACTTATACACAGAAAGTGCACATGTCAATACGGCTCGGGCTAGAGTCTGTATTTATGAACCGATCTTCACGAAAACTTCTTGGGTACCTTTGTTATCATCTTGGGACAAGAACGAGTGTTTCTGGGTGCGGTCCAAAATTCGAGATGGCTGTCAGTGGCCATTTTGTACAGAAATTAGGTCCAATCAGTTTTTTGTACACAACTTCTATACGGCTCAGGCTAGAGGCTGTATTTATGCACCGATCTTTACGAAACTTCTTGGGTACCTTTGTTATCACCGTGGGACGAGAACGAGTGTTTCTGGGTGCGGACTAAAATTCAAGATGGCTGCCAGTGGCCATTTTGTACCAAAATTAGGTCTAATCAGTTTTTTGTACACAACTTCTATACAGCTCAGATTAGAGGCCATATTTATGAACCAATCTTTATCTTCTTTACGAAACTTCTTGGGTACCTTTGTTATCACCGTGGGATGAGAGCGAGTGTTTTTGGGTGCAGTCCAAAATTCAAGATGGCTACCAGCAGCCATTTTGTACCAAAATTAGTGCAATCAGTTTTTTGTACAGAACTTCTGTATGAAAGTTCTGATTTGAATAAATTTCTCTATGAATGTTTAGTAACATGGAATACATCACATATAATACAGGTTTTTTTCTCGAGCAGAAATTATGCAAATTAGATGAACTTTGATTTATTCAGTACTACTTATACACAGTAAGTGCATGTGTCAATACGGCTCGGGCTAGAGGCTGTATTTATGAACCGATCTTCACAAAACTTCTTGGGTACCTTTGTTATAACCTTGGAATGAGAACAAGTGTTTCTGGGTGTGGTCCAAAATTCAAAATGGCTGCCAGTGGCCATTTTGTACCGAAATTAGGTCCAATCAGTTTTTTGTACCCACCTTCTGTACGGCTCAGGCTAGAGGCTGTATTTATGAACTGCTCTTTACGAAACTTCTTGGGGTACCTTTGTTATCTCTGTGGGACGAGAATGAGTGTTTTGGGGCGTGATCCAAAATTCAAGATGGCCGCCAGCAGCCTTTTTGTACCAAAATTAGTGCAATCAGTTTTTTGTACACAACTTCTGTGTGAAAGTTCTGATTTGAATAAATTTTTGTAGGAATGTTTGGTAACATGGAATACATCACATATAATACAAGTTTTTTTCTCATGTGGAAATTATGCAAATTAGATGAACTTTGATTTGTTCAGTGCTACTTATACACAGTAAGTGCACATGTCAATACGGCTCGGGCTAGAGTCTGTATTTATGAACTGATCTTCACGAAAATTCTTGGGGTACCTTTGTTATCACCTTGTGACAGGAACGAGTGTTTTTGGGTGCCTTTGTTATCACTGTGCTATGGGAACAAATATTTTTGGGTTCAGTCAGACCCACTCTGGGACTAAGATTTCTTTTCTAGTTCAGCATCTAACTGTCACCCCACTTTTACAATACTTTACCTATATATTTGTTACAGGCTACGGTCAGCATTTATGTACAGACCGTTACAATACTTTACATGTACCTTTGTTATCAGGACATTACCCAGATGTTTGTCATTGCTGTGTCACATACTATACATGTACATGTCTTAAACAAGTTGAGCTACAGTGTCATTGACACTTTCATTTTAAATTTGAAAAAAATAAATAATGAAAATAACAAATTTTGACATCCTGTGCTGTGCATTGGATAAAGTGTTAACCTTTTACCCAACAAATCAGCCACATCCGCCCATGTAATATGCAAATTCAGCAGCTAAAAAAATATTATTTTTCAAAACATTTCAACAAAATCATATCATGTGACCCCACTTTGGAACGAGCTCGTTGAGCTCATTTCAATGAGGGGTTACATGATATGGTTTGGTTGAAATTTTTGGGAAAATTTTTAAAAATGATATTTTCAAATACTTGTAATAAATTTTGATATTGTCTGCATTGGGTAAAGGGTTAAAATATTCCATGCCCAGTGAAGGCATATTTTTTCCTTTTGTTCTGAAAAGAGTTGAAGCTTGACCACATGGTGACATCTAGCACTCTTGTGGTATTTCAAATGAAATCAAACTGTGGAATGGGTCAGGTTACTTCTGGAAGATATCATTGCAAGAAACTGAAGTTCATTCAAATGTCAAACATGCTGCTGATTATAGAAATTCTAGGAAGGTTTCCAAAAATATTTCCTTTAATCTTTCTTACACATTTAAGGTTTTGTTCCATGGCTTAACACATGGTGTTTCAATATTGATTTCATACAAAATGTTCTGTCTGATCACAACATTTTTATTAGCTGTGACAAGCAGCTCCATGTGTGACAACATCAGTCAGTCAGACAGTCTGTCTGTTGGTTGGTTGGTTGGTTGGTCTGTGACCAACAAGTTTTTAAACTCGGTAACTTTTAAAATAATTGATATACATAATGACATCATATTTGGTATGCAAGTGTATCTTATTGATGTCTGGCCCCATGATCAAGACAGGAGTTATTTGAAATATTTTTGTCAGAATTATTGCCCTTCATAAAACTTTGAATTTGTTTCTTTTTATGATCCTTCGCAGCTTATTGACCTGAAAATAAAGGGCCTATGGGCCTAAAAAAATTAAAAATCTGTTTCTCAGGCCCTCCCACATGGTCCTTTTGGCTGCCGCATGCTCTCTTTTTATGACCAATTTAAACTTAAAAAAAAAAAAAAATTAAATGGTTTATGTCTGATATTTTACCCAAGTTGAAAAAATTGATGAATTTGTCCCTTGAGTGCAAGAAGGCTTTGCAATGCTTTAGCATTGCAAAGCCTTCTTGCACTCAAGGGATGAAATACACCACCATCCATGCTATTCTGTAGATTATGAGGCCTAAAACTTGAACCAAGAACATGAACTTTTGATGGCAAAGAAGTAATTACTGAAATAAAAAATAAAATAAAAAACCGCTCGCCCGCATGCAATTTTACAAATAATGTCCTGAGAAACAGAAGATCTATTTTGTGTGGCCATATCGTTATCTGTTGGCTAACAGTTTACACCATACAGCATGCTCGTAACCAATAGGTAAAGGGTGTAGTAATACTTATCTGCCTTCTCTGTTTTTACTATTCCAGTCATGCTTGTTTAACATCTTAATTTTTTTTTTTAAACATAATTTTATTTCTCAAAATAGATATAGGGTTTGACGAACAGGCATAGCCTATATCAACATCTCTCCCAATGCATTCAACAAATTACAAAAAATAATAAATGGGTGCAGGTGCGTGTGCAATGGAGGGCAACACGTAATTCTGATTTCATTAATCACATTTTACGAAGCCCTTAATTACGTTCTATGCATGTTGCCTCCAAAGGGAATCCATTCTTCAGCAAATCTTGGATGATTTTTCGCATGACAAACAGACATTTTCAAACATTGAAATACGTACTGGTCTATTAGATTTATGACAGCTACAGTACAGTTGTGGCCATTGAAATAGGCTGATGCTCCCTCTCCCCAGTCCCCTCCCTCTCTCTCTCTTGAGAGAGAGAAAGAGAGAGAAATCTTAATGAGATTCCTGCCTATATAAATATCAACCAAACGAGATCGTACGCTAGTTGTTGCTATTTATTTTGGCATGAATTCTTTTAAGATGATGATTTAATAAACTTATGTTATATTATTGTGTCGTTACTTGTTGCAGCCTGCTGTAACATGTAGTTTGTTTGTGTATTTTATAATTGACATAACCCACACGTAACCTAAACGGTCGTTCGCAAGTTATTTCCAGGCCTGAGATTAGGTGCGAACTCGCAGTTTTTTCTCCATTCATCATATGTCTATTTTTGCCATAGGATTTATCAGTAAATAATTAAATTTATTATTCGCTAAACGATAGATTATCGAAGAAATTGCGGAAAGATAGAAACCATATCCCCCACTGTGAAGACATAGAAATTTTCACTTTCACGGTATCAATCAAAATGGCGGCTTTCAAAGCATCACTTCAAGGTGAATACGAGTAAAATTCTCACTGGAAATGATCAGTTTGTTCTAAAAACGTATAATGAAAAGACAAATCTAGTGTTTTTGAGTGAGTGGATACCGATCATTTCCAGCAATAATTCAACACGTATTCACCTTGGAATTGGTGCATGAAACCTAGTCCAAACATGGCCTGAAAGTCTGTAATATAAGTTTTGGGTTTGGTACGTCCTTCAAAGGACGTACCAAACCAAAAACTTATATTACAGTCTTTCAGGCCATGTTTGGACTAGAACCAACCAGCTGAATCAGATTGTAAGACGCTATCTGTTCCAAATATCGATCAAATCACTTCCAAGTATCAGTGATTCAATGTGCTGTTTACTTTCATGCATCAATTCAAGGTTGAAATGAGAAAATGAAATGAAAAAGCATATAATAAAAAGAAAATCTAGTGTTTTTGAATTGATACCGAAAATGATCTCACTTGTGACTGAGACAAATGGTTATTTTCGCTTACGCAAGCGCTCACAAAAAATAAACATTTGTTTCGGTCACTCATGAGATAATTTTCGATATCCACTCAAAAACATTAGATATCCTCTATTTATTTTAGTCAAGCTTCTTATAAAATCTGTTCTGATACTTAAAACAATTAACTATTTTTCCTAACATACTTTTCTGTCAATGCTGACAAAAAAAAATTTCTAAAATGAATTTGAAATTTTTTTAATTTGTCCACCCCCCCCCCCCCTTTCCTTACAGGCTCCAAGCTTTTCATGCCCTGTGTACCTAGGGGGAGAGGGATGGAGGGATTTATACATGAATGAACTTACCTGTCTCTGACAGATGGTGTTTCTGTCCATTAATTTATCCATCTGTCTATAAGTTTGACATTGCATATCCTGCTACAGCTCTTCACAGATTTTGTCCAAACTGTTATGATTAACAGTAAAATGGGAGATATGCACAAAGTATTTGTAATCAGGTTGTGGTCTGATGAAATTTAAGAATTATATTGCTGCACACAACCTATAACCATTTCATTGCATATCGTACAGTTCTACAAGTTGTTTTTTTTCCCCCAAACTTTAAATACATCATCAGGATGAATGGATGATGGGTAGATGTGCATCACATCAAGTACCAGGGCTGTGGTCTGACCATGTTTTCAAGAGTTATGGCCCTTGACACAGTTTAAACATTTTTTATCACTTCAACAATTCACAAAGGAATTTCTTCATATACATAAACAGTATGTTGGGTAAATGTACTTGTGATAACCAGATAGTGATTTGACAGTTCTCTCATAAGTGTTATGGTTATTGCCCATCACACCTGGCTGAAAGCTTGGCATGCAATGTTGTCATGTCCAATGGACCAAGAGGCAAGGACATTTTAGAAGGTATGGCTCAGGAGAGTTGCCCCTTAATTTGAGATGTTTTGTTGCGAGGTGTTTTTCCTGGTGGGTTTTTTCTTTGAGGGTTTTTTTCCATATACCCCTAACCCAGTTCACAAACCTTGTCAGCACCCTTGTTGGAAGGGATTTTCCATCTCCCTTACTTGACCCCCGAAAAAAATTTTGGGGGACTATAGAAATCAGTGGTGTCCATTCGTCCGTCCCACTTGGTGTCCCCATGATAACTCCAGTTTGGATCATTTGATTGGATCCAATTTTGGTATGTGGCCTTCTTAGCCCAAACCACAGGTCAAGTTCGAATATGGGTTCGGCAAGATTATTTTTATTAGAGTTATACCCCCTTTTTCGACTAAGAAATTTCAAGATTTGCGGTATCCGGATGATAACTCCAGTTAGGATTATTTGATCGGAAAGAATTTTGGTATGTGACTTTCTGGGGTAATAATACAGGTCAAGTTCAAATATGGGTTCGGACCGATCATTTTACTAGAGTTATGCCCCTTTTTTGACTTGTTTTTTCGGCGGACATGTGGCCGAGCGGCCTTTTATTTCAATCTAATTTTGTCTGCATTGCTTACTGCTCTAATTCCTTGGAACAGCTCAATAATATCCTAGAGAATTGGTTAAAAAACTTTGTTTTTAGATGAACAGAATGAAAAAAATCAACATTTTGCTATCTTTCGTATTTAACCTTGATTGGGTAGGTATATGGTTAACACTTCACCAAACCGGCCCGTACTATTCTAAAAAATCGGCTATTAATTTTCATTATTTTTTTCATTTTTTTCCTCAAAAACATAGATTATGACCCCCTTGTTGGAACGAGCTCGTCAAGCTCATTCCAGTGAGGTGTCATAACCTATGTTTTTGAGACAAAAAATTAAAAAAATTATTTATTCAAAAAAATTTTTGCAAGTGTTGTCTGCTTTACATGTTAGGTAAAGGGTTAACTGAGTAATACAGCCCAGGAAGTCTTAAGCTGTTAATCATCACAATAATGTACATTAGTGCTGGTTTCATATTTATGAACTGAATAATCTGATAACCTTCAGATTTTTAACCCTGGTGTAATATATCCTCTTTTAATCTTTTTCTAATGTACTTGGCCTTTTGTTGAAGTGATTAACACATCCAGCTTAGGTACTTATTTTAGATATTAATGCTTCACTGTTGTTGTCAACACAACAATCTGTCTTTCATAGTGTTTTCATTCCTGTTGGATGGTCATAGTATTACAAGTGCCCTTTTGATAAGGACTTCGAGGAATACTCGGTAACCTCAACATTTTAAGCTTATCCTACACAAGTCGTGGACTGGTCACTTTTCAAGGGTGAGCAATATTCCCACAGACACATTAATATCAGATTCCCAACACTAGTTATGGGAATAATCATCAAAAATTTGATTAATGAAGCACCGGGTGAAACCCGGTGCTTCATTAATTAAAATTTTGCTGATGATGATTCTCATTACCTGGTAATGCATGCGTGGACATCACATCTCATGCGTGGATTACGACCAGTCCACGGTGGCTGTACTGTACTCTGGTTTGTAAGACTGGATGAATGTATTCAGCTCTTGAATTCTCAATTCTGTAAAAGAATACTGGAATTGAAATTTTGGTTGCTCAGTGCTCACAGTGTTATTCAGTAGAAGCGTGTTCACCCCTCACCCAAATGTAACGGCCAAAACTGGCCAGCACTATTCACAAAACTCACCATTCAATTTTTATTATTTTAATAATTTTTTGTCTCAAAAGCATAGCTTATGCTTATGGCCCCTCATTGAAACAAGCTCATTGAGCTCGATCTAATCATAGGTCATAAGCTATGTTTTTTGATGCAAAATATAAAAAAAAATGAGTTATTCAAGAATTTTTCCTTTTGTGTTGGGTAAAGGGTTAACTGATTTTCCAGCTTGTCAGTGAAAAATATTCAATTAACGTGAGTATCTGTTATCCCAGAATTCACCTAATCGGTTTTGTACAGGTGAGTACTTCATCAGAGGCAGAGTAAGACTGTTGATGTTGTCCTTTTATAATAACTTGTTTGGCGAAGGACTTGGTACCCGGCGAATGACTAATTGGTGAACAGTGTGTTGGACACTGGCGAATGACTTGGTGAATGACCAGTAGATTTTGGCAAATGACCGGGCTGAGTGACAGTTTGTTCATTCTATGAAATAAGCCTACATGTATATGTTGGACACTAAGTCCTGTGTAAGTCGCGTTTTTGTTGGTATAGCATTTCCAATCAACGATAGGTATATATTTGTTGATGTTGGCGATATGAGAGATTTTATAAAAGGACTAGGGGGAATTTTATCAGTGTTGTGATATCCATAGGGATACTGGATGATGGGGTGCCAGATTTAATGTCAGTGCACAGGATATCAAAAAATTTTATTTTAAATATTATCTTCTCAATGTTTTCAAAACATTTCAACAAAGCCATTTCATGTGACCCCTCTTTGGGGGGTCACATGATATGGTTTTATTGAAATATTGTGAAAACATTTTTTTTTTGAATGTCTCAATTTGGAAATTTGTGGGTTGATGCGAGTAAAGAGGTTAAAGACATATATTGAGTTCGGTTTCAAGTCCATACTGATGGTCAATGACCAGGGAACAGAAAATTTAACTCTTGTCCAACCTTGTCTATTTATTGATTTATTTATTTATTGGGGTTTAACAACACTTTTGGCATCCTGGGTCACCTGATGTCGTTCAGTTTTATGGAAAATTTAGAGATGAAAGCTTCAGGTCTGACTCAAAATAACCTTTCGCTCTATAAGATAATAGAATTCTGTATTGGTTTTGTTTGTTTCAGGCGAAATAAGTGAATAAAGATACCTGTGAAGAGTGCTTCAGAGAATGGTCGATTACCTACGTTTAGCTGGGGCTGGTGCTGTCACAATAGGTGCACTGACCACAGCATCTGCCTTATACTTCCATGGAAGACCATCTCCAGTGCATTCAGAAATAGACTTTGAAAATCAGACCACAATCATTCCAGTAAGTGAAAGTAATTTAAGTTATTTCAGCTTTTTAGAACATTTAGAACATCTGTTAGATTCTCTCATAATAACCTTTATTATGCCTCACGTTTGTAACATCAGCCGTGATTAGTTAATTTGACACCTTCTAAAAGTCATAGTACTGGAGTTTTGGGGCAAAACACGGGTACCATCGGAACATGCTTCCCTGGAGACAAGAGAACAATGAAAATGTAAGCTCCACTTCCATTGATCAGCGTCGATTTCATACGTCCTGATTGGAATTTCTCAACACCAAACACTGGCGCCGTGTTCGTTTAACTTTCACCGATAGACACAAACTTACCAACAAATATATCATCTTCAGTGGGTGTGTTTTTAATTTTAACTGCAAACAATGAATTCAAAAGAATCAGAAATATTAAAAACTCACGTGTTGTTCACCACTTCAGTGAATCCTGAATATGAGTTATGACTTCAATCAAGTATATTTCCACAAGTTTAGTACTCGTCGACCTCACAGAGCCCCACCTCAAGTTCAAAATAAATTGTTTCACTCCGCTTAATTCTAACAACTGTCGTTGCCCAAGAAACATGAATTTATATTCCATTAATTTATACCACTTATCACTCAAGCATTAATAATGAATGATGCAGTTGTAAACACTGGCATTTGGTGATATAGAAACTCCCAAAGTGACGGCACCTGTGATAAGTCATTTTCGAAGAGACGTCATTCATTCGAAATGACGTCATGTTTTTGGATTCGACTACATTGTTATTACAAGATTGATGGCATGTTGCAGTTAACGCTTAACAATGAACGTTATTTTTTATTCGGCATAATAAAATAATTAGAACGTTTCTTTTCATGTTCTATCGGTCGATAGTACCTGAGTTTGTGTGATTTCTGAAATAAAACCTTCAGCAGCTTCGCTGAGAATGTTTCTTTTCATGTTCTATCGGTCGATAGTACCTGAGTTTGTGTGATTTCTGAAATAAAACCTTCAGCAGCTTCGCTGCTTCAGGTTTTATTTCAGAAATCACTCAAACTCAGGTACTATCGACCGATAGAACATGAAAAGAAACGTTCTAATATTATAGTATGAGGGTGCATGAGGTACATATATATGAACAATTATATGACTGATACACATGATGGTAGATGAATAAAGCCATTGTACAATAATCACAAATCTGTAGACTTGAGTGTTGAGATTCTGGTGCGCATATTTATATTTATTTATTTATTGGTGTTTAAGGTCACATACTTATGCACAATGGCTAATCGCGAACGTGACAGTTTTACGGGTGGAAGAAGCCGGAGTATCTGCAGAGAACCATCAATCAGCGACAAGCAACTGTCAGCTCCTCAACATTCTAACTCTGTTCAAGCTCCGCTCAAGTAGGGTTACAGCGGTTGAAGACATGTGCACCATCGACGTGCAGTATGCCTTACTACATGGCGTCATCGTACCCCAATGTAGGCAACCAGGATAAAGTGCCTTTCCCAAGGACACAATGGGGGTCGTCCCGGATGGGGATCGAACTTGGGACCTCTAGCATAGAAGTCCAACAGTGTACCCGTCGTTGCTTGGTGGTTCTCTCCGGGTATTCCGGCTTCCTTCACGCATAAAACTGTCAGGGTCATGATTAGCCATTGTGCATAAGTATGTGACCTTAAACACCAATAAATAAATAAATTCTGACAGTCTACCACTGAGCCATTGCGCTCCCACTGGTGTTCATATAAAGTAAGATACTTACTATTTCTCAGGTTGTGTTTTGAACTGTTTTCTTACTACACGTTGTAAGTATGTAGCATTGACCCGAGTAAAGGTCCCTCCTTACAGCACATTTCTTGCAACATTGCAGTAATGGAGAGTGGATTTTAATTGAAACACCCACAGAGTGGAATTTCCACTTTGATTTGTATTCCTCCTTGTCATACTGCAAAAAAACTTTGTCATATTGCATTTGGTCACTTTGTACCTACTCCAATGTTTGGTTCCTTATTAAGGTAGATAATGGCATTCAAAGTTCTCTGTAATAACTCTCATAAGAAAACTCATTTTGACAATACATGATTACATGTAAAAATAAAATTAGGCTACATTGAAATGTAAATTCTATGTTAACTCCCTGCACACTGATGTCAAACTGTTATTATTATATATTTTATAAATAACCACATTTCTATTGGCTGGATCTTTTACATGTGACTGGTACTCAAAAACCCATGTACACCGGTTTTCCAGTGAATGTCAACTTTCTAAATATAGCTTTTGGAAATCCCCTCTCGACAGTACAGTCGCCGTGGACTGGTCGTAATCCACGCGTGGGCAGTAATATCCATGCATGCCTTTACCAGGTAATAAAAATCATCGGCAAAATTTTAATTAATGAAGCACCGGGTTGTACCCGGTGCTTCATTAATTACATTTTTAGTCGAGTTGTGACGAAGTCAAACTCGACTTATAGTTTGGTGAATGGCGGGCGGGCGGGCGTAAACAATTGGTTTCCGGATGATAACTTGATAGTGGTTGAACTCACATTCATTAAACTTCATACGTAGGTTGGTCTTGGTGGGAGGAAGAACCCTATTGATTTTGGACATGCTACGTCGAAGGTCAAGGTCACAGTGACCTTGAACGTAGTAAATCTTAAACAATTGGTTTCCGGATGATAACTTGATAATGGTTCAACTCACATTCATGAAACTTCATAGGTAGATTGGCCTTGGTGAGGGGAAGAACCCTATTGATTTTGGACTCGCTACGTCAAAGGTCAAGGTCAACGTGACCATGAACATAGTAAATCGCAACAATTCCTTTCCGGATGATAACTTGATAGTAGTTCAACGTACATTCATGAAACTTCATAGGTGGGTTGGCCTTGGTGCGAGGAAGAACTCTATTGATCTTGGACTCACCAGATCAAAGGTCAAGGTCACAGTGACCTTTAACATAGTATATCGCAACAATTGGTTTCCGGATGATAACTTGATAGTGGTTCAACCTAGAGTCATGAAACTTCATAGGTGTGTTGGCCTTGGTGCGAGGAAGAATCCTATTGATCTTGGACTCACCAGGTCAAAGGTCAAGGTCACAGTGACCTTGAACATAGTATATCGCAACAGTTGGTTTCCGGATGATAACTTGATAGTGGTTCAACCTAGAGTAATGAAACTTTACAGGCGTGTTGGCCTTGGTGCGAGGAAGAACCCTATTGATGTTGGACTCACCAGGTCAAAGGTCAAGGTCCAAGTGACCTTGAACATAGTATATCGCAACAATTGGTTTCCGGATGAGAACTTGATAGTGGTTCAACCTAGAGTCATGAAACTTCATAGGTGTGTTGGCCTTGGTGCGAGGAACTGTTGTCACAACTCGACATTGGATCGGTGATCCTGAGCGGCATTTTTGATGATTATTCCTATAATTAGTGTTTGGAATCTAATATTATTGCGTCCGTGGAAATATTGCCCACCCGTGGAAAGTAACCAATCCACGGCGGCCGAACCGCAGTTCTATTTCAGTTGATATAATAGGTATGACATTGTTTATTAGCTCAACTTTGACGAAGTCAAATTTGAGCTATTGTCATGGCCCGTCGTCCGTCTGTCCGTCCGTCCGTCTGTCCGTCTGTCCGTACGTCAACAATTGGCTATGGCTCGGGCTAGAGGTCGTATTTATGAACCGATCTTTACGAAACTTCTTGTGTACCTTTGTTATGACCCTGGGACGGGAACGAGTGTTTTTAGGTGTGGTCCGAAATTCAAGATGGCTGCCAGTGGCCATTTTGTACCGATGATGCAAAAATCAGTTTTTTGTACAGTACTTCTGTATGAAAGTTCTGATTTGAATAAAGTTTTGTATAAATGTTTAGTACCATGGGATACATCACATATAATACGTTTTTTTTCTCGTGCGTAAATTATGCAAATTAGACTGACTTTGATTTATTTAGTGTTACTTTCAGAGCTGTAAGTGCCAAGCTGCTATGGCTCGGGCTAGAGGCCGTATTTATGAACCGATCTTTACGAAACTTCTTGGGTACCTTTATTATGACCGTGGGACGAGAACGAGTGTTTTTGGGTGCGGTCAGAAATTCAAGATGGCTGCCAGCCACCATTTTGTACCGACGATGCAGAAATCTGTTTTTTGTACAGAACTTTCATATGAAAGCTCTGATTTGAATAATTTTTTGTATGAATGTTTAGTACCATGGGATACATCACATATAATACGGGTTTTTTTCTCGTGCGTAAATTGTGCAAATTAGACTAATTTTGATGTTTTTTGGGGTTACTTTCAGCACTGTAAGTGCAAATTCCAATACGGCTCGGGCTAGAGGCCGTATTTATGAAGTGATCTTTACGAAACTTCTTGGGTACCTTTGGTATCACCGTGGGACGAGAACGAGTGTTTTTGGGTCCGGTCCGAAATTCAAGATGGCCGATGGCAGCCATTTTGTACAAAATTAGGTGCAATCAGATTTTTGCACATAACTTCCATATGAAAGCCCTGATTTGAATAATTATTTTGTGTGAATGTTTAGTACCATGGGATGCATCACATATAATACAGGTTTTTTTCTCGTGCAGAAATTATGCAAATTAGATGAACTTTGATTTTTTCAGTGCGACTTACACACAGTAAGTACACATGTCAATACGGCTCAGACTAGAGTCTGTATTTATGAACTGATCTTCACGAAATGTCTTGGGTACCTTTATTATCACCTTGGGACGAGAACGAGTGTTTCTGGGTGCGGTCTAAAATTCAAGATGGCTGCCAGTGGCCATTTTGTACCGAAATTAGGTCTAATCAGTTTTTTGTACACATCTTCTATACAGCTCAGACTAGAGGCCATATTTATGAACCAATCTTTACGAAACTTCTTGGGTACCTTTGTTATCACCGTGGGATGAGAGTGAGTGTTTTTGGGTGTGGTCCGAAATTCAAGATGGCCACCAGCAGCCATTTTGTACCAAAATTAGTGCAATCAGTCTTTTGTATAGAACTTCTGTATGAAAGTTCTGATTTGAATAAATTTTTGTATGAATGTTTAGTAACATGGAATACATCACATATTGTAAGGTGTTTTTTTTCGTGCCGAAATTATGCAAATTAGATGAACTTTGATTTATTCAGTGCTATTTACACAATGTAAGCACACATGTCAGTACGGCTCAGGGTAGAGGCTGTATTTATGAACCGATCTTCACAAAACTTCTTGGGTACCTTTGTTATCTCCTTAGGATGAGAATGAGTGTTTCTGGGTATGGTCCAAAATTCAAGATGGCTGCCAGTGGCCATTTTGTACCGAAATTAGGTCCATTCAGTTTTTTGTCACAAGTTCTATACAGCTCGTATTTATGAACTGATCTTCACAAAACTTCTTGAGTACTTTTGTTTTCACCTTGGGACAGGAACGAGTGTGTTTTGGGGTGCCTTTGTTATCACTGTGCTATGAGAACAAATATTTTGAGGTTCAGTCAGACCCACTCTGGGACTCAAAGATTTTTTCTAGTTCAGCATCTGACTGTCACCCACCTTTACAATACTTTACCTATACATTTGTTACAGGCAACGGTCAGTATTCATGTACAGACCGTTACAATACTTTATATGTACCTTTGTTATCAGGTCATTACCTAAATGTTTGTCATTGCTGTGTCACATACTATACATGTACATGTCTTTGTCTTGACAAGTTGAGCTACAGTGTCATTGACACTTTCATTTTTATGTTATTCTGCAAATGTTAACTATCTTATTGTTAAATAAAAGTATTTCTGGTTGATATAATTGAACTTTTAATTGACAAATAGAAGATTGTTTTTTGAGAATGATGTGTGTAATAAAACAGTTATGGACAAAAGTCCATAACTGTTGGTGGTAAATATGATGTGATATGAACAGATATGAACCTAAAAAACTTATATTGACCTCGGCTAACGCCTCAGTCAATATAAGTTTTTTTTAGGTTCATATCACATCATATTCACCACCACTAAAGTCCTTAATTGTATTTCATGCCCAAATTTTTCCCATAATGCAATGAGGAATTTAACCAATTCAGTCTTATTTGACAGCTCATTCCTAATTGCATTATGGGGAAAAGTTGTGGCTTGAAACTTCAAAATTTTGACATCAGTGTGCAGAGAGTCAAATTAAGTTGAGTGACATTATAATGAGACCACAGAGTCTGCCAAATGTGGATAAAGAACTTGATACTATGATTCCTGCATGTATTCAACATTTTTCTGATACAATGCAGACATTGGGAAATGTTCTGGGTAGCACACCACGTGTGAAATCTGGATTGCACGTAAAAGTATCATGATTAGATGTAATGCATCTGAGTGATGTTATGATGTGAATGAAATGCTTTGACACAAAACAGCTGAAATGGTTAACTGATTAACCAATGATCAACATCTTGATTGATCGAAAAAGTAATTGATCGGTTAACCGTTACTGCTGAACTAATGTATTATATGGGTTAACAAAGGAACAAACTTGCCCCAAAACAGGCAAACGTTGTCACTGAATCACATCAATTATATGAGACAGAGTAAAGCAGGCAAGTTATTTGCTGACATGCTTGTTCGCTTGCATATTCATTTTACCGTATCAGTAGCTGGAAATGTTTTTTCTTAACCCTCTACTCAATGTAGAAGCAGAGGATTCTTGCAAAATAAATTCTTGAATTATTAAAAAATTTTCAATTTTAGTGTCATACAAAGCTTATGACATCTCATTCAGGGCTGGGACAAGTTAATTTTTGTCCTAACGGGTTAACTTATAAAAAATTAACGTGTTAAAACGTGTTAAAAAGATAATGCCCACAAAACAGGTAGTTTGAATGTCTCATAATGGAAATATTGAAGTTTTAATCAACGAAACATGGAAATAAAATCGACCAAATAAGAATTGTTGCCTTTTGCAACTGGTATACGTGCATACGCTCGATGGAGTCACAGAAGAACACCACGTGTTGATAGCAGAAGTTCGTTCACAGAACCGAGTCTATTTATAGCTCTCCCGAAACATACTCTAAGCAGGAAAAGCAACGTCATCGGAACGCAAATACCGTGTCTGGTTAGGGTTATTATAGACTGGCTGAATTCAGTTTATTGTTGTATTTTACGTTATTCAACATGCATATACGATGATACAAAGAATATGAACTATGGCGTTAATTAACAAGTTAAATTTTTTCTAACGTGTTCATTTTCTTTTAACACGTTAACGTGTTAAAGCGTTATCTGCTCCCAGCCCAGGTCTCATTGTAATGAGTTTGGAGCTGGTTCCAATAAGGGGTCTTAAGCTATGTTTTTGAGACAAAAATTAAAAACTTAAAATTTGAATGGAGATTTTTGTATATAGCGCTGGCCGGTTTTGTGCTTTACATTCGGAAAGGGTTAATGCTGTAAATCATCAATGGAATGACGGTTATTCAGCTACCTATTAGGTAAAGTAATTAATCGGTTAATCAAGGTTAATCCATGTGATTCATTGATCAAGAAAACTCTTTCACCTGGCTGGTTTTGTGCGTTACATTGGGAAAGGGTTAATGCTGTAAATCATCAATGGTATGACAGTTATTCAGCTACCTATTAGGTCAAGTAATTAATCGGTTAATCAAGGTTAATCCATGTGATTCATTGATCAAGAAAACTCTTTCACCATTTCAGCTCTACTTGAATGGTTGATTCTAATCCCATGTGCTCTACCCAAGTTGTGTTTTGGGTTTTTTTTAGCTCACCTGACTGAAAGTCAGGGTGAGCTTTTCTTATCAATCTTCGTCCGTGGTCCTGCGTGAAGGTGGTGTTTGAGCCTCTTTCTCCTAAACCACCGGCTACATTTTAATTAAATTTCATGTAAGTAGTGGTTATAAAGGGGCATTTTGATTTTTATCCAAATTAGGTTTTGGCTCATATTGAGCAGAGGTGTGGGGAAAAAATGTCCAAATTTTTTGAAAATCTTCTTCTGATGAACCACCAGTAACAGAGACTTGGTATGTGGTATACAAAGTCCTTTTGAGGTTTAGAATCAAGTTTGTTCAAGAGAAGTTTGTCGGGCATTATTTGCTTTCGTTATGGGAGGGGCAAAAATTTTGGCCACGCCTAAAATTTCTATTTTCAGAACCGTGAGGTCGATTTCAACCAAATTTGATATGAGATGATAATGGGTGATAAGTAGTTGATAGATGCAAAAAAAAATTTCTGATTGCCCCGTGGGAACCTCGGGAGCTAAAAATAGGAAAAACCTTAAAACTGCCATATCTCCAAAACTACACGGCACAGAGAATTCTTATTTTGTATAAAGCTTACTTTTATCCAGTAGAATAGAATGGTTAAAAAAACTCCCTATCAGTTTGATCACAAGGTACATTTTTCAGGACTTTGAAAAAGTGCTGAGTCAGCACTTTTTAACACTGTTAGGCAATGGGAAAAAGATTAAACAATCTTATCCAGATCCAGAATCTTTTGATATTTTGCAACATTGTAGGGTGGATCTGCTTCAAGTTTGTTCAAATCAGCCCCCTGGGTTCATATTTGGGCTCAGTATAGGAGCCTGATTTCGAACTTAGTGCATTTCAGGCAAATTTCTTTAAAAAGCTTCTTCTCCAGATCCAGCAGGCAGAATCATTTGATATTTGGTAGGCAACATTGTGGGGGGGATCTGATTCAAGTTTGTTCAAATCGGCTCCCTAGATTCATATTTGGGCTCACCATAGAAGCTTGAATTCGAACTTGGTGCATTTCAGGCAAATTTCTTCAAAAATCTTCTTCTCCAGATCCAGCAGGCAGAATCTTTTGATATTTGGTATGCAACATTGTGGGGTGGATCTGATTCAAGTTTGTTCAAATCGGCCCCCTGGATTCATATTTGGGCTCACTATAGAAGCCTGAATTCGAACTTAGTGCAGTGCCATGCAAATTTCTTAAAAAATCTTCTTCTCCAAATCCAGCAGGCAGAATCTTTTGATATTTGGTATGCAACATTGTGGGGTGGATTTGATTCAAGTTTGTTCAAATCGGCTCCCTAGATTCATATTTGGGCTCACTATAGAAGCTCGAATTCGAACTTAGTGCATTTCAGGCAAATTTCTTTGAAAACCTTCTTCTCAAGATCCAGCAGGCAGAATCTTTTGATATTGGGTATGCACCATGCTTAGGGGGGTGAGATTTCAAGTTTGTTCAAGCCAAGTCCCTGGGTTCATATTTGGGCTCACTGTTGTAGCCTGAATTACAACTTACTTCAAAATGAGGAATTTTCTTTAAAAATCTTCTTCAGATCCAGCAGTCGGAATGTTTTGATATTTGGTATGCAGCATCCTTGGGGGGTGAGATTCAAGTTTGTTCAAGCCATGTCCCTAGGTCCATATTTGGACTCACTGTGGGAGCCCGAATGATAACTTACTTCAAAATGAGGAATTTTCTTTAAAAATCTTCTTCAGATCCAGCAGTCGGAATGTTTTGATATTTGGTATGCAGCATCCTTAGGGGGGTGAGATTCAGGTTTGTTCAAGCCATGTCCCTAGGTCCATATTTGGACTCACTGTGGGAGCTTGAATTGTAACTTAGTTCAAAATGAGGAATTTTCTTTAAAAATCTTCTTCAGATTCAGCCGTCAGAATGTTTTGATATTTGGTGTGCAGCATCCTTAGGAGATGAGATTCAAGTTTGTTAAAGCCAAGTCCCTGGGTTCATATATGGGCTCCCTGTGGGAGCCCGAATTATAACTTAGTTCAATATGAGGAATATTCTTTAAAAATATTTTTTTTTTTTAGATCCACTGGTCAGAATCTTTGGATATTTGGTATAAGCTTTTCTTAGGAGGAGCAGATGCAACTTGTTGAAATCAATTCTCTGGGTTGATATTTAGGCTACCATGTCAGGTGAGCACCCTCAGGCCCCTTGTGGCCTCTTGTTTTTTTTATTGGACTTTAATGGTTAGCATTGGTTGAAAACAAGTGTACCATTGACATGCTGTATGCCTTAGGTCACAATCCCACCATTAAAATCTGTCAATATTGGGCCTCTTGTTTTATTGATTTACAGCTCCCAGTGGATGTTATTAAACCTCTACACTCTTATGTCAAAATACCAAAGTTTTCAGCATCAAATTTTTCTCACAATGCAACTGAGAATTTAATAAATTATATCTTGTTTGTCAGAGCTCATTGAGCTCTGTCGAACAAGATATAATTTGTTAAATTTTTCATGCTACATAGGCAATATGGAGTCAGTGACGCAAATTTTGAAATACAACCAGGGTGCTAGGGGTTAAAGAAAAGCCTATGATACAGGGTTCCCCATCATAGTGAAATAATTGTTCTTCTTTATAGACAGTCTCCTCCTGAAACTTTGACCAGGAGAGCATTACTTGCTCTCTTGTGATGTTTAAAATGACAGGCCTGTGTAAATTTTGCCAATTATTCAGAAAAAGGGTTAATTAGCTTGTTCCGTGTTGAAGTGGAGATTAAAGGACTTCTTGAACGACAACAAAATTCTTGAAAATTGGATTTCTTCAAGTAATTAAAGCAATACCACTTGATTTAGCATGTGAATCAAGTGTTTGTATCCATTTTATTACTATGAAAACTACAATTTAGAAGTTTCTTAACACTCAGAAACCTGAAGTCAACATTACCTGGCATCATATAATACAGCAGGTGCGCTTGTCACTGACGGTCTGGATAATGGTGAGCAGAGGGTCATACTAGGGCCCTATAAAACTTCAAGATTTGATTCGATTTTCGAATCTTGAGTTGCTATTCGATTTGATTTGAATTGGCTTCTGGAATGTAGCTTGGCATCACTCATTTTGGTTTTCTCACAATATGTATAGTTCTGTTGGAAATTGTACTTAAATAGAATTGAAAATAAAGACGCAGTGTAATTTCCACTATCTGAACATTTGTACAGCCCTCAAAATTAGCTACAGCAATCGGTAATGCCATGGTAAATGCTGTAGTAGATTGATTTGGCTACAGCAATCCAGTGCCATTGCCAGAAAATTGTGATTCAAATTCTTGTAAACCTTTTGACATGTTCTACACAATACCAAGCCAGTTAATAGTTTTGTCTGTGAGTTAAATTGTGAAAGAATACTGATCAAAATGAAGTAAAATACACCCAGTAAACTATACATGAATGCAGGTGTTATGTGTGCAATGTAATTGATACTGACAGAGTGCACATGCCAGAGAATTATACAAAATAAAAAATGTGTGGGCAGTCAAAATCAGTTTGTGACTTGGACAACTTGTCACAAATTGGTGTCAATTTCACAGTCTAACAGTACTGTGCAGCAGGTTTAACCTATTCACTCACTTCTTCAATGTCAGGAATTGACTTACGGAATTGAGATTTCTGGAATTTGAATTTTGCCATGCAACCATTAATAGCAACAAAGGCAATCAATTATCATTAGTGATTGAGTTTGACCAAGGGCAATAATAATACACTGTCCATGCCATTATGACGACTGCATTTTGATACGGGAAACATTGAAGAAAGCAGGTGCTCAGAGTTAAAAATTGTCATTCAAATGTTCACAAAGATTCCAAATTTGGATTATTCCCTGTAGCTAAATATAGCCAATGGAATGGCATTATCACGACCAATCATTATGCAGAGCTGAACTGAGTTTAAAAGAGCATTGTCAGATGTCATCATGGCGTGCCCATGTTGCAGCACAGTTGAGATCAATCGAAGTAATTTTTAGCTCAACTTTGGCGAAGCCAAATTTGAGCTTTTGTCATGCCCCGTCGTCCGTCTGTCCGTACGTCAACAATTGGATACGGCTCGGGCTAGAGGCCGTATTTATGAACCGATCTTTACGAAACTTCTTGGGTTCCTTTGTTATGACCGTGGGACGAGAATGAGTGTTTTGGGGTGCGGTTCGAAATTCAAGATGGCTGCCAGCCGCCATTTTGTACTGACGATGCAGAAACCTGTTTTTTTGTACAGAACTTCCATATGAAAGCTCTGATTTGAATAATTTTTTGTATGAATGTTTAGTAACATGGGATACATAACATATAATACAGGTTTTTTTCTTGTGCGTAAATTGTGCAAATTAGACTAACTTTGTTGTTTTTTGGTGTTACTTTCAGCACTGTAAGCGCAAATGCCAATACGGCTCGGGGCTAGAGGCCGTATTTATGAACCGATCTTTATGAAACTTCTTGGGTACCTTTGGTATCACCGTGGGACGAGAACGCGTGTTTTGGGGTCCGGTCTGAAATTCAAGATGGCCGATGGCAGCCATTTTGTACAAAATTAGGTGCAGTCAGATTTTTGCACAGAACTTCCATATGAAAGTGCTGATTTGAATAATTTTTTTTTTGTGAATGTTTAGTACCATGGGGTACATCACATATAATACAGGTTTTTTTCTCGTGCAGAAATTATGCAAATTAGATGACCTTTGATTTTTTCAGTGCGACTTACACACAGTAAGTACACATGTCAATACGGCTCAGACTAGAGTCTGTATTTATGAACTGATCTTCACGAAATGTCTTGGGTACCTTGTTATCACTTGGGATGAGAACGAGTGTTTCTGGGTGCGGTCTAAAATTCAAGATGGCTGCCAGTGGCCATTTTGTACCAAAATTAGGTCTAATCAGTTTTTTGTACACAACTTCTATACAGCTCAGACTAGAGGCCATATTTATGAACCAATCTTTACGAAACTTCTTGGGTACCTTTGTTATCACCGTGGGATGAGAGCGAGTGTTTTGGGGTGTGGTCCAAAATTCAAGATGGCCACCAGCAGCCATTTTGTACCAGAATTAGTGCAATCAGTCTTTTGTACAGAACTTCTGTTTGTAAGTTCTGATTTGTATAAATTTTTGTATGAATGTTTAGTAACACGGAATACATCACATATTGTAAGGGTTTTTTTTTCGTGTAGAAATTATGCAAATTAGATGAACTTTGATTTATTCAGTGCGACTTACACAATGTAAGCACACATGTCAATACGGCTCAGGGTAGAGGCTGTATTTATGAACCGATCTTCACAAAACTTCTTGAGAACCTTTGTTATCACCTTGGGACGAGAATGAGTGTTTCTGGGTATGGTCCAAAATTCAAGATGGCTGCCAGTGGCTATTTTGTACCAGAATTAGGTCCAATCAGTTTTTTGTCACAAGTTCTATACAGCTCGTATTTATGAACTGATCTTCACAAAACTTCTTGGGTACCTTTGTTTTCACCTTGGGACAGGAACGAGTGTGTTTTGGGGTGCCTTTGTTATCACTGTGCTATGAGAACAAATATTTTGGGGTTCAGTCAGACCCACTCTGGGACTCAAAGATTTCTTTTCTAGTTTAGCATCTGACTGTCACCCACCTTTACAATACTTTACCTATAGATTTGTTACAGGCAACGGTCAGTATTTATGTACAGACCGTTACAATACTTTATATGTACCTTTGTTATCAGGTCGTTACCTAGATGTTTGTCATTGCTGTGTCACATACTATACATACTATACACTTGTCTTGACAAGTTGAGCTACAGTGTCATTGACACTTTCATTTCAGTTTGAATGATGTGGAGTTGCATTTATTCGAATCAGTTGTTTAGCTGATTTTGTGAATATAATCACCAAAAAGTCTGATAGTATACAACAATTAAGTAACCTAATTGTTGTAAACTATCATTATATCCCCCGCAACGAGTTTGGGGTAGGTGGGAACTGGAATCAACACGTCTGTCCGTCCATCTGTCTGTCCTTAGACATAATTTTGTCCGGAGATTTTCTCGGATGTTTATGAACCTATCTGCTTGAAATATGGTACAAATGTTCACCACTGTGAGAACCTGTGCACCTGTGGTTATAGTTCTGGTTGGATTATTTTTACCAGAATTATGCCTCTTTTTGACTTGAAAAAGCAGACCTAGAAGTTTGTCGGGAGATTTTCTCAGATGTTTATAGGGCGATTCCTTTGAAACTTGATATGGATGTTTACTACCACGGGAACCTGTGCACCTGCGATTATAGTTTTGATCAGAATTTTTTTGCCCGAGTTGTGCCCCTTTTTGTCTTAGAATGGTTGAATATTGTCCGGAGATTTTCTCAGATATGTATGAGTCGATTCCTTTGAAACTCGGTATGGATGTTTACTACCATGGGATCCTGTGCACCTGCAATTATAGTTTTGAGCGGAGCTTTTTGGCCGGAGTTATGCCCCTTTTCATCTTAATATGCCTGATTGCCTAGAATTTCGTCCAGAGTTTTTCTCAGATGATTATGTGTCAATTTCGTTGAAACTTGATATGGATGATCACTATCATGGGAACCTGTGCACCTGCGATTATAGTTTTGATCGGACTTTTTTCCTAGAGTTACGCCCCTTTTCATCATAGAATGCCTGAATTTTGTCCAGAGATTTTCTCAAATCTTTGTGTGTTGATTTCTTTGAAACTTGGTATGGATGTTCACTACCATGGGAACCTGTGTACCTGCAATTATAGTTCCAATCGACCTTTTCTTGCCAGATTTATGCCCCTTTTCTTCTTACAATACCTTAATTTTGTCAGGAGATTTTCTCAGACGTTTATGGGTCGATTCCTTTGAAACTTGGTAAGCATGTTCACTACCATGGGAACTTGTGCATCTGCGATTATAGTTTCGATAGAACTTTTTTTTTCCAGTGTTGTGCCACTTTTCGTCTTAGAATAATCATGGCAGCAGGAGGTATGGACAAGCCCATCTGGGACAGTCAAACCTCTAGTTCTTTTTGACGAGAATATTAACAGAAACTCTTGTAAGAATAAAATGGTCAATTTCGGCGAACATGTTGACACTCATGGGCTTACCGCTGTGTCAGTTTGCCTCTGATACCAAACCACTTACAACCAGAATAAATACTGTTGAAGTTCCGTAGCAAACTGATTTTGCCATGGCCAAGAAATGCTAATTTTGAGGGCTATTTACCCATGCCACCAGCCATGCTAATTCCAGTCTCACTAGAGAAAAGTTTAAAGTTTGCTCCCAATATAAACCATGGGCAGTTGCTAGTCCTCTGCAGTGCCTAGTACCAATGATTCTCGCCCCCCATTTCTGTTTTTGAACTATAAAAATCCTTACTGGGTAATATTCCAACAACATCGACGAAGGCATACCGTGATGATGTAGTTTGAATACTTTATCTGTCGGGACATGAGCCATCCCTATGGGAACAACTCAAGTTTACAGCATCCCCCCTTCCTTCTTCGAGATACCCCTGATTTGATTTGAGATTCGATTTGAATTCAAATAAGAAACCTGATTCGATTTGAGATTCAAATAAGAAACCTGATTCGATTTGCAATTTTATTTGAATTCAAATAAGAAACCTGATTCGATTGGAGATTCGATTTGAATTCAGATAAGAAACCTGATTGGCTGATTCGATTTGAGATTCGATTTGAATTCAAATAAAAAACCTGATTTGATTTGAGATTCGATTTGAATTCAAATAAGAAACCTGATTCGCTTGGAGATTCGATTTGAAGTGAAAATGGTATATAATTTGAGCAGTTGTTTCCAATCACGTCATCTGCCAAGAGTGTGATACAGTGCTGCCCACTTAATTGTACATCTCTTAATTAAATAACCTTGTTAATTGAAAATAATTTCCAAAAAACAAACCATTTACCATACTTTCAGCACAAATTTGACCTCTTAATTGAATATGGGTTATAGAGCAAACTCCTGTTAATTGAATAAAAAGAAATCCTGTAACATGTAGAGAAATCATCCTGACAATCACTAAATACCCAATGTTTAGAGACCTATTTTACATGCGTGCAACTAACAGAGGCACATTTGTTCTATTATATCTAGTTTGACAGAGCTCCAAGTGCTCTGTCAAAAAGATATAATAGAATAAATGCTCAATTTATCTCTAAAATACAGGAAAATGACCAAATCCCTATTAATTGAATACTGCTGATAATTGAAGAATTCTCACTGGCAAAGTGGCTATACAATTAACAGGGTTCCACTGTATCAGGAATGCAGAAACAAAAAAAGTCTTGATATTGAGAGTTTATTACATAGTTACAGTACAGTCGCTGTGGACTGTTGTAATCCATGCGTAGGCAGTGATGTCCATGCATGTGTTTACCAGGTAATAAAAATCGTCAAGATTTTAATTAATTGAACTACCAGGTTGTACTGGGTGTTTCAATTAATTAAATTTCTTATAATTATTCCTATAATTAGTGTTTGGAATCAAATATTATTGCACCCGTGGATATATTGCCCTCCTGTGGAAAGTGACCAGTCCTGAGACCGTACTGTAGTTTCATATCGGCTGTGATATCAGTTCAGTTTGAAGTAACTACTTGATATCGGAGTGAAGCAGTGCCTAGTGCAAGGCTGCAAGCTGAGAGGTCCTCAGTCGAATCCCACCTGCGGCAATCACGTTGTGTCCTTGGGCAAGATACTTCACCCCATTGTCCATGTGGGGGCACAGTGGCGTTGTGTAGTAAGGCATACTGCACGTCAATGGTGCACTTGCTTGTCTTCAACCAATGCTAACCCTGCTTGTGTGGAGTTAGTATGTTAGGGAGCCAGACAGTTGCTCACCATTGCTTGATGGTTCTCTCTGGGTACTCTGGCAAACTCCACCCAGTAAAACTGTCCAACACGAGGTGACCCGGGTTGTCCCAAGTGTTGTCAAACCCCAATAAATAAATAACACTAGCTTTCGGGATTGTATTTGACAAGTAACTGTTAATGGTTTCTATGTAAACAGTTTGCTTGTGCTTAAAAACAATTCATCGGAGCACAAGTGGCTCAGTTCAATCTCTGCCAGAGACAACTGCATTGTGTCCTTGGGCAAGGCACAAGGCACTTAATCCCAATTGCCTATGTGTGGGACACTGTGATGCTGTGTTCTAAGGCATATTGCACTTCGATTGGACACTTGTCTTCAACCAGTGCTAACCCTGCTTGTATGGAGTTAGTACGTTGGGGAGTCTTGACAGTTGCTCGCCATTGCTCAGTGGTTCTCTCTGGGTACTCCGGCTTCCCTCACCCATAAAACTGTCTTGACACGAGGTGGCCCTGGCTGTTGAAAGTGTCATTAAACCCCAATAAATAAATAGATTATCATCCACAATTTTTTAATTGATGAAGCTCTGGAAACAACTCAGTGCTTCATTAATTAAATTTTTAATGATTATTTCTATAATTAGTGCTTGGAAGCTAATATTGCACCTGTGGAAATTTCGCCCACCTGTGGAAAGTGACCAGTCCACAACGGCCGTACTGTATTTGGCTTTGGTACATCCATTGCAGGCATTTAGTCTATAATTTTTTTGCTTGACAGAATTCAAACTAGATATAATAAAATAAATGCTCAGTTTATCATTAGAATACAGGAAAAGACCAAATTCTATTAATTGAATATACTTGTTAAGTATTTTCCACAGGCAGAGTCGCTATTTAACCAGGCTCCACTGTGGTTTCGTTGGAACAGATGGGGGTAAAGGGTGTTTTCTTTGTTACTTTTGATTAAAAAAAAAATGGTCAGATGTTCTGAAACAATTTTAGTTTTGCCTCCTTTTTCTCTGGTAAAGATGATTCTAAATTAGAAGTTATACTTGGAAGATGCTATTAAGATTTTGTCAGCTTACCAAAGGATGTTACCCTCATAAGGCAAAGCAAAGGTTATGCACAATGCGATGAAGTCCTAACATTTTTTTCTCATTTCTATTCTTCCACACAGTGTAACACCTCCCATTTTCAGTCTTGCTGTGGAACAGACCTACATGTTTAGAAAAATGAGACCATCGAACAATGTGGGACATAGAATCACTGTTTATAAACGTTATGTTAAAACTATGTTTAGTGATTGTATGCTTCATTGTGGACTTGTGAGTTTATTCATTACCAGTTGTCTTTGTTCAGTATAAAGGGTTCCAGATGGCGGTATCATAGTTTGTCAGAATTAGAGATCAGAGTTAGAGATGGACAATGTACTGAAAAACCGAACTGAACCAATCATTGAATATTGAAAGCATCAGTATTTTCAAATTTTCCTGCATTCGCTATTAATAAAGCCTTGTTGAGGCTTGATAGCAGGTGAAGTGCTCATTTTCATGAAAGAAGTGACTAATTTTCGTTTCAGTTTTATTAATCCTTAACTGGTGGAGTGCTGGAAGACCATATTTGAGCTTTACTCTGAAGTGAAGGTACTGCAGATTATAGGCTTCAAATTCAGTGGATGTGCTTCCTATCACAGTGTGCAAAATTTCAAAAATTATTCTAACCAACTGACCATTCACATGGTTTTGGAGATGGCTAACCAAATGCTCGACCATGTAAAAATTCTTTAAACACTGCTTTTTTATCATTAACAAGTATTCATATATTGCGTGGAGTTGCAATATATCTTGTCAAAAGTCTAAAAATCTGTCAGACACAAGAAAGGCTGGTTAACTGGTAGAGTGCTGGAAGCCCATATTCAGGCTTTATTCTGAACTGCAGGTACATAAAGTTGAAGACTTCATATTTCGTAGATTTCCTTCTTATTATTTTGGAAATAAAATTACTTCATCTCCATCGATTTACAAAAATGTGTGAACAAATCTTGAGGCAATAATTTTTTTTAGCACTCTACCAGTTACGTTACTCAGACTTTACCATTCAAGATGCAACTTTTGGCTAACCGGTCATCCGTTCCCATAGATTTAAATTTGCGTAACCACCACGCGAACGAAAATGAGCGTTCCCGTCAAATTTTGCACGCTGCTATCACTTCAAAGTGGAATGATTTAGTCTGCATAGATTTGCCTTGTTATAATTTATGGGAGAGTGCCTGTAGGCACTCTCCCATGAATTGTAACAGGTCAAAGACATCTGAACAAATTTTGAGGGCTAAAAATAATTTAGCACCCTACCAGTTAACCCTTTACCTAACATGAAAAGCAGACGACACATGCAAAAAAAATTCTTGAATAACTAATTTTTTTCATTTTTTGTCTCAAAAACATAGGTTATGACCCCTCATTGGAACGAGCTCGACGAGCTCGTTCCAACGAGGGGTCATAACCTATGTTTTTGAGACAAAAAATGAAAATATTTTGAAAATTAATTGGCGATTTTTGAGAATAGCGCTGGCCGGTTTTGGCCGTTACGTTGGGTAAAGGGTTAAGGACCTGAATTCTCACTAGTCTACAACCTGTACATGCCCAGTTTCCTATCAGTGATTTGTGTTTTGTCAGAAGGAGCTCCTAATGATGGCATGTTAAAGACACATACTCTGAGATTGCAAAAGCCTGAAATAGGCCATTAAAGGTTAAAAGCGTGTTTGGAACAAGTCACAAAATTATTGTAGATATGATTTGTGTTGGCAGAAGAATGCCAGTGTTACGATCATTGCCAAAAGCGTTTGTGACCATGTGGTGAAATGATACAAGAACTTATTCTGTATTCTGGTGTGAATTGCCCTTTGGTTCTATCAGAAAATCTCTCTCAAATCAGATACCGACCGCTATCACAGGATGCTCCCATAAAAATATTGAAACCGATACCGAGCTCTGTATTCCAATACAGCCCATATCTAGTCAGAATTCTAGAAAAATGGTTGCCATCATTTTAACACTAAAAATATGACTGCCATTCTTGGCAGACAACTGTGATGGAAATATCACATTCTCATCATATCAAATCATCTTGCCAGGTTTGAAGAAAATTGATCCATAAATGCAGCCTGATGGGTGTGCTGAAGAAGTCCAAGATAGCTGCCCCTGAGGGTAACAGACCCTGGCTGAAATTTAACATTTACTCAACATACTAAGTCCTCCTTCCGGATTTCAATAAAACAGATATGTGCATGTAAATGCGGCCTGTAGGGTGTGCTGTAGAAATCCAACATGGCTGTTATGAAGGCATTGTGTGTGGCTGACCATAACCAACATAGGACATTCTTAGATAATCATCCTGTCAAATCACCCTGCCAGACTTCTAGAAAGTTGATGCATCAATGCGACATACATGGTGCTTTAAGGAATCCAAAATGGTTGCTATGCCTGCCATTATGGGCTGCCAAACAATAAAATAAGACATACTCATCATACTGAGTCACCTCTGCCAAATTTGAAGTAAACTGATGCATAAATGTGACCCGTAGCCTCTGCTGAAGAAATGCAAGATTGTTGCTGTGGCAGCCATTACAGGTGGTTGCTATTATGGGTAGTCAACCATAACCAAAATAGAATGTTCTCATCTACTCATCATAGAAAGAGAGCTGATACAGTTAACCAATTAATCGATTAACCAATGGTCAACATCTTGATCGATCAAAAAAATTAATTGATCGATTAACCGTTACTTTTGAACTACTGTATTATATTGGTTAACAGAGGAACAAACTTGCTCCAAAACAAGCAAACATTGTCACACTGACTCACATAAATTATATGAGACAGAATAAAGCATGCAAGTTACATGCTGACATACTTGTTCATAACATGCTCATTATACTGTATCAGTAATTGGAAATGGTCAATCTTATCCCTTTACCCAATGCGGGTTATGGTAGCAGATGATACTTGTAAAATAAATTCTAGAATAACTAAAAATCTTCAACTTTTGTCTCAAAAAGATACTTTATGACCCCTCAACGGTACGAGCTCAGCGAGCTCGTCCCAATGAGGGGTCATAAGCCATGTTTTTGAGACAAAAATTGAAAGCATAAGATTTTTATATAAAGCACTGGCCAGTTTTTTCCTTTCCTGTTACATTGGTAAAGGGTTAATACTGTAAATCAACAGTACGTCAGTAATTCAGCTACCCATTAGGGCAAGTGATTAAGCAGTTATCCAAGATTAATCCATGTGATTACTCGATCAACAAAACCCTTTAACCCTTTCATCTCTACATAGAAAGTCATCCTGCTGAGTTTCAAGAGAATTGATACATAAATGCAAACTGCAGAGTGTTCTGAAGAAATCCAAGTTGTCTTCCCAGGTGGCTATTACTTGACCAAACGAGGACATTCTCATCTACTTGTCATCTTAAGTGATTGAGCCAAATTTCATCAAAATTGATGTATGAATGCAAACTGTGCTGAAGAGTAAAACAAAGTTTCCGGTGGTAGCCATTGTGTGCAGTCGACCATGACCAACATCTAACGTTCTCCAGGCCTGGCATTTTCAGAAGAGCAATTTATTCACTCGCCTACTGCTCGCCTTAAAAAAAATTGAGGAGAGCGAAAAATAGCCCCTCTGGCCTTAGAAAATAATGATTACCATAACAGCCTATTCCTAAAACCCACAGATTTTCAGATCTCTACTATGCTAGTGGTCTCTACAAGATGGCCACACTGCCCCTCCCACATCTCCGGGCCTTGCTAAGGCCTGGAGTTGTGGGAGGTGCAGTATAGCTGTCTCACAGAGACTACCTTGTTAGCAATACTAAATAAAATGTACAAAGCCCACAAGGCAGAATTCATTAATAGTAAAACTTCATTTTGCCTCTTTCAGCTTTTGTAAGCTTAAGGAGAGCTAATCGCTCCCCTAGGCCTTGCAAGGGGAGTGATTTTTAGCCCTCCTGCATTTTTAAGAATGCCAGGCCTGGTATAAATGTGACATGCAGGTTGTTTAAGTTGGCTGCCATGGTGGTATCAAAATATGTTCTCTTCTCATCATACTAAGTCACTCCAACCAGTTTCAAGAAAATTGATTCATAAATATGACCTGCAACCTGTGCTGACGAAATCCCAGATGACTGCTGTAGCGGCCATTGTGGGTAGTCGACCGTGACCAAAATAGGACGTTGTCTACTCCTCGTACTGCCTAGAATTTATAAATCTCTTTCCTTGAGAAGTGAAGCAGTGCTTGTTCACTCACTGTGGTAAACAATCTCTGTTTTACTGGTAAAATAGGACCCACTCAAAAGGTTCTCTAAATGGGCAGACTTTCTCCATGTTGTGGTCATGATTAGTCATTGTGCAGAAGAATGTGATCGTAAACATCTATAAATAAATTTCTGAATGAATAAAAAAATAAATAAACAAAAGCAACGCTAACGCGTGTGCTAATGTCCCCGAAGGTAGCCAAGGCATACTCACATGTGGATAATCAGACAACAGCTTCACTGCTGCTACATTGCAGAACAACACTACATTGCAGAACAACAATAAGGAATGGCAAAGTGCCAATAAATTTTTTATTACTTATATTTTGTTAATATGTTTTGTAACAACAGACAACAGCTTCACTGTTGCTACATTGCAGAACAGCACTAAGGAGTCAGTAATAGAGAAAAAGTTATAAAAATAATTGCAGATGACTTGAATTGTGCCATATTGAATAATAACTGAAAGAGGCAAAAATAGGAACAGTACATACCTTTGTTAAAAATTCTCAAACCAGTGAAAAAGTAGAACTGGTCCAAGTGAAAAAGGGGGCATAACTGCATCAAAAATTACCGAGTCAAACCTCAAATTGAAACCGACCTGTACTTTGACATGAGTAATCAGCATATAAAATTTGAAATTCATCGGTTCAGCCAAACAATTTTAATTAGTAGGAAACCAAAAAATCATCAATTTTCAAAGTAAATAAGGGACATAACTCCTGTAAGATTTTTCGGACGAAACCCTAGGTACAAGGGCATCCGTTCCCCCAAGCTGCCCTATCACCATACCAAAGAACATTAAAATCCGACAATTGATGTTCGACTTATAATACAAAATGTTCGTACGGACGGACGGAAAAAGTAAATAAGGGACATAACTCCTGTAAGATTTGTCGGACGAAACCCGAGGTACAAGGGCATACGTTCCCCAAGCTGCCCTATCACCATACCAAAGAACATTAAAATCCGACGAGTGATGTTCGAGTTATAATACAAAATGTTCGTACGGACGGACGGACGGAAAAAAAGTAAATAAGGGACATAACTCCTGTAAGATTTGTCGGACGAAACCATAGGTGCAAGGGTATCCGTTCCCCCAAGCTGCCCTATCACCATACCAAAGAACATTAGAATCCGACAACTGATGTTCGAGTTATAATACAAAATGGTCGGACGGACGGACGGACGGAGACCTCAACTATATACCCCTCGAAAAAATTTTTCGGGGGCATAATAAAATGTATTTTTTATAAATTTTCAGTTTTAGATTGCTTATTCGATTGTTAATTCAGTTGTCATACATAAACCTTGGGAAATGAAGCATTGCTTGTTAACTGTGGTAAACGGGTTCTGTTTTACTGGTAAAACAGGACCCCGTTACAAATGTCTGGGGTGCAAGTCCTCTAAATAAATAAATAAACCCTCTGCAAACTCCTATCAAAATGCTCTAATTTAAAGCAGCAATTTTTTCCAACATACCATTAGACGTTTAATCAATTCAATCTTGTTTGACAGAGCTCATTAAATTGGTTAAATTCCTAAAGTTGCTTCATGGAAAACACTTTGCAGTCTGAAAGTTTGATATTTTGATATCAATGCCCAGAGGGTTTCAAATGAAAATACTGAACACAAAAAACCCAAATTACAGTAGTAGAAGTAAATTATTTTATTATAGTGTCACGTTTCTATCTTTACAGAAAAAAATACATTACATTGATACAGATGAGTAAAGATGAGTAAAGTAGCATGAAACCCAGCCGTGAAGGCTTATGAGACTCTTGAAAAACGATATAAATTTCTGTGTATATTGTATAATATGTACAGAATTTTTCAAATCATTCGCACACACAAAACCACCCAATCCCTCCCCAACCCAACACCACTACCATTCGTAAGCACAACTATGCATCTTAACAAATAATACATGAAATTGATTAAATGTGTAAAATAGCATGAAACACAGCCGTGAAGTCTTACGAACATGTATATTTTGAAGGACACAATTGTGTTTTAGTGGTTTGTGGACCCTCGGCAACATCTCCTTATAATTTGGAGTCCAACACCTGCACAACTAAACAGACCAACACACATTGTCCCAAAAATGCTGGACTCAAAATATTGTATCTTACAATAAAAATGCTGGGGTGACCTAAGACAAAGACTGGTACAGGCCGGTATGTATATTTTGAAGGAGACATGCATCAGGGAAGAACATTGGATAACCTTGTGTTGAGTTCGTCCAAAGGTTATCCACAATTTTGCAGGATAACCTTTTCTTGCACCTCTAAAATCACCGTGTTCAAATTTGGAGTTTCAAACAAATTTATCATAAACCGTTTCTAACTGTCGACTGTTAGTTTTCTATTTTTTTTTTTTTTGGGGGGGGGGGGGGGGGGGGGTGTAAGGGTTGTTGTATATTTATTGCTTGTAAGTAGTCTGGGATTACTCTGAATTTAATAATGCATTCACTTACCTCATGTATGGTGTATTTTGAAGTTATGCACATGACCAGTTATATACACTTGGTCAGTGAAGGTTGAAAGGACAGGTGGTAGAGACACCACAATGTTCTCGTGGAAGGATGATAAACTGAACAGTGCTAATGATAGATATTTTATTTTTGTGATCATTAACTGATAGAGTGCTGGAAGTCAATATTTGATCTTTTATTCAGAAGAACAGGTACTGCCACCTAAAGGCTTCATGTTCTGTGGATGTGGTTCATATTACCTATGAAGTGAAATTATAAAGCCTGCGTGGATTTGCCTTCCCATAATTTATGGGAGAGTGCCTCAAATTTTGACGCCCAATAATTCAGCACTCTACCAGTACTAGTTAAAAAGATACCGACAAAAGATAGTGCAGTGGGTTACCTTGGTTAAAATGGTTATGCAATTTATTTTTGCGTGACCTTCGTGGGAATATATTAAATTTTAAATTTGTGCATTCCTGTTCGTGTCTTTGGGGAATTTAGAATGTTGATTTCTGATCCCCTGTCAGAAACCCTTGACAACATCACCTAGAAATCAGGTGTTCAACAGAACACCTCGCCCACACCACTGGACTATTATATTGCCAAAAGAATGATTGCTCAAATCTGTTGTTCATTATAATACTTGGTTCAATGTTATTCAACAGTTAAATCACATCCTTTGAAATTGAACATAAAAAAAACTGCATAAAAAACTGAACCAACCTAGCTATCTATTATGTCCTCTCATTTTGGAACATCCTTGCAGGCCTGGAAATAACCTGCGCGAACGAACTGCCGATTACGACAAAATAATACAACATATCTTTATTAAATTGCTAATCTCGCATGTTTTGCCAGAAAGACTTGACAATCTTGACTCAAAGTTTGAACATTGCATCCACATTATGAATAGAATGAAAGGCCGTTTCCACCTTAAAAGAATTTCCGTATCCACCTTAAAAGAATTTCCGTATCCACCTTAAAAGAATTTCCGTATCATTATGTGTCTAAAGCTGTATATAAATGATTTCCCAAAAGAGATGTCCAAAATGAGTGTTTTCTCAGAGACCTAAATAAGGGTGGTGTTGTGTCAATAATTTTTACAGTGGTGAGATATTTTCGTCAGGATTCGAGTCTTGGGTATCGATTCGCTCTTGCTAGTCACCATGTACTTTCCTAACGAGACAAGATTTGATATTTGGACTTTTTGGTCAAACAGTTTGCCATAGGCCTACAAATCGAGATCTGTGGCACCCGATTTGGGCTGTTGGGGCCCAGCATGACCAACCTGAAATAAGTACTAAGCGATATACGTGTTAATTAATCAAGAACTTGGGAAACCCATCTGTCACGACTACTTGGTTTACAGTACAACCGCCGCAGACTGGTCGTAATCCACGCATGGACAGTGAAATTCACGCATGCATTTACCAGGTAATAAAAGTCCTTATCAGCACAATTTTAATTAATGAAGCACCGGGTTGTACCAAATTTTTGATGATTATTCATTTTATTGGTGTTTGCATTCTAATAATTGCGTCCGTGAATGTACTGCCAGCCCGTGGAAAGTGACCAGTCCACGGTGTTCGTACTGTACGTGCTTTTATCCACAAATAAATATCACAAGTACTTTGACTTTAGAACTGGAATTCCAACGAATATTACAGGTACATCATCAAAGCCGGGCAAGATGTTATAGTGAAATATTTTACTGGTCGGAACTCGTGCTATCAGAGTCGGAACAAATCAGCCCCCCCCCCCCCCCCCAAAAAAAAAAAAAAAAAAATCGGTCAGCCTCATGACACACCTGGATGTTCTCGTTAGGAAAAAACAGCAGATTTTGCATCGCCATTGTTGCTTTTTTTCAGCTTGAACTGTTTTGAGAAGTTTGTGGAAGTTAAACATAGAGTTGAATGTATAACCATTTTCTGTTTCTAAAATAATAGTTGAAAGTCCAATGTGCATTGGTACAAGTGCAGGATTTCCTAACTGTGAACTGAAAGCTTGTCAAAGTGATTCACTTACACGTAATGTGAAGAAAGACGAACTTTTCACGGAAGTGTATCGTTTTGTTAGCTACTCTTGGAACAGTCAGATGATTACATCGAACTTACAACAAAATATTTATGTCTAATTTAAAGTAATTGAAGTAGATTCGTCCAATCCAATCCTTTCCGCTTGGAAAAGTTTTACTAAAATCATTCACCGATATGTAATTTGAAGAATGAAGAGGGTGAATTATCTCGTAATGGCATAATATAGTTGGCTATCCATCGAATCCGTCAAACGCAGGGCCGTAGCTTGCCCAAAATATTGGAGGTATGTCGCAAACTCTTTCCCGTCGACTGGTTGAAGTTGCCCGACAGACAGCATTAATACTATATCTGTAGCGTGCAATTCCAGTGATCAGATAACAAGCTTGAGGAAATGTTTTTTTCTAAACGCTTGAGAGAAAGGTATTGTTGTGTTTATCTCCTCAACATGAAGTCTAAATTTTGTCCCACATGACGTTAAATAATTGTTAGGGTTGCTCGCCCTATAGGACGAACAACCCCAAAAATTCTTTAACGCCCAAGTTTTGACTGGTTTACATGATGAGCCCATAGTGATCGCATTGCGATGTCCTCTACTATACCGCAGGCCACATATGCGTCCGAGTCCCTAAGTGATCTGCTTTATGCTCAGTTCAGAAATCTTAAGTGCACTCATAGGGAGCTCCTTGGCAATCGGGAATTACGAGTCAATTTGACACAGCAGTTGGATATATACCATCATGGATGTGACATAAATGGGCCCAAAAGAGTAAGCTCAATATGAGACACCCCCCCCCCCCCCCAACAAAACGAAACAACAACAACAACAACAAAAAACCTCAAGAATTTGCGTCGGACAATCGCACGTCAATTTCAACTGGGCAATTATGTCCTGTTTCCTTGTCCATCATTGTACTGTACAAGGCCCAGCAATTGTGTGACGTGCCCGACGAAGTCCCTGTCTGAGAATATATTGGAGGGACGACCTCCAGGGATTTACGGCCACGGCCAAACGATTACATTGAAGTAATATTTCTAAGAAATTGTGAATATCGAAGTCGATTCGTCCTTTCCAATCCCTTCCGCGTTGGTAATTTTCAAGTGTCCTCTTTCGCGCTTGAAAAAACATGGCAAAATGCACCTGTGAAAAAGTAAAACCCATTATGATAATATAATTATGATGGTTATAGAGGAAAGTTACATATCAGCCGATCAGATCTTAAAAGAATCAATTAGGAAAAGGGGCGCAGTCGGGATTAAACTTAAAAAACTCGGAGACTTCTTGAAATGTATTTGTGGATAAATATATTTAGTTGTATAAATGTTTTGTATATAAATACACCTTGTTGTCGAAGGCGTATATACGGACTTCACAACTTGTTTAATGCTTCGTACCGTTCAAATCGGTCTTGTAGGGCCCTTAACCGCGTGAGTCGGATATTGCAAATCTCCATCTGACCTCGGGGACTGCGGAGCGAATTTTAGAGTCAACGTCTGCAAGTTTGTGTGTGTGTGAGGGGGGGGGGGGGGGGTGGTACCGACGTCGGACACGTTGCTGGGAATGCAACGTTGATATGCGTCCAGGGGACTTCCCTGGGGTTGAGGGGGAGGGCCTACGGTACCCCTGTCGAGATCTATCACACTGACCGGGAAACTACCTCCTTTATTGCATGCTTGTCGAGGACTAGTCTAGCCCCATCCCCTGTCGAGGCGCACTGACCCTCTTGTCGGGGAAATTCTGGTGTCACCACTGAGCCTCCCGGGTGAAAAGTATTTGATTCCCAACAGGACGTGTTCCTAAATGGCTTCACTGAACCTCGAGTTACCATCAACTAGTCCTTGGATAGGTGGCCGCCTGAGCGATCGATTCGGACTCCAGCGTTGTGTCCTTGGGCAAGGCACTTAACCACGATTGTCCACACGGGGGCACGATGATGCCGTGTACTAAGGCGTTCTGCACGTCGATGGTGCGCATGTCTTCAACCAATCTAACCCTGCCTATGCTGCAGTGCGTAGTAACGACGTTGGGGAGCTGGCAGCTGCTCGGTGGTTCTCTCCGGATACTTCGGCTTCCTCCACCCGTAAAACTGGCACCAACACGATATGACCTTGGCTGTTAAAGAGTCGTTAAACCATAATAAATCAATAAATACCCTCCGGTTACTCCGGCTTTTCAATCCGTAAAACTGTCCGGCGCGAGGTCGCCCTGGCTGTCCAAATTTTTAAACCCCCAATAAATAAATAAATAAAAATTCCCTGATACGCCCTTCGTTACAATCCGGACTTCTTGCTTGTGTGTATTTAATGCGCTACTGTGCATTTAATCTAGTGGTAGGTCCAATCAAACCGTATACGATACGAATTGCGATTTGGCGCATTAACCCTTTACCTAATATGAAAAGCAGATGACTCTTGCAAAAGAAATTCTTGAATAACTAATTTTTTTCCATTTTTTGCATCAAAAACATAGGTTATGACCCCTCGTTGGAACGAGCTCGTTCCAACAAGGGTGTCATAACCTATGTTTTTGAGACAAAAATAAAAAAATAATGAAAATTCATTAGCGATTTTTAGCTCAACTTGACAAAGTCAAGCTGAGCTATTGCCATCACTTCTCGTCCGTCGGCGTACGTACGTACGTTAGTACGTTAGTACGTACGTCCACAATTTCCTTTGGCACACCTCACAGGTCGCATTTATGATCAGATTACTTTGAAACTTGGTATGCTTGTTTGGGGTGACCTCTAGATGGGAGCTATCGATTTTCTTCAATTTCCGTCAAAAAATGTTGCTGCGGCCAATGTTCTTGGAACTTAGTTTAGTCAAACCACAATATTTCCCTTTGGCACACCCTACAGGGCACATTTATGATTTGATTGCTTTGAAACCTGGTATGCTTATTTAGGGAGACCTCTAGATGGGAGTTATCGATTTTCTTCAATTTCTGTCAAAAAATGTTGCCACGGCCAACGTTTTTAGAACTCAGTTCAGTCAGACCACAATATTTCCCTTTGGCACACCCTACAGGGCATATTTATGATTTGATTGCTTGTTTGGGGAGACCTCTAGATGGGAGCTATCGATTTTCTTCAATTTCCGCCAAAATATGTTGCCGTGGCCAACGTTCTTAGAACTTAGTTTAGTCAGAAGTCGCAATATTTCCCTTTGGCACACCCTACAGGGCACATTTATGATCGGATTGCTTTGAAACCTGGCATGCTTGTTTGGGGTGACCTCTAGATGGGAGCTATCTATTTTCTTCAATTTCAATCAACAAATGTTGCCGCAGCCAACATTCTTAGAACTTAGTTTAGTCAGACCACAATATTTTCCTTTGGCTCACCCTTCAGGGCACATTTATGATTAGATTGCTTTGAAACCTGGTATGCTTATTTACGGTGACCTGTAGATGGGAGCTATCGATTTTCTTCCATTTCCGTCAAAAAATGTTGCCATGGCCAACGTTCTGAGAATTTAGTCTAGTCAGACCACAATATTTCCCTTTTGTACACCCTACAGGGCACATTTATGATCGGATTGCTTTGAAACCTGGCATGATTGTTTGGGGAGGCCTCTAGATGGGAGCTATCGATTTTCTTCGGTTTCTATCAAAAAATGTTGCCACTGGCAAAAAAAATGACATTGGTACCAATGATCTTCAATGTTGCCATTTCATTTATAACTAATTACCAAGTTCAAGTTTGTCAAGTTGAGCTACAGTGTCATTGACACTTTCATTTAGAATAGCGCTGGCCGTTTTTGGCCGTTACGTGGATAATGGGTTAAATCCAATCGAAAGGTTTTCGGCTCGATCCTAACCCCCGTCATCTGCATATATGCAAGACATTCAACTGCAATTGAATAAGTGGGAGCATGTGGCGCATGCCGTGTGCTGAAGCGTACTCTTGCCTGCCTAATAATAGTGATGGCTATATTGTATAGATTTAGAGTACTTAAGACTGCATCCATCGTGCGTAAACCTTTTTGTTGAATAACAATTTTAGAGGAATTGATCTGTGGTGTGAAAACTTCATTTTTAGCTCAACTCGACGAAGTGACCTCCACATGGGAGCAATGGATTTTCTTCCATTTCCGTAAAAAAACGGTGCTGCAATTCACGACCTTTGGACTTAGTTTAGTCAGGCATCAATATATTCCTTTGGCACGCCCTACAGGACACATTTATGATCGGATCGCTTTGAAACTTGGTATGTTTGTTTGGGGTGACCTCTAGGTTGGAGCTCTAGATTTTCTTTCATTTCCGGCAAAAAACGTTGACGTTGGAAATGACCTTTCATGAAGTTAGTGCAGTCATCCGGTACATTTATGATTGGATCGCTTTGAAACGTTGTTTGCGGTGGTCTCTAGGTGGAAGCGGTCGATTTTCTTCCATTTCCGTCAAAAAACGTTGCTGTTGGCAACCACCTTTGAACTTGTTTTTGTTTGACATCAATATTTTCCATTTGGCACACCCAACAGGGAGCTATTGATTTTCTTCCATTTCGTCAAAAAGGTTGCCGCTGGAGTGACCTTTGAACTTTTCTTAGGCATCAATATTTCCCTTTGACACACCCTGCAGGGCATGGGCGTACGGGGCTTTTGTGATATAGGGGGGGGGGGGGGGGGGGGGGGGACAAACCTTTTGATTTGCCCGAAATCCTGCATGGATGGAATACAAATATACATGATGGCGTACAAGATGTTTAATGAAAATGTGGTATGCATTACCAAGTAATGAACTTGACTCCCTGCACTCGAATGTCAATGCATCCTGTATTTCCGTCCACGGTTATTTCCCCTTACACGGTGTAAACAACAATTTCTATTGTTCTTGACAAGCTCAAAGAGCTGTCATGCAAAATATTTATTGTTGAGATCTAGGCAAAGCAATGGTGGTAACTCGAAACGTAAAGGTTGATGTTTTGACATCGGTGTGTCGGGAGTTAAATACCGTTTAACGCTTTCCCGGGCACCTGAGATATTAAAAGCTCAGTATGTGAGGATTTGTGAGAGATTCGCTGCTATTTTTCTTTCGCAGATTTCGCAGAAATTATGGGCTTGTTTCGTTTCGGGCGTTCAACGAGACGAGGTCATGACCTAATCCCAATGACGAAAGCACAAAACTAAATGCAAAATAGTTATTAAGGTGCGCCGCTATATAGGTGAGCTAATTAGGGCGCTATTCAGCTGCGCTATTCAAAGATTTCTGACGGAATAACATTCAAGAAACAGGAATCTGCTGTCACTGCTAAAGATTATCTTTTATTTTAATGCGGTTTTGTTTCGTTTCGTCCCGCACCCCAAACCCTCTCTCTCGCCCTCTCTGTCGTTCCTTGTCCGGATTTCTGAAGCTGGTTTGCACGAATCCAGGGGGGGGGGGGGGGGGGGTGGGGGGGGGGGGGGGGGGGGGGGGGGGGGATCTCTAGATGGGAGGTATTAATTTTCTTCCATTTCTGTCGAAAAGCGTTGCAGTTGATAATGACTTTTGAACTTGGGTTATGCATCAATCTATTTCTTTGGAATGCCATACAGGGGCACATTTATGATTGGATCGCTTTGAAACTTGCTATGCCTGTTTGGGATGACCTCCAGATGGGAGCTATCGATTTTCTTCCATTTCTGTCAAAAACATTGCTGTTAACAAACGACCTTTGCACTTAGTGTAGTTGTGTATCAATATATTCCTTTGGCACGCCACACAGTGTATATTTATAAATTTTCAAAACAAAGACAGACAAAAACAACCAATGACCTTCAAACTTCGTACATTTGTGCATTAACATCTTCCTTTGGCACGTCTCAGAGGGGTGCATTCATTATCGAGTTGTTTTGAAACTTGGTATGCTTATTCAGTGTGACCAAGATAGGAGCTATTGATTTTCTTTTCATTTCCACCCAAAAAACTGTTGCTGTTTGCAACAACCTTTGAATTTAGTGCATTTGTGCATCAACATTCTTCGACATGGCCTACAGGGCGCATTTGTCATATAATTGTTTTTTTAACTTGGTGTGCTCATTGGGCAAGACCTGCAGATAAGAGCTATTGATTAGCATTCATTTCTGTCAAAAAAATTTCCGTTCACAATGACCTTTAAAATTACTGCATTTGTGTATCAATATTCTTCCCTTTAGCCAGACCTACAGTTTACATTTAAAAATTCATGGATTGCTCTGACGTTGTGCACACACAATGCTGTTATGTTGAAGTTTAACCAAATAACCAATGATTTTCAATTTATCCATTTCACTTATAACTTACCAAGTTCAAGTTTGTCAAGTTGAGCTGCAATGTCATTAACATTATGATTGAATGCTGGGTGGAGGAACCAATAGTGTGTAAATTGATAGGGAGAGGCCCAGTACATTTATCAGGGAGCGCGGTGGGTCAGTCGTTATGGCATTGGACTTCAAACTGAAATGTCCACGGCTCGATCCCCGCCAGTGATAACTGCGTTGTGTCCTTGGGCAAGACACTTAATCCCGATTGCCCACGTGGGGGGCACGGTGGCGTCGTGTGCTAAAGCGTATACTGCACGTCGATGGTGCATTGTCTTCACTCTTCAATTAATGCTAACCCTGCTTGTGTGAAGTTAGTACGTTGAGGAGTCTGGCAGTTGCTCGTCGTTGCTGGTTGGTTCTCTCTGGGTACTCCGGCTACCCCCACCCGTAAATGTCCTGCTCGAGTTGGCCCTGCCTGTCGAAAGTATCGTTAAACCCCAATAAATAAATAAAGACAATAGGAAGCATACCATCAGAATATGAAGTCTTTAACATGTGGTACCCTCACTTCAGAGTAGAGCTCAAATTTGGAAGCAAATTTTACCCCAGATTCACTCGCAGAGCACTAGATTTTTCAACATTTTCGCCCTCAAGGGAGGGGATTACCCCCTAGACCCACCACCCACTCAGACATTCGGAGCATGCCTACCACATGTCATGCCGTGTCCCTCTGAACATTGCCCAGCCCCCCCCCCCTTATTTGTGAATTCTAGCTCTGCCACTATTTGGGGTTTAACGACACTTTCGACAGCCAGGGTCAGTTCATGGCGATCAGTTTTACGGGTGGAGAAAGCCTGAGTATCCTCAGAGAACCACCGAGCAACTGCCAGACTCCCTAACGTACTTACTCCGCACAAGCACGATTAGCATTGGTTGAAGACAAGTGCGCTATAGACATGCAATGCGCCTTAGTACACAGCGCCACTGTGTCCCCACATGGGCAATCGGGAGGAAGTGACTTGCACAAGGACTCAAAGTATCGTTAAACCCCAATAAATAAATAAAGATAATAGGAAGCATACCATCAGAAGATGAAGTCTTTTACATGTGGTACCCTCACTTCAGAGTAGAGCTCAAATTTGGAAGCAAATTTTACCCCAGATTCACTCACAGAGCACAAGATTTTTCAGCATTTACACCATCTAGGGAGGGTATTACCCTTCCGGACCCACCACCCACTCGGACATTCGGAGCATGCCTACCACGTCATGCCGGGTCCCTCTGAACATTGCCCAGCTCCCCCCCCCCCCCTTATTTGAGAATTCTAGTTCCGCCACTGTTTGGGGTTTAATGACACTTTCGACAGCCAGGGTCACTTTGGAGGAAGCCTGAGTATCCTCAGAGAACCACCGAGCAACTGCCAGACCCCCTAACATACTAACTCTGCACAAGCAAGATTAGCATTGGTTGAAGACAAGTGCGCTATCGACGTGCAGTGCGCCTTAGTACACAGCACCACTGCGTCCCCACATGGGCAATCGGGAGGAAGTGCCTTGCACAAGGACTCAACGCAGCTACCCTGGCGAGTTCGAACCGTAGACCTTTCGGTTTCAAGTCCTAGCTGTAACCATTGAGCCATCACGCTCCCGTGAAATTTCCATACACTGAGTGTTAAATTTACTGGCAACTTTAGAAAATTAAGGGGTGCTAACTGTGCTATAAATCTCTTCCGATGACGAAGATTTTCAACCAGAAACATTTCTTGCAATACCTCCTGTCAGATTACGCAAATTTTAGTTTTGGTCAGGCCTGGAATTCTGGGTTTTTTGTCCTTTGGGTGTGTATGGACCTCGTTTCAACACACACACTAACAGTGAATATAATCTTACTTTGATACTGTTGGGCTACGTAGGGCCTATGGTGTATTGTCATCGGCTAAATCATGGCTGAATTGAATGGAAAAAAACTACATTGAAAACCAATATTTGCTGTGTGAATCTCAAATGTGTACCTTTCCGATCGGCAAAACAAGGGACAATGCAAGATGTTACGGTTCAATCGACATATTTGTCAAGTCGATCACATTTTTCAATAATACAGGCTTCTTCGTATTATTGTGGTTATCTCCAACAAAATTGAAATGGATCATTCTAAGGATTATCCGAATTATGTCGATTTATATGTTGATTTTGAGGGGTGGTTGGGACAAATGGTAAAACCACAAATGAAGTTTACAAAGATATGGTCGTGGCCTCCAAATTTAAGACGCGCACCCATGATCACGCCTCATCGCAATCTAAAGGACTGTTGGACGAGTAACTGGCTGGGGGTTCATTCTATGTAAGGGATCACAACAGATTTGTGGAGCTTGAATTGTTAGGCACCACTGGCATTTTGGGGTCACTGGTACTGTGGCGTTGTTTGTGCAAATCTGCTAGGTTTTTGTCACTATAGTAAAACCTCGGTCTCTGAAAAGGCCCATTCTCAAAAGCTCTGGGGCCAGGGCTACATTCGAAAGGAAGAGCATCAGACTGGATTGTAGCGTTGACCAACCGCTGGTTAAAATATTTGTTAATATCCTGGATATTAAATATAGGGTTACATCCCACGTTATCTATATGATGCGAGTGAAAGGAATAATTACATAGCCTGGTATTGAAATAGAATCGATATTTAGTGTTTGATATGTCGTACGTATCAGTGCAAAACTTCGGTTCAGTTGTCGCACCTCATAGCCCTGCTTACTCAATCGAAAACAAGACAGGTTGTTGTTCACAGCTTCGATTTTCGTTACATTTATTTTCCCGTCACGTTTCCATAAAGGTCTTCATTCGAAGAAAACGACTAACAGCTATTCAGAAGTGGCGCCAGGATTTCCTCAAAGTGGGCGCTATGATCTCCGACAGGACGGAGTGAGTCCCCGGACCTACCGGCCCGGTGTGAGAAATTTTTGTTTTAATTGGGGAAAAATCGCAATAACTGTCTCTTGAGGCTTTGAGAGAGTCACGCAAAAAAATTGTGGCTAGTGGAACTAGGGTATCAAGAACAGGTGTCATGGCAATTCGAATAGTGTACACAGTCTTTTTAGAGATTGAATTGATTAGCAGAGAGCAAGAGCACAAGGCTATATCCTTGTATAAGCATAATAATTAAGTGAGCCTAATCCACGCTCTATAGTACCACGCATCCTCTGTAGTGTAAAATCGCATATCACTACAAGCTGTTTGTCACGACAGACAACCTAGCAGTTGAAATATGTCTCAAGCGTACACACGCTATAATAACTGACCACAACATAACTCCAAGTGGTCTAATTATAAACAACCTGAACTCGAAATCTTATGTATTTGTTTATTTCATAAGACCCTGCGGTGGAAACTATGATAATACCAGCGGCTTGTCGGGCAAATACTGCGAGATTTCTTTCCCCCACCATGGGGTTCTACACTCTAACTCTCTGAAACAAATACGGAAAGTCCATCTCACCCAGTAATTGACAAAGTGAGAAACACACCTCCTCCTGAACAAATTCAATCCAAATATTCAAGGAGAGCTGGGTCAAAAACACCTGACTGACTAAGAAATACAACATGCTGTTCCAAGTGAGGCCATGGAACAAACTGAATGAGAAAATACAAAATATAATGGTCGGTTCGCAAAACACAGCAGTATAGGCCTACACACAAGCCTATCTTGTCACAAATCCTGACAACGATACGAGCGCATGAACCATAGACTTCATACCGGCACCTACAGGGGCGGATCCAGGGGGGGGGGGGGGGGGTGAAAGGGGTGGCTAGCCACCCCCCTCTTTTGGGATGACAAAATTTTTTTTTCAAGCATTTGCTAAGTTGGCAAGCCGGATATCAACGGCACAACCTTTTCGGTGCGGTAACATATCGTAACTGGAGTAAGTTTACCGGTTTCTCCTAATTACTTTGATCCGTTCCGTGGAATATACTACCGATTCGCGGGATAGATTTACACCCTGACGTAATGTTTCCTGTTTAAGTTTGGTGTGGTCATATTTTCGAAATTGTAAAGCCTCACAATCCATCGCAATCATGGGTGAGCCACCACCGAAAATGAAGAAAACCACTATTGATTCTTTTTTTCAACCTAAAGAGAAGACGACGAACATTCCGTCTGAAAATACACATGCAGAAACGAGCGGATCCACATGCAGTTCATCCAATTCTGAGCCGCAGGTGCCCCCAGCTGAATCTCCTGGAGATGATCAAGCTGCAACCGCGATACACACAATCTCCCCAAATGATATTGCCAATTTTGTCAATACCAGCGGTATGACAGATTCAGAAAAAGCATTTATGCTTAAAAACTGCTGGAAACCAGATGCTAATTTTGACAAGTTGGACAGCGGGGTTTATGAACATCGAGTAAAAGGGGGTGGAAACATCAAAAAGAAAACTGTATGTTTCCAACAATCTTGGTTAAGTAAACGGAAATGGTTAGCATACAGCGACCACGCGGAACTAAGGGGCGGTTGGTGTCTGCCATGTACCCTCTTTCTCCGGAGAGAAGAGAAAAATAAGCTCGGAGTATTCGTCAAAACACCATTCCGAAATTACAATAAGTCGAAGGAGTTGTTAGATGAACACGAAAGTAAAATTTATCATGCATCTTGTGTTGAGAAAGCTGAAATGTTGATGGCACAACAGGGTGATATATTACGTCGAATTGATGTACAAATGTCTGAACAAACGTCAAAAAACATGCAAGTTAATAGTTCTGTTTTGTGCCATATAATCGACGCAGTCCTTCTGTGTGCAAAACAGCAAATCGCTTTGAGGGGACACAGAGACGACAAAATCGAATTCGATGTTCCAGCTACATGTAATGAGGGTAATTTCATTGCAGTTATGCGTCTTATGACTGATAAGGTCCCGGAATTGAAAACCTATCTCACAAAAGGTCCAAAAAATGCACGTTATATTAGTAAGACAATTCAAAATGATATACTTCATATTTGTGCGGACATCATCCGAGAGCATTTCCGTAAATGTATTGAGAAATGTCCACATTTCTCCCTTATTGGAGATGAAACCACGTCCAATGGTCAAGAAATTCTCTCTGTTTGTCTGCGCCTGTTAGACACTATTTCGGGAAGTACACCTTTAAAGCGAGAAGTTTTAATCGACATGCGACCATTGACGCGAACCACGGGTCAATCAATCGCCCAAGAATTGCTCAAGTCTCTTGATGAGAATAAGATTAACATTCAACATTGTCGCGGACAGGCATATGACACCACGGCGTCGATGAGTTCGAAGTCGAAAGGCGTGAATGCTGAAATACTAAAACATGCCCCCGATGCCGATTACCAAGGTTGTTGTCTCCACTCGCTTAACTTAGTGATCTGCCATGGGTGCAAAATCACCCACATAACGAATATGATGGATGCATGCAGAGAATTATTCAGTTTCTTCGACAACTCCCCGAAACGTCAAAACTTTCTAGAGTTAGTCATCTTGACCAACGCACCAGAAACCAAAAAACTAAAACTTAAAAACTTGTGCAAGACCCGTTGGGTCGAACGACATTCCACATTTGAGGTGATATCCGACCTCTATGAGCTCATTGTATTAACTCTCAATGAAATATGTGAGCCTACCGACGATGAATCATTGTACCCCGATGAAACAGAGAATTGGAACTGGGATTCCTCAACGAAGGTTTAGGCAAATGGACTTCGTCATATGTTCCTTGATTTTGGCCATATAGTATCCTTCGTTAGCGCGAAAGATATGTTGGAACCCATGCTACCGATAGTAAAATGTTTGCAAGGGCGCATGGTAGAAGTGTTTTTTGGCTTTAAGAAGATTGGTGTAGTAACTGACACATATAATGACATTCGGGCGAACGTGGATTCGTGGTTCGACAGTGTTTATGCTAAAGCGATAACGTTGGCCAAAAAAGTTGGTTCAGAAGAGAAAATGCCACGTATATGCAAACGTCAGACGACTCGCCCGAATACTGACGCGAATACTCCATTTGAATACTGGAAGCGTACGGTTGTTATACCTTTCCTCGATGTTGTATGTAGCGAGCTCCGTGAGAGATTCAGCGAAGACAAACGAGCGCATTATCATTTGACCGCAATCGTACCGGAGAGCATCGTTCAAACTGATGACGATACATTAGCTTCCACTGGCAAATTTCTTGTTTCTAAATGGGATCATGTTCTACCCTCGCCCTCAAATTTTGAAAGTGAACTAGCGCGATGGAAAAAATTTTGTGAAAGAGAGATTGTAAATAAAGACATTCCTATCACGACCGTGATTGAACAATGCGCTGATGAAATGTTTTTTCCTAATGTCAGAGAGCTGCTGAAAATTCTTGCTGTTTTGCCTATCGGTAGCACGGAGGCGGAACGTTCTTTCTCGTGTATCAGAAGAATCCATTCTTGGTTAAGATCAACCTTGTCTACAACTCGACTGTCCGATTTGGCTGTATTGGCTATGCATGGCTTCAGTATTGATGTTGATGTGAATGTCGTGAAAGAGAGATTCATTGCTTCACACCCCCGTAGGATGCAGAGCTCGTCCCTGTTGTTTGAGTAATAATAATGAGAATCAGAATCAACATAATCTAATTGAAATCCTGATCACATTGAAATAAAACTTTCTAGTTGTGTAGATTTTTCAATCTTATTGCATCCTTAACGATTGTATTGTAATGAATTTATATAACTTCTATAATATGTAAGTGATTAGCAAGGCATGGGAATGGATTTCCCTACAGTTAAACTGTAGGGAAATCCATTCCCATGCCTTGCTAATCACTTATATATTATAGAAGTTATATAAATTCATTACACTGTTAGTTTATGTGACTCAATCGAGTCCATTTAATTCCCATAACCCGGTTTCCCGGCCCCATGTCCTTGGGTGTCGCAGGTGACCAGCCCATCAAAACTGTCTGATATGGCATAGACAATTACCCCTCAATCACACACAGTGGTCCAGGTAACCTGGACCACTGTGTGTGATTGAGGGGTAATTGTAAAAACCCATAACATTCGTTGACTTGTATGGGTGGATTATGCATGTATGTGGACCTCATGTCAAGGGTATTGGTGGGGGAGATCACTCAGATCAGCTATTGAAAAAATGAAGATAAACCCCACGAAGGCCCCCCAGAATGCACCATTCAGGTTGCTATTTTCAAAATTTTCCGAACGACGAGAGGGGGACACCCCCTCTCGTGCTCATCCCCGCTCGCTGCTTCGCAGCTCGGATGATGCTTCGCATCATATGGTTAGCCACCCCCCTCTACAAATTCCTGGATCCGCCCCTGACCTACCAAACTCCTCCAAATATTATAAATAAAGTGTTGAAATAATGAATAAGCGAAGCTTTTTTATAAAGCAACCAAACGCTACGATTACTCTACCAAGCTCTTCGACAAAGCAGTCAGGCTCTTCGACAAAGCAGCCAAGAGCGAAATAAGTAACACATGATTAAGCGTGTTGACATATGATACAGCCTAATCTGTTCTCAGCAGCAGTGAAGGGTTATATAATCCCAATGACTGGAAATCCACCCACATGGTTGTTCAGCAAAAATTAAGCGCAAATAAAGGGCACACGATTATAAAGAACGACATACACTGCACATTTGCTTTCTATCTGCCGACAATATCCTTTGACTGTCGGCAGTTAATTACTCAGACAGTGAACTGAACCTAATGATTGGAAAGCGCATACCCCCAACAATACAGCACACACATGCTAATGAGCATTTTAGTACGGCCTATCTCATAATGTGCGCCGACACTGATACGATTTTATACGCTAAACATTATACCGACCTCAAAATAGGGCCGAATGCCCGACTCCTTTTATTGGAAACACTGACGGCATCGGCATCGTATCATGGAAAGCACATGTATTCAGCAATGTAGCATGCACTTATAGATTAGCTTTAGAGCGAGGGCTAGGGGTGGTTGGAGGAAACGGGTAGCTGAGCCATTCGGTCTTCCACCAGTGCCATCGACCATCACGCATGCAGCAGATCCTGAAACGATCTCACAAATTAAACAGTGTATATTCGAACTGCATCCAATTAGTGAAATACATATCCGCAGTCCGCACACGCAGCTGCACACTAAAAACTAAAGTGTTAAAACTGACACTTTCAAGGTGTTAACCCATTCTAACTCTTAGGGTTTGATTTTAACACTCAAAGTGCAATGCTTTAAGCACTCAGACATTACAATCGTCAGACATCTGAAACTTGAATGGATGGCACTTCCCATGTGTCTAGCATTGGTGGTTCTTCCAGAATCGTCGATAATTTGATTTGCGCTTGGTGGGTACATAATTAAAAGGACACAACGCAGATGACGCGGATCAGGCTCGAGAGTTCGAGCCTGATCCGCGTCATCTGCGTTGTTTCCTTTTAAGTGTCGCGACATTACACTTGTCAAGTGGTATGATTGTAACACCTGTCAAGTTCTGGGATATCTACACTTGAACAAAGTGCTAGTTCAGCACTTAGTAAGTGTTAAATACAGCACTTCAAGTGTAGTTTTTAACACTTGAGTTTTTAGCGTGTGTTACTCAAAATCCACAAACAACGCACCGTATCAGGCGCCAAATGAGTAACCCGTAGCTAAGCTCAGTCTACAGCTGATAGAGCGCACTCTATTTTCATAAGCAGTGAAAAGTTACACAACAACAAGGAGTGGAATTCCACCCATATGAGTGTCCAAAACATGGACCAAATTCAAAAACAATTTTCCACCCATACACTCGGCGTACAGAGAGTCATGACCGCATTCTGTCAGAGTATTGGAGAGGCACACCTCTCCCCACATACACACTTGGCCGGACCCACCGAATGTCTCGCACTGAACGTGCAGTGGTAAACATGCAACCACAAGACTAGCACTTGATAAATCCAAACTCTTTTTACAGAAAGTCGTGTTACGAACTCCCACAACTGCCTGTTAGCATGCCTTTGGTTCTTCCTCCCCTTTTGCAATCAAAGAAATATTTGAAGTGACGTCGCCCGTTTCATAATTGCTTCATCAACGCAGTTACAAGCAAGCCGCTTCATTTTTTCTGGATTTTTCACACGTGCAGTAGACGGTGTTCCGGGTGAAGTGTTGTTTAAATTACAAACCGATTTGAACTGGGATGGAATGCGTTTGTCTGCTCTATTGATTATGTATCCAGTGATGAGGTTCACGAGAGGTTTATTTACTAAATCTGTGATCGTTAAAAGTTACCTTGAACAAGGCACCTTTTAACGATCACAGGTTTAGTAAATAAGCCTCTCGTCTTTCACGGCGTAGGTTTTGGGCTATGGGTAGTGTCTTATTGGAACATATACGGAGTCAAAAAAGAAAGTATAAAAGAAACAAAGGTGAAAAAATAGCATAAAGGATGAAATATAATAGTTCTGATGTTGCAATCTTGTGGACAAGAAGTTGTGCAAAGAGTTTAATGACATCTTGTTGTTGTCCACCCAACCGTATACAATTTTTCTACGGATTTCAAAATAGCATGTGCTACCCGAGAATGTCAAATTGGATGGGTGACCAACGATCTTCTTTGTGTTATGCTGTGCTAGAGAGCCTGGGTTATTGGGAAAACACGCTTGTTTTTGTCTTCAGACATTTAAAAAAATGCCAAGGTTAACCAAAAATCAGAGGTTGCGTGCCATTGGTATGCATGGGCTGGGATACCTCCAGATGAGCTTGCTGCTGAGTCACTATGGCCACTATTTACCGTCTCATTGGAAGGTATAGAACTACTGGGGCTACTACCGACGGATCGCATTCAGGTCGACCAAGAGTGACGACCCCTGCACAAGACCGACACATCAGGACGTCTCACTTGCGGGATCGCTTCCTTCCGGCGACGAGGACAGCAGCAATTACTCCTGGTAGAACTAACAATAGAATCAGTGCACAAACTGTCCGCAAAAGACTCTGTGAACACGGCATCCGAAGTAGGCGTCCATACCACTGACCAGTCCTTACCCAACGTCATCATACCGTCAGAATGGAATGGGTACGTCGGCGTGTTCGCTGGACTCAGCAGCGTTGGCGCACAGTTCCTGTTCGTGACGAATCACGATTTTGTCTACGGTGCGCCGATGGTTGTGCAAGAGTGTATCGCCGACGAGGAGAACGGTTTTCTGATGCTTGCGTGCGGGAATGCGACCGTTTCCGCGGGGATAGTATAATGGTTTGGGCAGAAATTCCCTTGCACCATCCAACGCAGTTGATCTTTATCGATGGTAATCTTATAGGACAGCGAATAGGGACGAAATTCTTAACGCCAATATTTGTATCTTGAGATTTACCATCCATGACATTCACAAACAAACGAATCTTCGCTTTATCTGGGGTGGAAATTGGAATATCATCCAGCTTCTCAGAGTTATGTTTTTCTGAGGATTCGCAAATAAAATACAATATATCTTCTGACAAAAACAAACTTTTGGCTTTTCGGTCAAATTGAAAATTGCAGAATTATCCCAGAATTCTTTGTCTCACAGGAGCGATAATCCTGCAAATTTCTTGAGTTCTCCTCGCAGAAAAAAACCATGGACGATGACCTCGGATTTCATTCCGTTGATTTAAAACACGCATCGTCTGGGTTATTTTATATATCAGTGGTTATTTTAAATGTCCCTTCTATTTCTTTGATAATTGGAATTAAAATATTCGCATACGGTAGTTTTTTTAGCATTAAAACACCGGAATAACGATCTTCTTTTACGAATGGCTGACACGATATTTTCAGGTTAGTCATTTTGACTAACCACTTTTTTGACTAAGTAGCTCAGACGTTAGTCAATGTGACCAACAAAGGCTCTAACTTTTGTTAGTCACTTTGACTAAGCAAAGTTTTTCGGTGTACTAAAAAAATTGCTCCTCAAAGTTTATTATACTTTCTTGACTAAGCAAAGTTTGTCAGTGTACTAAAAAAATTGCTCCTCAAAGTTTATTATACTTGCTTTTTTTGTCTCGGCAAAGATGTTGTTGTTATTGTGATGAAATGACGGTAACATGGTCCGAGGTTTGCTAAGCGTCGAGGTTGAGCATACGCTCAGAGTCGCAAACCTCAGACCATGTTTAACAGTTACCGTCAATTCATCTCAATAACTTATAATGAGGAGCGCGGTGGCTCACTGATAGAATGTTGGACTTCTGTGCTAGAGGTCCCGAGTTCGATCCCCGTCCGGGACGTCCCGAGTTGTGTCCTTGGGCAAAGCATGCTATCCTGGTTGCCTACATGGGGGCACGATGACGCCGTGTACTAAGGCGTACTGCACGTCGATTGTGCACGTCTTCAACCGCTGTAACCCTGCTTGAGCGGAGCTTGAACAGGGTTAGAATGTTGAGGAGCTGACAGTTGCTCGTCGATGCTCGGTGGTTCTCTCCGGGTACTCCGGCTTCCTCCATCCGTAAAACTGTCACGGTCACGATTAGCTATTGTGCATAAGTAGGTGACCTTAAATACCAATAAATAAATAATAATAATTTATAATGTTTATATTAAAAGTGCCTGTGGTAGAGTATATGGAAAGAATGTGAATAACGCTTGAAATTTACTCGTGGAGGCAGGTGGGAGGGGGGGGGGGTGTCAAACATTTGCAAGACGTGACATGGGGTGGGTGGGTCTCTTCAGTGCGCCAAAAATGTGCATTTCCAACTTGTGCAATTTTTGAATTTTTTCAAAATTTATCAATATATCAGCTAATATATACCATCATTTGTGTTGCAAACCTTAAAGATGATGTTGTACATCACACTCTTAACATAAATACAACATCAGGAGACTTTATATGTGAGAATATTGGGCTTAATCTGGGAAAATGTCACACGTTAGAAAGGGGTGGGTGTCTTGTTCGAAATGTAGAAAATGTGAAGACAGTATTTTGGGAAAATTCTCTCTGATGCACTAAATTCAACCCAAGTTATTTATTTATTAATAGAATTTGTATGGATAGAAGAGGAAAGTAGCAAACACCTGAGAGTACTGACAGAACAATTCAAATGAAAATTTGTTCCCGTATATGTACACCTGCTCTGGCCAAGCCTGATAATGAACAGCTTGTCATTTGTAGATTGGGGCACACAGCAGCCCACAGAGGTTTAAATTGGTGGTACTAGTTTAAGAACATTATGAAAACCCCCTAAAGACAGGTGTGCCTACTAAGTTTATAAGTTTATTTTGGATTTTAATGGGAGAGTGGGGGATGGGTGTCTGAGAACGGTAGTAGACAATTTGTACGTAATGGTGGGTGGGTGTAAAAAGTAGCCGAATAAAAAATAGGACGTCACGTCTTGCAAATTTTTAGTGCCTCCCCCCCCCCCTCTCCCCCTGATGGAGGAAAGTTTGTGGAATTTTGAAAGCCTTGTATAACGATTTTCAAAATGAACTTAGTCTACGTAACGTAACAACCAAAACGGGTGACCATAGAGATTTGCCTCGAGCAGGGGTGTATCCTTTCACCGATTCTTTTTGCGTAGTACATCAACGATTTAGGAGATGAACGCCTGCATAGCGATGAGGGGGAGACCTGAAAACAACGGGCTGTTACCACGGATGATCTGTTTCTTTGGTCAGAAAGCAAAGAAGCCAGAAAAAAATGCTTACAATTGTTAGCAGATGTGGAAATCAATGAAACTCGAACTGAATAATGAGAAAAGCAAGGTTATACATTTGGGTCGTAAAATGGGGGCGATTTCTCTATATTGGAAGGTGACAGCAAACTGTTTAGTGCGGGAGAGACAGGTTACTTCGAGTACTTGGGGTCAACATAAACATTACTGGAAGGGACTTCTGCCGAAACTACAAGAATAGATTATTTATGGACGGAAACGAATTCTTAATCAACAAAAAATGTTCGGAAACAACAACTTCATTAAGGATTTTGTGGGAAAACCATTTGGGAAAAGATAGGTGTACCAAGTGTAACCCATTATAAGGAAATGACACACTTGAATCAAACTTTTTAGAGTTTTAAAACTCTGCTGGTTAACAGGGTTGAGGAATTACGCAGGAAGCAATCAGGGGTGAGTTTGAGTGGATGAGGACCAAGGACAGTATAAACTTGATGAAACTCTGTTATCTTTATTACTTAGTATGTGTCCCCGGCAGCCGACGGTATGAATTTATATTCAATAATGTATAGAATTCTACAATACAGACAGGGCAAATTACGCAAGTCAGGGGGTTAATAGAGACTATTTAATAGATATCACAATGTCTGTTTTCCAACAGGGCCAGAAGAAGAAACTAAAATCATTAGATCTCAAAAGTTACTTTAATATGTATAATTATGACTCACCAGTTCGTCTCAATGCATTTTTTCTCCACTGCGGACAATAAATCCTCCGCGCCCGACAGCCGGATAACGGGTGTGAAAGTGAAGAGTGTTCTGTACATGGGAAACATGAAAGTCAGCTGAAACATTAAAATTTTGACATTGTGTCAACGTTTCTGTGGTATTCACAATAAGCGGCAAACAGACTTGAAACTGATACGAATGCCGCCCAAGACAAGGCAAGCAACATCAAATATTTCAAGGAAATTTTTGTGCAAGAAAGGCCCCACGGCCATGAAAAACTTTTTCGTGCATATATCATGCAATCTCAAACTATAAGAACACGAAACATTCTGCGAACAAACTTGAATCTTTGTCACTAAAAGAAGTTGAATACAACACCGCAAAGCACTGCAAGTGGTGGTTCACGAGCAGTTCTCTTTAAACAATTACAAGGTTATTGTTGGACGGTTCTAAACTATGAAGGTAACATCTTCGTTCAAAAACACTTGAAAGGACACCCCCCCCCCCCCCCCCCCCCCCTCCAAAGATGAAAAGATCAGCTTTTTGGACGAATCGTCCCGGTTCCAAACAACGAAACGCCTGGGTCGAGCTGGTTTTGAGATGGAATGCAAGTGAACCATCTCAAATTATTGTGACTGTGTGTGTGTGTGGGGGGGGGGGGGGGGGGGGGGGGTAACGAAAATTCTTCTTAAAGAATTTCATGCTTATTGGATAAGGTACATCACTTTAGGGGTTAAAATCTTAAATCCTAAAAAGTATAGAAAAGTAAGAAAAAACAGATTTAAGGGCCTATATAAGTAATGGAATTTTGTTTATTTTGAAATTCTCACCTCTCATATTCCTTAAATTCAGATTAAATATACACAAATTATACATCAAAATGAAGGTTGGGATGTATAGAACACGAAACACATATGTAATCAACTCATAGAGTCGACTGTAGGCACCACTGGTTCCTGGAAATCTGCTACCATATTCGCACCAGAACGGATAATAAAATAATATTTCATCAGAACAACTTGTGGCCAAATGTGCTTCATATATCCAAGAACAAAGCTAGGCATTCAAAACACTTTCGAATACAGCGGTAGGACTGCATTTTGGAAAAGGACAACACTGTCTGCATTTTTTATTGAAGATGGTTTCCATGCTCGACAGACATGCGCAAATTGCTCGTTACCACGAATTTCCATCCAAAAACAAAATCGTAATTCTAAGAAATATCAACAGGTATCATGATACCTTGCACTGAATATGGCAACTGTGCAATCTCTATCTAATAACAGTATAGGCCTACTGTATGAAGGCGATCTTTTTCATTATTTGATTTTAGACTGAGTTGTTTTTGCACGCTTTTTCTGTCCGATGACGTCGACCGGAAATCGAAAGTAGACTCATACGTAAACAAAAGCAAAGGCTTTGGAATTTTCCCCAATGTAGCTCTGTAGCCGTGTTTTGAAGAATTTTTATCCCCTAGCTTTGTTCTTGGATATATAAAGCACATTTGGCCACAAGTTGTTTTCGTGAAATATTATTAAATTATCAGTTCTGGTGCGAATACGGCAGCAGACTTCCAGGAACCAGTGGTGCCAACAGTCGACTCAATGAGTTGATTACGTATGTGTTTCGTGTTCTATCCATCCCAACCTTCATTTTGATGTACATTTTGTGAAAATGTAATTCGATTTGAAGGAATATCAGAGGTGAGAATTTTCAAAATAAACAAAATTTCATTACTTATATAGGCCCTTAAATGCAGAGAAAGAGTTGAAGATATAAACTGAACGAGAATTAACGAGGAATTCGTGATGCCATTGTCCCTTCATGTCTTCAATCGCAGCATGAAGGTTAAAAACGACAAGTTGCTCTGCTGACATATCGCTATGTTGAGGAAAATATTCATGCGTACATCGTATCTAATAAAAGCGAGGGTGGATAACCATTTAAAAAAAAAGAAGGTTTTAAAAAGTACTTCTAATGTACGTAATAGGTAATTTGAAATCTTAATTCATCGTATTCGTTGCATTGGCCACCTGGATTTTCGTTAAAGACATGCGAAGGTGACAGAACACGACAGTACCTGTATTGATCTCACTGAATGCAATGAATCCCAGTTAAAACTCTCTACCCGAACTCGGCCGATAATTTTTTTAACGGAGCCAAAGACTAGTTTCCAGTGGAGTATCAACCTTTTGTCCACAAAGATTTAGTTTCTTGACAACACCAATGAAAAGGTTTCCTCAATATGAAAATTGGATTTTGGTAGTCAAACTTCCTCTGAGGTCATAATTGATTTCTTATTAAATGGTCGAGTTCCAAGTCTCAAGCCTCAAATTTGAATATGAGTCCTAACGTTTTAACCCTTTACCCAACGAATCGTCCGTAATATGCAAATTGAGCAGTTGAAAAAATTAAATTTTTCAAAATATTTCAACAAAACCATATCATGTGACCCCTCATTGGAACGAGCTCATTGAGCTCGTTCCAGTGATGGGTCACATGATATGGTTTTGTTGAAACATTTTGAGAAATTTAAAATAATTATATCTAAAATGATAAATTTTGATATCGACTGCGTTGGGTAAAGGGTTAAGAGATATAAAAGTGAATAAGGATGTCGCACAACACATGTATATTACATATCCGTAGGTCAAGGTCCGAGTTGTGCGTCAAGAAGTTTCATCAATTAATTTTAAGTTGCACTAGAAGTTATGGTCCGGCAAAATGTCACTTAGAAATGTTAATAATGCCATTTCTAAGTGATATTTTTGCCGGACCATAACTTCTCCACAACTTAATATAAATTAATGAAACTTCTTACACATATATATCATGAGTAGACGACGTTTCGCGTACCACACATACATTCTATATCCCACGCAGGGTGAAAGTCACAGTCGGCTGTCAAATGCTAAAAATATCTTTCTTAGTGGCATTTCCTTACCCGAACCATAATTTCTTTAGTTCTTGGCATAGATGAAACTTCTTGCACATACATATCATAAGTTGTTGCTATGTAGGGCATCAATTTTACCTTCCACAGCAAGGTGAACGTCACAGTTATGCATCAAATGTCCTTTCATAGTGACATTTTATTGTCCGGGCCATAATTTCTTTACTACTCTACTCCCATGGGAACCCAAGTAAACAAGTAGTTGAACAGAGTTAGAATGTTGAGGAGCAAGCCTGAAAATAACCAGACTGTCATCTGCAAAATGAGGTCCCCAGATGGTGAATATGCACAGCAGGGCAGCATCACAAAATTTACCCTCTGTGAACCTCACTCTGAATCAAGGTTTCAAGCCAAAACAGAAAGATGTACCTAGAGGATAAATTGGCCCTCTGTATGGGATAGCATCAGCAAATTCACCCTATGGGGACCCCATTTTGCAAATGACAGGTTACGTATATTCAGGCTTGTTGAGGAGCTGGCAGTTTTTCGTCGATGCTCGGTGGTTCTCTCCGGGTACTCCGGCTTCCTCCACCCGTAAAACTGTCGCGATCACGATTAGCCACTGTGCATAAATATGTGGCCTTAAACACCAATAGATACATATACAAATAAGTAGTAACTGCGGTTAACAGGTTCTGCATCACTGGTAAAATGGGACCAGAAACCAATGCCCTCTAAAGTGGCAAGCTTTGGTGAAAACTATTGGTTAAACTTGGCTTTAGTCTCATGTTACAGACGCATGGGTTGTTTTTAGCCTGAAAGTAAAAGTGACCTTAAATACCAACAAATAAATTTATTCTGACATAACTTAATGAAACTCCTTAATGGGTATTTAGTAGGTGCTGTGTTATCACATTTAGCCTGTGCACCTAAGGACAAGGTCACTCCTTGTCAACATTTTGATTGCGCTAGCCATAAGGTATTTATCCTGTATTAGTGGCCCAAAAAATCAGTGGCCTTGGGCGGTGGGGCTGTATAGTTTGAGAGTTTATGGTAATTTTCAGCAGATATGACTATATTTCGACCACGCCCATAGCAATAAAATGGTGTTTATTTAGTCGCGTAGAAGCATGGTATCAGGCGCGTAACCAGGAATGTTTATTGAGGAGGTGCGCCAAGACTCGTCCACTGAATTCCAATGTGTTATATGTGCCTACTGGCACATAGAACACATTGGAACTGACGGGACGAAGTGGCGATCGAATATTTTGAAAAATGAGCATCAAATGAAGCTTTGTGTTTGCATCTGGGAAAATGTTAAGTGAAATTTCGGATCTAAAATACTAGCATTTTTGCACTCTCGTATGTGAAAAATTACATAAAAATAGATCGATAAAGTTGATAGGTATATTTTATTCTCCAGATATCAACATATGTATAAAAAAAACTGTTATACATATATATGTAATTCTGTTAATATATCATTCTGGCAGAAATTAAACAGAGATAAGCTCGGTGTAACACCAGAACCACGCCGCTAGTTTCTGTGAAACCCCTAGGCGCTTTAATATTTTATTTTATAGCCGATGCTATAACTAAAAAGAGGTAGAGTAGAGCTAAGGTGTCGCAGAATCTACATGTAGACTAGAACATTTATGTTTTAAAACAACTTGCGCAGATACATGGTACTCCCAGTGGCTAATACGAATTATCGGGGTAAGTGAGGTAGCCCCATGTTATCAATTTTCTTTCACATCACAAATGGGAGATAGTCTCTCAAGTGGAACACCAGTTTTGTGTGGGGTGTGCGTTCGTTCGCACTTGTCGCTACTTGCCTGGCTATATAGTTCAGGAGTCCCCTACTCCATGGTCAGGCATTGATCGCCAGGGTGTACAGTTGTCTATTATTACATCAGCAGAACAGAAACAAATACTGTGCCACTTCCCGCATTTTCGAGGGAAACACATCACTAATTTTAAAACGTTCTGTATTTTTTTAAAGATAATTTTTATTTTTCTGTGATCCTAAATGACACGCTTTTGTATCAAGTATGTCTATGTTTTAATACTATCAAACTGCAGTCGAGAGCCTGCAAATTCTTATCGAGTTTCTTGAAACCTTTACACAAAGCTTTCACAGATTAATGTACTATTCAAATATCTTCAAAGGAACCAGAATAGCTATTAACCTTTAATATGTAATAATAAACGAAATAAAAAAAATGAAATTCTGAAAAAAATTAATAAGGGGATGATTAATGGATAGTAATTTAACTCTTCACTTTACGCGGCTACTGATTTTTCAGTTCCGCCTGGAAAAGTTTTATTTGTACTAAATATTGCATCATTGGAAGCTTATGGCCCTTTTCGAAGTGGTAATCGAGGTAAGTTAAGCAGTGCTTGTTTTCCGTGGTAAACACGCTTTTCTGGAAAAATGGGAGCTGGTAACCAATGGGTGGGGTGGAAGTCCCTAAAATGGGGAAGATGGGTATAAACAATTGTCTGGACTTTACTTTATATCCAAGTTGTGGTCACGATTAGCCACGGTGCAGACATAGGCCTATGTGCCCTTAAACAACAACAATAAATAAATAAATGAATTTTGGCTCCTTGTGTGGTTAAGGAAGCCATTGTCTTCGTTAATTACTCAAAGGGCCAAATAAAAACAAGAGACCCCAATGGGCCTGAGGGCGCTCACCTGACATGGTAGCCTAAATATCAACCCAGAGAATTGATTTCAACACGTTGCTCCTCCTAAGAAAAGCTTATACCAAATTTCCAAAGATTCTGACCAGTGGATCTAAAAAAAAAAAGAAAAAGATTTTTAAAGAATATTCCTCATATTGAACTAAGTTATAATTCGGGTTTCCATATATGAACTCAGGGACTTGGCTTTAACAAACTTGAATCTCACCCCCCTAAGGATGCTGCACACCAAATATCAAAACATTCAGACTGCTGGATCTGAAGAAGATTTTTAAAGAAAATTCCTCATTTTGAACTAAGTTATAATTCAGGGCTGCCTGAAATGCACTAAGTTTGAATTCGAGCTTCTAAAGTGAGCCCAAATATGAATAAAGGGGGCCGATTTGAACAAACTTGAATCAGATCCACCCCACAATGTTGCATACCAAATATCAAAAGATTCTGCTTGCTGGATCTGGAGAAGAAGATTTTTGAAGAAATTTGCCTGAAATGCACTAAGTTCGAATACGAGCTTCTGTAGTGAGCCCAAATATGAATCTTGGGAGCCGATTTGAACAAACTTGAATCAGATCCACACTACAATGTTGCATACCAAATATCAAAAGATTATGCCTGCTGGATCTGGAGAAGAGGATTTTTGAAGAAATTTGCCTGAAATGCACTAAGTTCGAAATCAGGCTCCTATACTGAGCCCAAATGTGAACCCAGGGGGCCGATTTGAAAAAACTTGAATCACCCTACAATGTTGCATACCAAATGTCAAAAGATTCTGCCTGCTGGATCTGGAGAAGAAGATTTTTTAATCTTTTTCCCATTGCCTACAGTGTTAAAAAGTGCTGACTCAGCACTTTTTCAAAGTCCTGAAAAAAGTACCTTGTGATCAAACCGATAGGGATTTTTTTAACCATTCTATTCTACTGGATAAAAGTAAGCTTTATACAAAATAAGAATTCTCTGTGCCGTGTAGTTTTGGAGATATGGCAGTTTTAAGGTTTTTCCTATTTTTAGCTCCCGAGGTTCCCATGGGGCAATGAGAAAATTTTTTTTGCGTCAATCAACTCCTTATGACCCATTATTATCTCATACCAAATTTGGTTCAAATCGACCTCACGGTTCTGAAAATAGAAATTTTAGGCGTGGCCAAAATTTTTGCCCCTCCCATAACGAAGGCAAATAATGCCGGACAAACTTTTCTTGAACAAACTTGATTCTAAACCTCAAAGGGACTCTGTATACCACATACCAAGTCTCTGCTACTGGTGGTTCATTAGAAGAAGATTTTCAAAAAATTTGGCCATTTTTTCCCCACACCTCTGCTCAATATGAGCCGAAACCTAATTTGGATAAAAATCAAAATGCCCCTATATAACCACTATTTACATGAAATTTAATTAAAATGTGGTCAGTGGTTTTGGAGGAAGAGGCTCAAACACCACCTTCACGCAGGACGACAGACGACGGACGAAGAGTGATAAGAAAATCTCACCCAGACTTTCAGTCAGGTGAGCTAACAAGTCAAAAGTCATCTTGAATGGTCGAAGACTCGTTGAATAAAGTCATCATTACATAATTCTAACACTATATACCACGAGAAAGATGTTATGTTGGTTGAGGCGACGCACGAACATGTGGAAAGACATGGGGCAAATGGGTGTGGCCACTATTTTTTTTTACCAAGACTGAAATAGCACACTATTCGTGTCTCATGTAAAGTTGAGTCGAGATACAATTAATTCCCTCATCCAAATGGTGTCATTATGTTCTGACATAATATAGGCTTACAGACCACAAGTGGTATGGAACAATGATCAACCAATCTGTCAGTTGACTCGTCCAGTGGATGAAAATCTAGCAATTATATTTATTGCAGCCTTAAAAATAATTTCTTGAATAACTCAAAATATTATTTTTCATCTACAAATAGTAGCTTCTAGACACCTCATTGGAACGAGCTCGTTGTGATGGATGTTTATCAACAATGTTTTGGAGACAAGAATTGGAAAATTTAAATTTGAATCTCTTTGAAGGGCGATTTTTTTGTATACATACAGTACGGCCGCTGTGGATTGGTCACTTTCCACGGATGGGTAGTATTTCCATGGACTCAATTATATTGGATTCGGAGCACTAATTACAGAAATAATCATCAAAAATTTAATTAATGAAGCACCGGGCACAGCCCGGTGCTTCATTAATAAAAATTTTGCTGGTGATGATTTTTATTACTTTGTAACCGCGTCCGCATGCGTGTACATCACTACCCACGCATGAATTTTGACAAGTCCACGTCGACTGTACTGTACACCGCTAGTCAGTTTTCTGTTAGGTTTTAGTCTCTCGGGCGTTTTGTCTTTCACTCCAAGATGTCACATTTGGGGGCAAGGAGCACTGATGCAGGGGCATATGTATTCTAATAATTTCCAAACGGGACATTTTCGTCTGAATTTGAGTCGTATATGTTGAATCGCGTTTGCTCGTAACCTTGTACTTTCTAAAACTAGATTTAAATACTTTGCCTGTTGCGTAAGTGCACACACAGTCGGTCATACAAATGGAGGTCTGCAGGTGGTTCTCTGTTCGGCCTGTTGGGTGGGGGAGGGGGCAGCATAACCAATTTGAAGTAGAGAACGTGAAAATTACATAACAAGTTTCGTCACCACATGTATAATTTTTTTTCTTGTCGCCAGTAAATCAATCGCGACTGATTAACTGGTTGAGGGCTAGACTATTTTTTGGTGCTCTGAATTTGTTATTCAAGATTTGCTCTAATACAAATTATTGGAGAGTGTCCCCAGGCACTGTTCAGTAATTTGTAATAGAATAAATTTTATATAAACAAAATATTTGGGTTTGACGGAATATGAAACATGAGCAAGGAAAACGTTTGGTTTTGCTCTGGTACCCTCATTTTTCGCTTTACTTGACACAGTCAGGATGAGCTATTGCCATCACGCGTGTGGAAGTCTGTTCACATTTTTTCTTTAGCACAGACTACACCCCGTAGTTCTCGTCCAATCATCACGACATTTCATATGCAGGCTCGATGCAATGTCTTGATGAGAACGTCCCCTTTTGGTTTGCGATCGGTCTACCGTGACGGCTACGCGAGCCCGAAAACCTTTAGCACAGTCCACATGAAGTATTTATGAAAGGATTTCATTGTAACATGGTAGGATGACTCCGTATAATGTCTAGATGAAAACGTCCCCTTTTGGTCGCGATCGGTCAACCATGACCGTGTAATGTCTAGATGAGAACGTCCCCCTTTTGGTCGCGATCGGTCAACCGTGACGGCTGCGCGGGTCCGAAACTCTAAAACTTTAGCACAGTCTACATGTATTTATGAAGGGATCTCATAATAACTTTGTAGGACAACTCTGTAATGTCTAGATGAGAACGTCCTATTTTGGTTGGGTCCAGTCAACCGTGACAGATGCACGTTACCTAGATTCCTTTAGCGCAGTCTACAGCTTGCATTTATGAAGGTATTTCATTATAAATTGGTAGCATTTGATGTGACAAAAACGCTGAGAGAAAATACCGAAGGGGGTATCTTCTCTAAGCTTTTTTTGTCACATGAAATGACTGGTGATGACTGCCTTTAGACATTCACGGTCCATGGCATCTTCTTGTCATGAATTATATTTCATATTCTGTTGTTGCCCTTTTAGTTTTTAACTTGAGTCTGACAAATTTGTCAATATCGAAATTTTGGTATTTGAGATTCCCTCGGTACGGTAAATCGGTATTGGTTCGATATCGATACCGAACGGTATTTACTGTATACCGACCATCTCTAATGAATAGTTTAGGCCTGTAGTGGATACGTATATCGCACGCATTCATTCATTGACTCGTTTTGACGGATATAATTGTTAAGCCGATCATGAGCCGCACATATGTGACAAGGCTATAGCAGCGGCAACGCAACCGCATGTATGTGTCCGTAGCTTTAGACATTTTTACACCCTAAATGCGATTCGAGCGTTGCGATAAAGTAACAGATATATCAAATTTCATCTAATTTTGCAATTTCTACATGGTATGACGCTTTTAACTGGTTGAGGGCTAGATTATTTTTGGTAGTTTGAATTTGTTCATCAAAGTTTGTTTTATTAAAAAAAATATTGTAGAGGACCCACAGGCACTCTCCAATAATTTGCAATAAAACAAATTTATATAAACAATTTACTGAATATGAAACACGAGCAAGGAAAATGTTGGCTTTTATACTTGTAACCTCAATTTTGTGGAAGCCCTGGCAGTGGCTTCAAGCACCCAACCCGTTAATATGAGCCTCGCTGTAGAGCAAACAGAAGTACCACCTCCGGGGGACGACTTTCCTAAGTTGTAAGCTTACTTTAGAATCCCTCCTTTTCTCAGCAGTTTGACGATCGCTGTACACTGTGCATCTTGAATTGTTATATTTTCTTGTTTTGTGATCTTCATATGTAGTGCACACAGAAAACATAATTTTCAAATAAAAATTGTTTAACCCTTACCCAACGTAACCGCCAAAACCGGCCAGCACTATTCTCAAAAATCGACAATTAACTTTCATTATTTTTCATTTTTTGTCTCAAAAAACATACGAGCTCGTTCCAACGAGGGGTCATAACCTATGTTTTTGAGACAAAAAAAGAAGAAAAACATCAGTTGTTCAAGAATTTTTTTGGCGAGTGTCGTCTGCTTTCCGTGTTAGGTAAAGGGTTAAACAAAATACAAAATACAAGCTACAACTGGAGCTTTGTGAAGACTGAAATGTGAAATCACTAAGTCTGAAAAGCAGTTGAATTAAGTGATTATATAGGCTAAACCATTAAACACGGTCCTGATCCTCAGGCCAAAAAGTGTTGTATGAACGATTTGCTTAAGTTATATTTTGCATTTGTCTCGTAATCCCGTTCTTTGAATCCACTGATTCCATCTTATTCTAGGTCCCAACTACATTATCGTGGTTCAACATCCAACATTGTACTCTATTCTCGTGTAACAGGTGGTTAGTCGGTAACAGAACGGTTAACCGATCACAGGATATTGTGGATAACCGTTTCATCACTATCACGTGGTATTATAAATGCTTAGAGAATACACTTGGTAATCACAAGCCCCGACACCTCGATGCCTCACTCTCGGGCAAGCGGGAAATACATTAAGCATTTAACTGACGTAACCACCTAAACCGACCAGCGGTATTCACAAAAAAAATCGAATTTTATTATTTGTTGAATGTTTGCTTCGACAACATAGCTTGTGACCCCTCATTGGAACTAGCTATGTTTTTTTATGGCAGAAAATGAACATTTTCAGTATTGAAAATATTTTTTGCAAGTGTCGTCTGTTGTTCGTATTAGAAAAGGGTTAAAGAGAAATGCTCAAAATACCGTCGCTAGTATGGGTTATAAGTTGGCTGTCAGGTAAACCAATATCCTCCAGGTAGGTCATGAGGGAGGGGGCTATCATGCACCCTCAGGGTTCCCCACGCGGGGTATCATTTTGTCCGGAGGGAGGATTAAGATTCAAGATTTTAACACTCTTTTTTAAATACCGGACAGTAAGTGGGTAAACCACCCATCATCTCTTTACCCAGAGACACGTGCAACAATGAATTGAACTGGGCACAAAAAACAGCAGTAGGGCTGTCTTTATTGAGTTGTGGCCCTCAGAATGTTAACATATTTGCATGCTCTCTATTCCGTGACAAATTGTGAAGCGCAAAATCCATGTGTTAAAATAGATCCGATCACAATAACAAACTCTGTGTCTTTTGAATGGAAGCAAATATTTCACAATGCGAAAAAAACGATGGGCTTATTATCACGCCACACGTTCTTCTTCGGACACGTATATTAACTGAAGTTCAGCTATGCGCGGTTGCATCATATTCATACCTCGTGGCAAACTAATATTCCATTGACTCAATTATTGGCATCGTCTGATCGTTCCTTTCATTTTTGTTTTGAATTAAGCATCATTCCTATTTATAGAACCTCGTGCGTGTGTGTTCATCTGTGTTACTATATAAATGCCGTAATTCGCAGAACGCTCTGGAACTCTGGCAAGAATTACATATAAATCAATTCTGTAAACATCGGGAGTCAGTGGGATACGTTTTTCCGCACAAGGCGCATTATCATTTTTCTGGAAACTTTTAGGACTTACTTTAGGTTTTTGTTGCCAGTTGAGGAGGTACTCTTGTCTTCATTCTTGGTTTTATGATAGTTCTCCGTCTGATCTTTCAAAATGAGGGGGCCATCGGTATGCCCGAATTGGGGCCGAAGGCGTTTTGTGTCTTTTATTTCCATAATTACATTGGATTCGTGTTCCAACAGGAGTATACAGTAAAAACGTATTTTCAATTTTTTATGAGCCAGGAGACGCAGGAGTTGAAGTCAATATCGTTGTTGTTGAAATGATGCGAAATACGCTTGCTTTTTTTCCCCCCTGAACCCTCAAGTCCTATTTTCCTGATTTCTGTCTACCCAGCAAAAGATTGTTGGAAATTATCTCACATAATTAGTAACCTTTTAATCGAACAGTCCCGTTGGACTGTAGTAGTAATACAGCTCCAAAAGGAATGTAGAATTGAAGCAGGGGCGTTGCTAAGAGTTCGGGTGGGCTGTGACCCCCCCCCCCCCCTCCCCCAATAATGTTTCCTGTGGGATGTATTTACGCCAGGATTGGAATCAATGATACCATTTCTCTTATATTGGGCATTTCGGGATAAACATTTTAGGAGCCATGCCACCCCCCACCCACCCCACCCCCCGGCAACGCACTGGTTCCTCTGAGGACTGGGACTCTCACGGTCTTCGATCTGTGCGGACGCGGCCCGTTCTGTGGACCAAGATGGCTAATGGTCAGTGCCCCGACCTCAGTATGGGGCCCACAGGGTCAAAGTGGGCCCACAGAACAGAGAGGCGGAGGGAGAAAGAGTCTAGAGAGAGACAGAGGGAAAGAGCGCAAGAGATGGGATGTTCGTGTGCATTTGTAGTGATTGTAATTCGTGTATCAAAACTCGCCTACTGGGGTCTGCTTGTGTGCTTCACATTGGACACCCCATGTACAACCCTGTCGAGTTTCGTGGACCGCTGTGGGGTCCATGCATCGGTCCTCGACGTGTGGGCACGAAGGATCCCTGAATGAAATAAACCACGTTAGCCTCCCCCCCCCCCCCACCCACCCCATCACAGAGTCGATGATTTTTCTCCTTCCTTTTCATAAGCACCCCCCCCCCCCCCCCGGATCGAACCGAGGTCCACCCTGTATTTCTTGGCTTGGGGTCCCTAATGTGTTAGCCTGTGGTCATGAACCCAAACCACCACCCGACCGCCGCTGGATCTGAGTTAGATTGACACATTCACATGTGCCCGCATTCATATGTACCCCCACCCCCTATCCGCACACACACACCGATCAATAAATGTGTGGGATTGCGTTTCTTGGCTGATTCGAAGACTTCTCAGCGAGAAGTTATCGCAGGTCACGCGAAGTTCCATTTCTTAGCGGGTTTTCTCATTTTATCGTTGGAAAAGTTAATATATCTGCAAAGAAAAGGAAAGACTTCTGCTTTTTTTAGAAACGAAGGTTGTGCTTTCACATTGCAAAAACGTCAAAGAAAAAGAAGTTGAGTGCTGTTCAAGAAGGAATTATCTTGAGTTATTTGTTGAAAACATGAAACAATATTGTCAATTTTTGTTACGGAAAGGGTTCAGAGAAACTTCCGAAAAATGAACACATACACTTGACCGTCAACAGCACACTGACGTCAACTTTAATATCGACACATCAGGAAAACATTTTTTTTCAGTGAAACTTTACATGGTTGAATGACCGTGGAAATCGGGTCGCATTGTTTACCTTGTTCTGGAATTGATTAAACAGGACACCTTAATCAGTTCTCACTTCTCATTCAAAGGATTAAGACGTTGTTTCACACGTGTTAGTGACATGGGGAATAGTAAATCACATATAAACATTGACGAGTTTGACTTCTCTGAACAGTCTGAGATAGTACAGGTTTGTAAATTTTATGGAGTGATTTTTGTTGTTGTCATTTTACACCGCGGGATGCCATTTTGCTTCTTTGCGTCGAATGATTGAAGAGGTCGATAAACGCGCGTTTTCAGGTATTCGAACTCCGTGTTTGTCAATGAAAAACAGATCAAACCCAGTTCTCTTGTGTTGAACTGTTGTTTACTTATTCGCACGCGCGCTTACGGTATTCGTGGCCCATGTGCTTCAATAAAAACAGACGGCGTCCGGTTCTTATGCTTTTGACAAATAGTGTTGATAAAGGACTTTGGTTACCCAGTGTTTACATACGGACATTCTTACACGTTCTTACGTGTGGGGTTTTTCCCATGTTAAACCCTAACCCCACAGCGCAAAAAACAACCACACAAGTGGCACTTGTACTGACCCAACCCCACAACTACCACTGATCCTAAATTGTAAACCCCACAATGTACCTCGGCTAAGCCCAACTCACCTGACTGAAAGTTGTGGGAGCTAATGAGATCACTTTCTGTCTGTTTGTCGCCCGTCCGGCGTGAACATGGGGGTTTGTACCTCCGTCTCCAAAACCGCCGAACCGATTTCAGTTAAATTTGAGATGATTGCTTGTTCTGACTGACGACGCATTTTGTTAGCTCACTTTGACGAAGTCAGGCTGAGCTTATCTACACGAAATCGCTCTCCGTCCGTCAACACTATGTTTTGGGCTCCTCCTCCAAAACGACTGGGCCAATTGAAGTAAATGTTTGTGTGAGTGATGGTGCTGAAGGAGCATTGCGTTTTTGTTCAACTCAACATGTCCAGCCATATAGGGATGTGGTCGTTAAATGCTTCAATTTTTTTTTAAAATCTCATGAACCAGTGGGTACAATGACTTGATATTTGGTATTGAGCTTCCTTCTGATGTGTAGATTCAAGTTTGTTCAAATGAAGTTTGTGAAGCAATATTTGCCTTTGTGATGGGAGGGGCAAGATTCTATTTTCCGAACCGATGGTCTGATTTGAACCAAATTTGGTTTTTGTGGTATTATTGGGTCATAAGTACTTGATTCGTGCAAAACAAAAACAAAAATTTTCCTGTATCCCCATGGGAACACCATGAGCTAAAAATAGAAATTTTGTCAGGCTGTTCTGCAGGGGTGGGTGGTGGTGGGGGGGGGGGGGGGTGCATCTAAAAAGTTAGAATACTTGAAAATTTTTTTTTAAAAATGTATCCAGATTGAATGATAAAAATCTTTTGATATTTAGTATACAGCATCTGGGGGGGGGGGGGAGGGTGCAGATATAAGTTTGTTAAAATGACCCCCCCCCCCCCCTAGTTCATATTTGGGCTCATACAGGAGCCCAGAGTTTTAACTTAGGGCAATATGGGGAATAATCTTTAAGAATCTTCTTCAGACCTACCAGTCAGAATGCTTCCATATTTGGTACATAATATCTCTGTTGGGGGGGGGGGGGAGGGGGCAGATTGAAATTTGTTCAAATCGGGTCTCTGGGTCCATATTTGGGCTATCTATTGTAACCCAAAATTTCAACTTATTGCAGTATTGAAATTTCTTTAAAATTCTTCTTCAGATCCACCAGTCAGCATCCTTTCATATTTGGTATACAACATCTCTTGAGAAGTCAGCAGATTTAAGTTTGTCCAAATCAAGTCCCCGGATTGATATTTGGCCTGAATTTATAACTTGGTGCAATATGAGGGAATTTCTTTAAAAGTCATCTTCGACAGATTCACCAGTCCGAATACTTTAATATTTGGTATGCAACATCTCAGAGGGGAGGGGAGAAGATTATCAACTCAAGTGCCTTTGTTAAGTTTTGAGCTCCAAATCTCAACTTCGGCCGATAGATATGTATGGAATACATGTAAGCTTTAAAAATGTAAGCTTTAAAAATCTTCTTCTTCAGAACTACCAATCAGAATCTTTTAATATTTGGTTTTAAAACATCATGGCTATAGAGGGTCAGATTCAAACAGGGCTGGGGTAATTGTAATTGCCAATTGGCTGTAATTGGTAATTGAGGAATTTTTCAATTACTTGTAATTGTAATGTAATTAATTACATTGAAAATTCTACTGCAATTGCAATTACATTTCAATTACATGTTGTACGTTGATCAAAAATGTTTTCAAAACTTACATTCATTGTTCAAAAATCCATCAGCACATTTGGAGTATGTTTCAATACTTACATCTCACTTCTAACAGGACTGGTATCTCTGGTGTTGAGGTTTGTTTGATGAATTGTTTGCAAGGGCATATTTACATAATCATAACATTGTTTGGAGTGCTTGTGCAACTGCAGAGAATCATTGAATGTCAAGTAGCTTGTGTTTTGATAATCATGTACACTTATAAATTTATATCATTAATTAACTAACCCTTTACCCAGCATGGATAGAAGACAACACTTGCAAAATAAATTCTCAAAATTAACTATGTTTAGTTTCTTTGTCCAACTTGAGTTTCAATTAGGGGATTAGCACTTATATCTAAAACTATGTTTCTTTCGTTTGTCCAATTTTAGTGTCAATTAGGGGATTAACTTATTGATAGAAAACCAATTAACTTGACTTGCTGATCAAACTCATTTACTCCAGCTATAACCTGTCACTACTGAGTTGTTGTGAAATAAACTACAAATTATGTTACAATGTGGGTTCATTCCATGTAGATTTTCTCACAATCTTAAACAATTTTCTGAATTTTTCTCAGCATTTTGTCATGAGGTAATAATATTTCATTGAGTAGTTATTTCTGGTAAATAGATTTAAGTGTTAATCCCCTAATTGAAGGTATGTGTGATGGACAAAATTGCATCTCTTAATTTTGCTTTGATTAATTTTAGTGCTGAAGCTATTTGCTGAAAGAGCTTGCCCCAACATCTCATAATTTTGTTATGAATAATTTTTGTGCTAAAGATATTTGATAAAATTATACAAATGTGAGTGTGATTGGAACATGCTCAATGTTATGATAGATGGAAATTACACCTGCTGGGTGATTTGGTCGAATCCATGTCAAAACCCCCTCGGTCAAAAACCCCTCAAATCAAAACCCACAGTATGGTACAGCTTGTTTAAGAAAGCAAAACAGCATAAAATAGAATTGCTGTACAAGCAACTAAGCTTTCAAAAAATATTCAAAGTACACATGGCTTGCAAATGTGTTATGACTAAAACAATAAAGCTGTGCATCAGAAGAAATACGTGACAACAAATGCAAGCTAACAGCAGCATATTCCTTTCAACCCGTTATTGTTGTGAAAACAATATGTCTGTACAAAGCAAATTGTGACAAAAGTGAAAAAAATTCAGAAATTTACAACAAAAAATTATATATTATAATAATGATAATTTATATTGCAAATTAAATATATATTTATAGTGAGGGGTTTTCACCTGAGGGGGGTTTTCACCTGGGGGGGGGGGGGGGGTTGACTTGAGTGGGTTTTGACTTAGCAAAAAGTGAGGGGGGGTTAGATCGATGGGGTTTTGATTGGAGAGGGGTTTGATCTGTTACCAATTTGGTCATAATCCACCATCCACACAACCAGAGGAGATTCAGATTACAGTTTGTTCAAAGCAAGTGTCTTGGTCATATTTAGGCTCCTGGTGGGATCCCAAATTTTAACTTGTGTAAAGAGTAAAGACTATTCTTTAACCCTTTACCTAACATGAAAAGCAGACGACACTTGCAAATAAAATTCTTGAATTACTCATTTTTAGCTCACCTGACTTTAATTGATATTTGAGATAATAGTTTGTTATGACATCGCAATTTGATTTTGTTCAAATCAAGTTGCTTCGCTCATTGGTAGGGCCACACCCAAAAAGTGTTCTGAAATCTTAAAAAATCTTCTTCTCATGAACCAGCAGTAGCAGAGACTTGATATTTGGTGTGCAGCTTCCTTTTGAGGTTTAGACTCAGATTTGTTTGAGAGAAGTTTGTGGGGCTATATTTGGCATCGTAATGTGAGGGGCAAGAATTTTTGCCCCTCCCAAAATTTCTATTTTCCAAACCAAGAGGCAAATTTGGACCAAATTTGATATGAGGGCTTATTGGGTCATAAGTACTTAATTTATGCAAAAACATTTTTTCCCGTTGCCCCTTGGGAACCGCAGGAGCTAAAAATAGAAAAAAATTAAAACGCCCATATTTCCAAAACTACACGGCACTGAGAATTCTTATTTGTTGTGAAGCTTCCTTAGGACCAACAGAATGGAATGGTAAAAAAAAAGTGCCATCGGTTTTATCATGGGTTACTTTTTGGGGACTTTGAAAAAGTGCAGAGTCAGCATTTTTTAACACTGTGGATAATGGGAAAAACATATAAGACTACTTTCCTCCCAAACCACTGCTCCAAAAGCTTTCAAATTTCACATATAATATCTTTGGAAGATTGTTTCACATGTTTATTGAAATCAATTCCCTGGGTAGATATTTGGGCTCTCTGTGGGAGCCCAAATGTTTAAATTAGTGCAGCATGAGGAGTATTTTTTACAAATCTTTTTCAGATCTACCAATAAGAATCTTTTGATATTTGGTATGCAGCATCCTTAGGGGGGTGAGATTCAAGTTTGTTCAAGCCAAGTCCCTGGGTTCATATTTAGGCTGAAAATTTCGTCTCCCGCTGCGGACTTAGAAACTTTGGACCAAAAATCGGAATTTTTTGTTTTGTTTTTTTTATGCGTTTCGGTCAATTTTAAGACAAAAAAAAAATTTTTATTTTTTTTTACACTGAAAAGTTGGGGTCCGGGTGGGACTTAGAAAATTTTGGAGCAAAGTCCGGAAATTTTTTTTTGTTTTTTATGCATTTCGGTCAATTTTAAGACAAAAAAAATTTTTTTTTTTTTACTCTGAAAATTTGGGGTCTGGGTGGGACTTAGAAAATTTTGGACCAAAATCCGGAAATTTTTTTTTTTTTTTATGCGTTTCTGTCAGTTTTAAGAAAGAAGAAAAAAAAAAATTTTTTTTACATTGAAAATTTGGGGTCCGGGTGGGACTTAGAAAATTTTTGACCGAAATCCGGAATTTTTTTTTTTTGTTTTTTATGCGTTTTGGTCAATTTTAAGGCAAAACATTTTTTTTTTTTGCACTGAAAATTTGGGGTCCGGGTGGGACAGAAACTTTTTGACGAAAATCCGAAAAATGTTTTTTGTGTTTTATGCGTTTCGGTCAATTTTAAGACAAAAAAACAAATTTTTGTTTTTTACACTGAAAATTTGGGGTCTGGGTGGACCAAAATCTGGAAATTAGTTTTTTTGTTTTTTATGTGTTTTAAGAAAGAAAAAAATTTAGACTGAAAATATTTTGTTTGGGGAAAAAATCTGTTGTCTTTGCGTTTATCTCAATTTTGGGACATAAAAGTGCAGGAACTGATGAAAATAGAAGGAAAATCCTGTGTATTGTGTGGGCACAATCGCTTCATCTAGTTGGTATATGCTTTTCTTAGGAGGGGGCGCATGCAGCTTATTCAAGTCCCTGGTTTGATATTTAGACTACCATGTCAGGTGAGCACCCGCAGGCCCCCTGGGGCCTCTTGTTGTCATTTTTTGTCTCAAAAACATAGGCTATGACCCCTCATTGGAATGAGCTGGACGAGCTCGTTCCAAAATGGAGTCATAACCTATATTTTTGAGACAAAAAATGAAAATGTAATGTAAATTAATTGGCGATTTTTAGCTCAACGAAGGGAGCTATTTATTTATTTAATGATGTTTAAGGTCACATATTTATGCACAATGGCTAATCATGACCGTGACAGTTTTACGGGTGGAGGAAGCTGGAGAACCACTGAGCAACGCCGAGCAGCTGCCAGCTCCCCAACATCGTAACTCCGCACTGCAGCACAGGTAGGGTTAGGTAGGTTGAAGACATGCGTACCATCGACGTGCAGTACGCCTTAGCACACGGCGTCATCGTGCTCCCACGCGGGCAATGGAGATGAAGTGTCTTGCCCAAGGACACAACGTGGTTGCCGCAGGTGAGATTCGAACCGAGGACCTCTCGCCTTGCAGCCTGCACCTCTACCAACTGAGCCACCGCACTCCCCCGAAGGGAGCTAAACTTATCACTTAAGTCGTCGTCGTGAACATTTTCAAACAACTTTTCCTCTGAAACCGCTAGGTCGATTTGCTCGAAACTTGGTATGGATGTTCATTGCCATATGTCAATTCAAGTTTGTTCAAATGAAATGGACATGCCTACTTGGGGCTCCATAGGGGGCATAACTCCGATAGCACCCTATGTATATTAGAGAAATTACTAAAAAATCTTCTTCTCCCGCACAAGTGGGCAGAATTATTTGATATTTGGTATACAGCATTATGGGGTGGATCTGATTCAAGTTTGTTCAAATCGGCCCCCTGGATTCTTATTTGGGCTCACTATAGAAGCCTGAATTTGAACTTAGTGCATTTCAGGCAAATTTCTTAAAAAATCTTCTTCTCCAGATCCAGCAGGCAGAATCTTTTGACATTTGGTATGTAACATTGTGGGGTGGATCTGATTCAAGTTTGTTCAAATCAGCCCCCTGGGTTCATATTTGGACTCGGTATAGGAGCCCAAATTTGAACTTGGTGCATTTCAGGCAAATTTCTTTGAAAATCTTCTTCTCAAGATCCAGCAGACAGAATCTTTTGATATTGGGTATGCAGCATGCGTAGGGGGGTGAGATTCAAGTTTGTTCAAGCCAAGTCCCTGGGTTCATATTTGGGCTCACTGTGGTAGCCCAAATTATAACTTAGTTCAAAATGAGGAATTTTCTTTAAAAATCTTCTTCTTCAGATCCAGCAGTCAGAATGTTTTGATATTTAGTACGCAGCATCTTTAGGGGTGAGATTCAAGTTTGTTCAAGCCATGTCCCTAAGTCCATATTGGGGCTCACTGTGGCAGCCCGAATGATAACTTAGTTCAAAATGAGGAATTTTCTTTAAAAATCTTCTTCTTCAGATCCAGCAGTCGGAATGTTTTGATATGTGGTGTGTAGCATCCTTAGGGGGATGAGATTCTAGTTTGTTAAAGCCAAGTCCCTGGGTTCATAATTGGGCTCCCTGTGGGAGCCCGAATTATAACTTAGTCAATATGAGGAATTTTTCTTAAAAAATCTTCTTCAGATCCAGCAGTCAGAATGTTTTGATATGTGGTGTGTAGCATCCTTAGGGGGTGAGATTCAAGTTTGTTAAAGCTAAGTCCCTGGGTCCATATTTGGGCTCCCTGCGGGATCCCGAATGATAACTTAGTTCAAAATGAGGAATTTTCTTTAAAAATCTTCTTCTTCAGATCCAGCAGTCGGAATGTTTTGATATATGGTGTGTAGCATCCTTAGGGGGATGAGATTCAAGTTTGTTGAAGCCAAGTCCCTGGGTCCATATTGACTTATAACTTAGTCAATATGAGGAATTTTTCTTAAGAAATCTTCTTCTTCAGATCCAGCAGTTGAATGCTTTTGATATTTGGTATGCAGCATCCTTAGGGGGGTAAGATTCAAGTTTATTCAAGCCATGTCCCTAGGTCCATATTTGGGCTCACTGTGGGAGCTCGAATTGTAACTTAGTCCAAAATGAAGAATTTTCTTTAAAAATCTTCAGATCCAGCAGTCAGAATGTTTTGATATTTGGAGTGCAGCATCCTTAGGGGGTGAGATTCAAGTTTGGTTTGTTAAAGCCAAGTCCCTGGGTTTATATATGGGCTCCCTGTGGGAGCCCGAATTATAACTTAGTTCAATATGAGGAATATTCTTTAAAAATCCTTTTTTTTTAGATCCACCGGTCAGAATCTTTGGATATTTGGTTATAAGCTTTTCTTAGGAGGAGCAGATGCAACTTGTTGAAATCAATTCTCTGGGTTGATATTTAGGCTACCATGTCAGGTGAGTGCCCTCAAGCCCCCTGGGGCCTCTTGTTTAGTATAGCACTGGCCGGTTTTGGACGTCACGTTGGGTGAAGGATTAAAAAAAATCATCTTCTTCACAAGCACGAGTCAGATTTTGACAAAGCTATTTGTTTGCTTTAAAAGAAGATTTGGAGGGGTTTGAGTGATTTTATGACAAAAATGAACGTTCACCCTGTTGGGGGTGGGGGGAGGAGGGGTGTGGGAGGGAATGCACTGGGAGATTTTTTTTCTTTGCTTCGTGTTTCAAAATGTATTTTGAAGGTACTTTTACACCAAAAAATCACCCAACAGACCCTAGCTAAAATAGATTAACTATATTAACTTGTAGAGGCTGATAATGGGTGTGCTGTGGCTCAGTGGATGACTGTTGGACTTCTATGCTAGAGGTCCCGAGTTCGATCATCTTCCGGCATGACCCACGTTGTTTTCTTTTGGCAAGCCTCATTATCCTGGTTGCCTACATGAGTTCACGATGACGCTGTGTACTAAGGCGGACTATTCGTCGATGGTGCACATGTCTTCAACTGCTGTAACCTTGCTTGAGTAGAGATTGAACAGTTAGAATGTTGAGGAGCTGACAGTTGCTTGTCGATACTCGGTGGTTCTCCCTGGGTACTCTGGCTTTATCTACCCATAAAACTGTCACTGTCCGTCTTCAAGCAATCTTATCAGGTGAGAGATTAAGGCCCCTTGGGGCCTCTTTTTCATGACATTTACTGATTCAAAAACCAGCAGACACAAGTGAACAGAAAGTCTGAAATTAAGTCCCACATACCCTGCATATTTTAACACATTGACATCAGTATTTCAGCTGCAATACCAAATTTGAACTTTAATTTCAATTTTTAAAAGATTTTCTTTTGAACCTAAAATCAGCAAAAAGTCAAACGTGAGTTAAAAAATGAAAACAAAGATTATCTCCGTTTGATACTGCAGATTGTCAAACAAGAAAGTTATGCAGTCTACATGTATAATAACACTTCTATAAAAATTTTTAGAGTTAAAATTTCAAAATTTTGATGTTTGAATTTGTCACCAAATTTTTTAAAATGTGTATTTTCTTGTGTACATTTCTCTCTTGTACATCATTCTTGAATCCTAAATGGAGGTAAATCTTGCTTTCAATTTTGAATTCAACACACAACCAGGCCTGGCATTCTTTAGGAGTACAGGAGTGCTGCACGCCTAGAAAAAATTGAGGAGGGCAATTTTTTGCACCCCTTCATTTTCTGGAATGACAGACCTGTTTGGGACTGCCTTTAAAATCTATTATCATTTCATCCCCTGAGTTCCAATGTGTTCTCTGTGCCTACTGGCGCAGTGAACACATTGGAACTCAGGGGACGATTTGTCAGTGTTGCATTGATTCGCAATAATTCATGACCCATTTTTCGATACACTTTGAGTGTAGAAGACAGTCACATAAGAATTGAATATAACATTTTGAATAATGAGAAGATATGTGTGCCAATTCTTCCCCTATGTAGCTGAATGTAGTACAATTTTTCAGTCAAAATAATAATACTTTGAAGTGAATGTAACCAAAATAGCATGCATGTTTTTGCAGTGAAAATTTCTGGTGCAGTGCAGCACTCGAAAGCAATCTGAAGAGGGCTATTGTTTTGCACTCCTTGATTTTCTAGATTGCCAGGCCTGCACAAATTGTTTGATTTTGGGGACAAAAGAAAATTAAAAAAAAATGGCGGAGGGGCAAGCCCAAAATTTTCCGACAGACCGAAAATTTTCCGACAGTATAACAACAACAACAACAAAAACCCAAACAAACAGAAAGAATCTGTTGTTTACTGCAAATGTACTGAAATTTGATCTTTTTTACTCAAAATGGCATGTTTTTATCCCCAAAGCCAGCATTTTAATGTTATTAGGCGTTAATTCGCCTAAAAATGGTCCCAAAAAATTTCCGACAAAACTCAAAACTTCTGGTGGGGGGGGGGGGGGGGGGGGGGCCTCTGCCCCCTGCCCCCATCCCCCCCCCCCCCCCCTTTATCTTCGCCACTGAAAAACATGCTTACCCCTGTGGGGTCTGGACTTTTTTGCCGAAAGTACATATGGGTAGTGATGTCCACGCATGCATTTACCAGGTAATAAAAATCATCAGCAAAATTTTAATTAATGAAGCACCTGGCTATAGCTGGTGCTTCATTAAGTAAATTTTTGATGATTATTTCTATAATTAGTGTTTGGAATCTGATATTATTGCATCCATGGAAATATTGCCCACACATGAAAACTGACCAGTCCACCCCTGGCGTACTGTACTCTTTGTGCAGGTAACTTTTAACATACATTTGTATGGTTATATCATGAAGTTTGACGTAAGGCAACATTAGCCTCTTGATAATGTCAGGTTATTGCATTATTTTTGTCAGGGAATGGACAAAATTCCTAGCCCGACCTAGTAAATACCAATGTCAATTTGGCTCCACCTGACCAGGCCCTCAAATCTTAAATATAGGCTTGCTCTTAATAGCCTTAAGACTCCATCTCCATTGGATCATGTTTTAGAAACCGCTCAGAAAATGAAAAGTTATTGTGGGGTAATACAAATATTTTTCAAGTCAGTTCAGAATAAAACAACTTTAATTATGCCCCAAAAGGATGTAATTAAATGCACACATGTGATGGCTGATTATGTTGAAGGTCCTCATGTAATTATTCTGCCCCTCCCCCCCCCCCCCCCCCCCCCCCCCCCCCCCCCCCCGACGAAGTCAAGTGGGGGATATTGAAATGGTGTCCATCCATCCATCCATCCATCCATCCATCCATCCATCCATCCATCCATCCATCCGTCAGTCCATCCGTCCTTCCATCACAGACTTTGTCCCACTAACTCCTTCTACAGTTTTCAGTGGATTTTTACAAAACTTGGTCTGAAGTATCATTACCAAGTGCAGATGTGCATGCGGTCAGGAATTTTTGATGCCCCTAATTCTTGCGTGATTACAGCCCTTGGAAATAACAAAATTTCCATCACAAAGGCTTGTCCACTTACATGTAACTCCTACATTTTTTATTAGATTTTTACGAAACTTGGTCTGAAATATCAGTATCAAGTGTAGATATGCATGTGGTCAGCACTTTTCGATGCGACAAATTTTGTCAGGCTTGGCAATTTCAGGAGAGCGATTTTTTAGCTCTCCTTACTGCCCTCCTGAAAGAATTAAGGAGAGCGAAAAATTACCCTCCTAAATATTTTGGTCTGGGATGATTGAGATTACATGTATTATGCTCACATTAAATTTTTGTTGTAAAGCAAAAATGTAATTTAACTTCGAAGTCACATAACATCACGTAATTTCATTTTGAAAGTGGTTTAGTGGTAAAAGGTAATGGCTGCAACCATACCCAAACACAGTTGCAATCATTTGAAGCAAAATGGGTCACAGCAATATTTTTTTTTCTGTCAGTTTCAAGTTCAACAACTGACATCACAGTTTGAGGGGTAATTATTCAAGGAATATTGACACTATAATATACTACCATTACTACTATCCTGTCACTTGAAGCACTTGCACCAAGATGTGACTGTAGATTCAAGCAGACCTGTTGTCCAAGAAAGTCATACGCCTACCACTACCACCTTCAACCCCCCTTGGGGGGTTGAAGGTGGTAGTGGTAGGCATATGACTTTCTTGGACAACAGGTCTGGGTACACACACATGTCTTGTCAAGTGTGTGTTCGGTTGTTGAGTGAGACATCTTAAGAGATTACGCTTTACCTTAGTAAAGTTAATATAATCACTGATGTAGTCTGTTGGTTTCAGTTTCAATGAGTTCGTTCAACTGGATACTTAAAATGCTGTGTAAAGCTAATTGCTCTCCTAAGCTGATTGAGGAGAGCGATTTTTTGCCGTCCTGCATTTTTCAGAATGCCAGGCCTGTTTTGTGTGGTTATGACTCTTGGAAATGGGAAAATTTCCATCACAAAGGCTTCTCCACTTGACTCCTCTTACATTTTTTATTGGATTTTAATGAAACTTGGTCTGAAGTATCAGTATCAAGTGTAGATGTGCATGTGATCAGAAATTTTTGATACAACAAATGTTTTACATGTTTCCGGCCTTTGGTAATACATGAACATGTAGCAAAATTTCCGTTACAAATGCTTGTCCACTTAACTACTCCTGCATTTTTCTTTGGACTTTTACTAAACTTGGTGTGCAGTATGAGTATGATGAGTATGTGTGCATATGGAGAGGAAGTTTCAGTTCAAATAATTTTCCAGACTTATAGCCCATTACCAAAATTGCAGGTTTTGGAAGATATTTTCCAGTTGTGCTCAAGACAATTCATTTTCCGATATTTTGATATAAAACATGAATTGGTTTGGTTGAAAAAATATGTTCTTTCAACAAAAACCCTAACCCAAACCCAAACGTCTTTAATACATGTATCTTGATTTCAGGGCAGCTTCAGTACACACCAGAATATGAAAATTTGCACCATGATCTTGAAACAGATTTTTGATACATGTATGTTGTTTCAAATACGTTTCTGCATCCCAAAATGTTAAAACCATTTCTGAAGAAATTTTGTCCAGGTTTTACCCTATTTTGAATGGACTAGAATAGAATGTGCATTATATCATTTTGATTTTCACAAAATTTTTCAAAATTGTGCCCCAGGATGTTGACTCACTACTGTGTACAGAACCCTGATCCTTGTAGACTTCCAGGACATCCCTGCACTAGCTGGGATTTCTTACTTACATGTATGTACTAATGAAGGAAAAGGAGAGAATTCAACTTTCAGTTGTTAATCTTCAACTCTTGACAGATACTCTTATCAGAATTTGTAACCTTGGACTTGAGTCACTTGACTGGCTTTTAAAAATGTTTTTTTTGGATTGCCCTTTCAATATGAACATTTCATCTCCTTGGGCAATTTTCTTTTTCCCGCCCATTCATTTCTTTCAGTAATTTATCTAAAGGCAATGGACCATAACATTCAAATGAATCCAATACTAGGTCAAAATATGAATGTTTTCAGTAGGAATGGGTGACCGATTTGAAATTTTTTTATAAATAAATTCTAATCACCATTGTCATTCAAAACTTCAAAAGACAAAATTATTTGTGATACAGTTGTGCTTTTAGTGCAACAATGCTTGAATGATTCACCCTTCACCTTTCAGAAGGTCAGGGTCGTACGGGTCATGGAATCCTGGAAAAGTCATGGAATTTTTAAAAAAAATTGAAGGGCCTTGAAAAGTTTTAGAAAATGGGCTGAAAGGGTTCAGAAAGTTTTGGAAAAGTCATGGAATTCGTAACCATGTTTAAAAGGGATTTGATTTTGTGTAAAAATTACGTGTGACTTGTGAAAATATAATGCAAAAAACGAAGCTTTTCTGTTTGCGTGTGAACTAAAGCGGCCATGAAATTTTTTGAGCAGTTTTGGAAAAGTCATGGAATTTGATTTTCTGAAAAGTGTATGAACCCTGGAAGTTGCAGATAACGAGATCTATACTTACTGATAACTATATGTATAGACAGTTCTGATATCACGAAAGTAGATTGAGTATTTCAATTGGATCGCGACCCAGTTCAATTACTCTTCTGCTTTCCTCTTTACAAAACTCAGGTCCAGTGTTCAACCGATTACCAAATACATATGATCGCTGACCGATTACCAGTTATTTGAGCTCACAATCTGCTGATTCTGATGCCTATTCCGATTGTAATACCATGCACTACTAGACAAGTTGAGGCTTGAAAGAACTGCATTAAATTGAACATTTTTCACAGTGTTAAACTTCGTTGGCCAGGGTCGCTGTAAAATTACCAGTTGCGCATACTTGGGCGGTAAACGTGTCTCTCAGAGCCAAGTTTACCGTCCAAGTGCTTGTGACTGGTAATGTTACTGTGACCTGAGTCAATGGAGTGCAACCTTCACTTATCTGGTATGAACTGGTGATTTCCGCAGGTACGCTCAATTGTAAGCTTTACATGTCATTTAACTTGTATATCCCTTAAAGGGGCGTCTAGAGAGATTAAGAATGCACATTGTGGTTATTTCTCAACTTTATTGAATGGTATCAGTGGCATCATTATACATTAACAATTGAACAATTGCAGAAGATAATAAAATGCGGTTAATGAATCATCACAAAATGCTTGGCAACAATTGCTTGAACCGTTGTTCCAGGAGCCGTTGCCATTGTCATCCGATTGCCCACAATCGGTCGATTGTGGTGGCCGGTTCCAATTATCGGTTGAACACTACTCAGGTCCTATATTTCGATGAGAATCTGAGAATCGATTCACACAAAGTTTCGCGTAACAAGACCAGCGAGAAACCAAGTAGATTCTTGCAGCACCTCTGGTAAGCTTCGCATGAAAAGACTAGAGTCAATTTAACTGTTCACCTGACACAGCGGCAGCAATTTAATGAGTGATGAAACAATAATCAGAATTGGCAATTGGAACCGGCCGGTTATGGTGCATCGGCTGATTATGACAACCGGCAGTTAAAAACCGATAGTTTCCAGTTATTCTGTATTTAACACTGACTATTAAAAATCCCTTTGATATCTGGTCATTTCAATAAAGTTTCCCTATTAAAAACGTGTGTAGTGCATAGCAGAAAATTTAGGGATTAGCAGAGCAGAGATATTAAGGAAGTTACCAACTTCAATCGGTACGAGATCGCCTCCATTTCCTGAAGATTGAAGAGTTCATGTAAACATTAGAGACACACATCAAGGGAGGTAACACGTTGAAAAAAGAACATTGAATAATACATTCTGACAAACGTGTGAACCATGCGTCATACGACTTCACAACACACATTAACATCAAAATTATTATTCATTTAAGACACAAAGTATGTGTGCTCAGTATATTCCTGGTCAATACAGCCAAGTGTATTGTATCCTTACACAAAACCGTATTAACACTAATTACCGGAATAAAACAATCTTCACAAGAATAATATCGTGCGATTGTATCGTTAATAACAATCTTTTCCCCACACCCCAACCAAAATGCAAATATTATTAGTCCCCTACAGAAATCCAAGATGGCGGAATGGCGGCCATTTTTGTTGTGTTTTTTACGCTTTTTTTCTCTATTTTGATGTTACCACCCCTCCCACCAACATGGTTCAAGCTACACCTTTCATATTTGGTACATGGATAAATGGTTCTGAGGGGATGATGCACGCTCAACAATTTTTTTTCAAAATCCAAGATGGCAGAATGGCGGCCATTTTTGTTGTGTTTTTTAAGCTTTTTTTTCTCTATTTTCATGTTACCACCCCTCCCACCAACATGGTTCAAGCTACACTTTGCATATTTGGCACATGGATAGAGGGTTGGGAGGGGATGATGCACGTTCAATATTTTTTCTTCAAAATCCAAGATGGCGGCATGGTGGCCATTTTTGTTGTGTTTTTTAAGCTTTTTTTCTCTATTTTATGTTACCACCCCTCACTCCAACATGGTTCAAGCTACACTTTTTATATCTGGCACATGGATAGAGGGTTGTAATGGGATGTTGCATGTTCAATATTTTTTTTCCAAAATTCAAGATGGCACCATGGCAACCATTTCTGTTGTGTTTTTTAAGCTTTTTTCTCTATTTTATGTTACCACTACTCCCTCCAACATGGTTCAAGCTGCACTTTTCATATATGGTGCATGGAATAAGGATGTTGTGAGGGGAATATGCACGCTCAACATTTTTTTTTCAAAATCTAACATCTGTCTGTCTGTCCGTCTGTCTGTCTGTCTGTCTGTTTTTACCACCTCTCCCTCTAATATGCTTCAAGCTACACCTTTCATATTTGGTACATGGATAAATGGTTCTGAGGGGATGATGCACAGTCAATATTTATTTTTCAAAATCCAAGATGGCAGAATGGCGGCCATTTTTGTTGTGTTTTTTTAAGCTTTTTTTCTCTATTTTATATTACCACCCCTCCCTCCAACATGGATCAAGCTACGCCTTTCATATATGGTACATGGATAAAGGGTTGTGAGGGGATTATGCACGCTCAATATTTTTTTTTAAAAATCCAAGATGCTTATATACTCTAGTGTCTTCTGTGACAAAAACACCTTATGTCACAAAAGCGCCGTAGGGGACTAATACAACCTCGGTGGTCAAACACTTGTTTTGGCTAATATTGCCCAGGGACCGATCAGGACTAGTTAAAATACGCTCTAGCCTCGGAGCCTATTTTTTCAATTCATGCGCCAGATTTCAATTTACGGAGTCACACTGCTGTTTGTAACACACACTGCAAGTATGTAATAGCTCTCATCATTTTCATTTAGTACACTGTAGCAAACATTAATCTTCACTGTGGTTTCTGATCAAGTCTTGGCTGCCTATTTAGGCAGCCAAGATTTGATCAGAAACCACAGTGAAGATTAATGCTTGGTAATTAAGGCTTGAAGTATTAACTTAAGCACTCTACAACAATGATAAATGATAATCATATATATAATACATGTAAGAGTGTCTCTCTCGATTATCAATCGAAAGAATATCAAGATATGATCTGAGAAGTCACGCGCCAACTGAGAAGCCTATTTCTGAGATTTAAGAGCCAGGTCCTAATGTTTCAGAACCAAATACGCACTGGCGCATGCCCAGGTCGGTCCCTGATTGCCCAGCACTAAATATGCATATTCTGAGAACTTACGTGGTATTAAGCTTTCGTAATTGATGATTTATCAACCAAATTCTGTAGTATGCAGTAACAGGCACCAACATATATATTCTTCAGTGTCCTACTTCAGCCATCGGAATTGGCATAATCGGGAGAGAAATAACCGGTAATTGGTTGATAGCAAGTTTTGATAATCGGTTTATCACTAAATTTAACCCATACAAAGCTAACATGACCTGAAATATCCTGACACTTTGTCAATAAAATTGTATAACTATGGCTGTCACTGGAACCAGCTCAATGAGCTGGTTCTAGTAACATCCATATTTGTAAGGTTTTATTGGTAAATATTGTTGATTTTTAAAAAAAATTATAAAATTGTGTTTGTTTTTAAATTAAAAAGCTGTTTTGGGGTAAAGGTAGGGCCCTGTGAATCGGGGTTTTTAGCTCAAATTGAATCTCGAGCCGTGGTATCGAATTGAGCTGAATCTCGAACCCTGATATCGGTAAAACTAGCATGTTCTAAACTGTTAGTGTTAGTAATAAATGAATCACCCAAGCTTACTGTGAGCTTCATTCATAAACGCTTGTTGTGAGTAATGTATTACACCAATCAAGCAGTTTTATGTTGTGAATCTCGCTCATTAATACAGCATACGCCTTACAGCATTTAAAGCTAGTTACCAGATTAACAACCGTAATCAACTGTTTTGTTTTTTCTGCTTGCGAAATTCCATCAACGAATCACTCGGGATCGGGTAAGGAGTCACAGGTGTCTTTCCCAGAGCAGATGAGATTGATGAATCTCAATACATGGCGAGAGAAACGTAATAGGATGAATGACCCCTGTGAACTTTGTGTGAAGTAAAAAGACTGTAGCCTGAACGAATGGAATAAAAGGTGTTACCGCTTGGAAAGCAAGTTGCCTCTAAGTCATGCCAGAGCTACTGAAGCCAAGTTGTTACGTTATTGAATTTAGTTTATTCAGTCTTCGGATATGAGTGTATTACCTTATGCTACTCCACGTTCACTTTTTGTTGTGTGGAAATAACTTATTGATTTTTAGCTTAACTTGACAAAGTCAAAATAAGCTATTGCCATCACGCGTGCGGAAGTCTGTGAGTCTGTTCACATTTTCCTTTAGCACAGGTTACACCCGGTAGTTCTTGTCCGACCGTCACAAAATTTCATATGCAGGTTTGGGGTTATGTCTAGATGAGAACGTCCCCTGTTGGTCGCGATCGGTCAACCGGTATGGCTGCCGAGCCCAAACCCGAAAACCTTTAGCACAGTCTACAGATCGTATTTATGAAGGGATTTCATTGTAACTTGGTAGGATGTCTCTGTATAATATCTAGATGAGAACGTCCCCTTTTGGTCATGATCTGACAACCGTGACGGCTGCCCAAGCCCAAAACCTAAAAACTTTTGCTCAGACTACAGGTCATATTTATGAAGGGATTTCATTGTAACTTAGTAGGATGACTCAGTATAATGTCTAGATGAGGACGTCTCCTTTTGGTTGCGATCGGTCAACCGTGATGGCTACACAGGCCTGAAACCCGAAAACCTTTAGCACAGTCTACAGGCCATATTTATGAAGGGATTTCATTGTAACTTGATAGGATGACTCGTTTTGGAATAAGTTAACTGTGAGGGCCGCATACATTAACTATGAGGGCCACATTAACCCACCCATCAATTCTTTAGTGCAGTCTACACCTCATATTATTATACCCCCCACAAACAAAGTTTGGGGGGGGTATATAGGAATCACCCTGTCTGTCCGTTCATCCATCCATCTGGACAGCATCCGTCCGTCCGTCCATCCGGACGGCATCCGTCCATCTCGATGGCGTCCGTCCATCCATCTGTCTGTTTGTCCATCCTTATAAGCGCAACTCCTCCTAAACCGTTTGAAGAATTTTCATGAAACTTTACACAATGGAAGAACTCCATAGGAAGATGTGCATGAAGTAATATAATTCCGTTCTGACATTTCCAAGGAGAGATAATCTAACTTATACATTTTAATGTACCAAAAAGGCTACAACTGAGGCGCGGGGGGTATCACTTTGTGAGCTTGCTCACAGTACCTCTAGTTTTTATTGAAAACACAGCATACGGGGAAGAGAAATTAACATATTCCCAAGTAACACAATTCTTGTCTTGTTTCATAATCCTTTCATAAACATTGAACATTATTTTTTTCATCAAACTCAACACACAGACAAGTTAAGCTACAGTGTCATTGACACTTTCATTCTCTTAAGCATCCCCCAACAGGTTCGAAAATCTTGAATTGATGTCAAAGGTTTCGAGTCGAGCCAAACCTTGGCATTGGTTTTGAATCAAGTCAAATCTTGGAACAGTTCGCAGGGCCCAAGGTAAAGGGTTAACATGTGTTATCAGTATACAACAGGGGTTCAACCTTGGTGGCCTTATGGCACTGACATAGTAGTATGGATTCTCGCAACCATTTTCGCGAGAATTTAAATCATCTTTCCCAAATTTAGATGAAATATAAGCCTGTCAAAAAAGATATGAAAGAATATTTACTCCATAGTGCTATTTTTATTTGCATTTCTTCAAAATGGTGTTTATTTCAAAGTACCCCATGGGAACCCAGAGAAGTAGAGCAGTGCTTATTTTACAGATGGACAATGTACATGTACCAAAAAACCCCCCAATCTAATAGTGATATCATGGGGATACCGGAAAAAACAAACCGAACCAATCATTGAATACTGAAACAATCTGTATTTTAAAATTTTTCTACATTTGCTATTTGTTAGAGATCGTTGAGTCTTGATAACAGCTGAAATGTTCATTTTCATGAAAGATGTGACTGATCTTCTTTTCAGTTGAGTTTTGTTAACCCATAAAGGCCAGGGCAATTGTCCCGAACTCCCACAAGACTACAGCCTGTACATGTCGAGTTGCTTAGCAATGATTTCTAGGCAATGGCATGTTACATGTAAGTGCACATGCTCTGAGATAGCAAAAGCCTGAAATAAGCCTTTAAATGTTACGAGGTATTTGGAACACAAATCCCGTCATCAGACATCCTGTGTGTATAGACCTATTTTGTCACAGTACATTCAATATAGGCATTTGATCTATTATAATTATCTTGTTTGGCATACATGTACATGTAGCAATTTAACTAGTTTAGTGCTAGAAGCCACTATCAGGGGTTTCCAAAAAATAACGGTACCAGAGCAAAAGCCAACGTTTTCCTTGCTCGTCCTAGCTCATCTCTCATATTCTGTTGAATGCCAAAAATATTTTGTTCATATACATTTGTTTTATTACAAATTATTGGAAGTGTCCACTGGCACTCTCCAGTAATTTGTAATAAAACAAATTTTGAATAACAAATTCAGACCACCACAAATAATCTAGCCCTCACACAGTTATAGTTAAAACTGGAAGTTCTGTCATGAACTGTGCGCTTATCTAGGCATAATTGCACGTAAGAAATGTGCTCAATTGCCATATCGAACGGCATCCAATGCACCGCAGGTTCTCCTGGTTACTCGTAGTAAACACAGGCAATGTTTCTGCTAATGGACCTCCGGGTTACCCAGAGGTCCATTGGCTGAAACATTGCTTGTGCACAGGCCATATGTACAGAATTTGATAGCCTTGCTATGGTCATAACATGTAGATTAATGCGCCGATCGACGTGCTATTCGTGTGCATTTCATGACAGGAGTTTTAACTGCAATGAATATTTAAAATTTTGGAAAATGTTTAGCATTTTACTCCATAACAAGAGATATAACTACAACTGCCTACATTGTTCATCAAATACTGATATTTCAGATTGAAAATGCATAGCAAAAGGTTATAATTGTATTTCAAAATGTGATGCTATACATGTACCAGTTAAAATATATTTCCTGGTCACTTGAGTGCAACAAGGTGCTGAAACGTTGCAGATGGCACCTTGTTGCACTCAATGGACTAGAGATGGACTGTACAATCGAAAAACGGTTTGTTTCAGTTTTTAAAAAAAAAACAAAATGAATGGTCCTCTCTTAAAAAAAATGGGCCGATGTGTTTTGTGTCGACTCAGTTTTTTGCTTCATTACGAGTGCATATTATATAAAAAATTAGCATATACTGATCTATTTTGCTACGATGGGAGTGCGGTGGCTCAGTGGTAGACTGTTGGACTTCAGTGCTAGAGGTCCTGAGTTCGATCCCCATCCGGTTGTGCCCTTGGGCAAGGCACTTTATCCCGGATGCCTACATGGGCGCACAATGTTGCTGTGTACTAAGGCGTACTGCATGTCAGTGGTGCACATGTCTTCAGCTGCCGTAACCCTGCTTGAGCAGAGCTTGAACAGAGAATGTTGAGCTGACAGTTGCTTGCCGATGCTTGGTGGTTCTCTCTGGGTACTCAGGCTTCCTCCACCCATAAAACTGTCAAGGTCACGATTAGCCCATGTGCATAAGTATGTGACCTTTAACACCAATAAATAAATAAATAATTTTGCTACGATAAACTTTGACTTTGATGCTGGAATGCTGAAGTGTGATGTGCTGTCAAAAAGGACAGTACCAGCAGTGGCGATGGAACTAAAATAAAAGTTGGTGACGAGAAATCACTGTCAAAGTAATTCGATTATTATTGTCAACATGTTTGGCATGATATCTGATCTGTCCCAAGGCCAGTATGTTCCAATAAGAGTAAAATCCTCGCCCTCTGATTGGATGAGAGCTGGCGTAGTTTCTTTTATGTTTACGGCTCCAGTGACAAATGTTACCATCTGACATCACAATGCAAAATATTTGAAATGACGTCACCTGTTTCGTAATTGCTTCATCAATGGAGTGACTAGCAAGCCGCTTCATTTTTCTGGATTTTTCACACGTGCAACAGACAGTGTTCTGGATAAAGAGTTGTTTAAATGCCAAATTGACTAATGATTTCAATTTGAACTAAGATGAAATGAGTTTATCTGATTTATTGATTATTTATCCAGTGTTGTCGTGTGCACGCGAGAAGTTTATTTACTAAACCTGTGATCATTAAAAGTCCTTTACTAAGCTCATGTACATGTATAGCCCTGTAGCCCTGCAAAGTCTGCAGGTGATATTTATGAAGGATTTCATTGTACCTTTGTAGGATGACTCCAAATAATGTCTAGATGAGAACATCCCCTTTTGGTCACGATCATTCAGCCTTGATGGCTGCCCGAGCCCAAAACCTTTAACATAGTCTAATGCCTGGATGATGACATGCCCTTTTGGTCGTGATTGGTCAACTGTGATGGCTTCAGCGGCCTGAAGCCTGAAAACCTTGAGCATAGTCTACAGGTCATATTTACGAAGGGATTTCATTGTAACTTCGTAGGATCACTCCAGATGATGCCCCCTTTTGGTTGCAAGTATTCAACCATGATGGCTGCCCGAGCCCAAAGCCCAAAAACCTTTAGCACAGTCTACAGGTCATATTTATGAAGGGATTTCATTGTAACTTGGTAGGTTGACTTGATATAATGTCTAGATGAGAATGTCCCCTTTGGGTGCAATTGGGAAACTGACGGCTACAGGGCCCAAAGCCCAAAAACCTTTTGCACAGTCTACAGGCCATATTTATGAAGGGATTTCAATGTAACTTGATAGGATGACTCGTTTTGGAATAATTTCACTGTAACTTGGTAGCTTTCGTTGATATACGTTAACTGTAAGGGCCACATGCATTAACTGTGAGGTCATATTAACCCACCCCTCAGCTCTTTAGTACAGTGTACACCTCATATTATTTTTTATCAAAAACATAGCATACAGGGAACAGAAATGAACATATTCCCAATTATCACAATTCTTGTTTTATTTCATAATCCTTTCATAAACATTGAACATTATCCATTTCATCAAACACAACACACAAGTTAAGCTACAGTGTCATTGACACTTTCATTTTATCCCTAAAGTGACTGGTTAAATTTCCAGAATTTTTAGTACACTCTGCACTATGTAAGTTTTGCGGTCACTTCTATCCAAGTCATTAGGTAGCAAAGACTTTAAAACCACTGTCAAGGTAATTTGACTATTGTCCACAGGACCTCTTATTGATTGTACCGTACAGTCGCCGTGCACTGGCTGTAATCTCCACGTAGGCAGCGATGTACATGAATGTGTTGACCAGGTAATAAAAATCATCATTGGCAAAATTTTAATTAATGAAGCACCATACAGCTGCTGTGGAAACTGCCCAGTTCACGGCGGCTGTACTGTATGTTAAAATACCTATTCCCAGACTGCAGAGTTTTGTCAAAGTTGAAAAAATGCCTTTACCTTTATACAATGTACCATGATGTAACGTTAAGTGTTACAACACAGACATTGTGAAATGTTCTGGTACACCATGCATGGAATCTGGATTACTTGTAAGAACCTTACATGTATGTAACAACATATCTGGTTGGACATTACAGTAAAGCTGCTGCGGACTGCTGGTCACTTTCCACGGGTGAGCAATATTTCCATGGACGCAGTAATATTAGATTCCAAACACTAATTATAGGTATAATCAAAAACACATGCATGGACATCACTGCCCCCACAAGGATTAAGACCAGTCCACGGCATCTGTACTGTCAAGTCTGAGTGATGTTATTACATGAATAAAATGCTTTGACCCAAAACAGTGTTAAGCAAGAAAGTTATCAGTGCTGGAGGTGATATTTTTCTTTAAATATATTGGCTTCATTCACTTAGTTTATGTTGAATCGTGGTACAGTAAAACCTGTCTTGAGAGACCACTGTCTTGAGAGACCACCTGTCTTGAGAGACCACATCTTCCAGGCACCGATTGGTTTTACTCTATAATGGACCTGCTATGTGAGACCACCTGTCTTGAGAGACCACCTGTCTTGAGAGACCACCTGTCTTGAGAGACCACTGTGACCTGGTACCAACTTGTATTTTTATGCCATAATGGACCTGTCTTGAGAGACCGCCCCTGTGAAGACTGAAACCATGACAAAAGCTTTTTACCTGTTCTGGAATTGGCAAATCCATTGTGGTTGTACTAACATAATTATAAGTATTAAATGCTCTTAATTGGGTTTCAATTGCTAACTCATTAAAGATTGAGATGTTTTTATAAGACCCCCTGTGAAAAGATTATTGCTGAATAAACAATTTCATACATACCTGAAATGTGACAGATAGGAATAAAAATAAATTTGTGTTGAAAATCGTTTTGTAACAAATTGAAATGGACAGTGATAAAAATTATAAAAATAAATTAGTGTTGAAAATCTTCATTGAAGATTTTCAACACTGATTTATTTTTATAATTTTTATAACAGTCCATTTCAATTTGTTACAGAAACTTCATAAAAAAGAAAAACTACAAAGTAATTACAAAAATCTATTCTTCTCCATTTCTGAGTTTTGTGGTTGGTTATTCACTGACTTGAGAAAAACCAGAAACCTGTTATGAGAGACCACCTGTCTTGAGAGACCACTTTTGTGTGGCCCAAAGGGCGGTCTCTCAAGACAGGTTCTACTGTATATATACCATGCTCAAGTGGGTAGAGTACGTGGGACAGAAATCAATGGCTCCAGGTGGTAGTTTTCATTGTATTTCATGCGTACCTCTGACACACGTGAAATACATTTAAAACTCCATCTGACCATCTCAGGGTATTGATTCTGGACCCCCTCCATTTTCCACCTTCATTGTTCGGTCATATTGACAGTTAACAGCTCCCAATGGACGTTTTTAAAGACAAGCCTTTGCTAACATTGTGAAGTGCCTGTTATACTGTGGCAAGAATTAAAATTCATGCGCGAATCAGAGTTAGTTCGCTCAAATGATTCTTGCAAGAAAAACAATGAGAATCGCGCAAAATGCGCATTTGATTCTTGACCTAGGTTCTAAAAGTGCCTTTAAATACCAGAAGAATTCTTATTCTTTGCCTCCTCATAATAAGGTGACAAAACTTCACTTAGCAGTGGTGTCTAGTGAAGTCTTGGCTGTCTATACAGGTAGGGAAGACTTCACTAGATACTACTGCCAGGATGCTATAATATCCATTGTGAAGATCACACAAACCCTGTGCGTTGGAAAATGTGTTCCACATGTACATGAATGACAAGAAACTAGCCAAACTTGGAAACTGGGTTCTTAAAGGTTTTACTTTCCTAAGTGTTTAACCCTTTACCCAATGAATCGCCCTCATCCACCCGCGTAATATGCAAATTCAGCAGCTGAAAAAATATTATTTTTCGAACAATTTCAACAAAACATATCATGTGACCCCTCTTTGGAACGAGCTCGTCCCAAAGAGGGGTCACATGATATGTTTTGTTGAAAATTTTTGAAAAAATTTAAAAATGATAATTAAAATAATAAATTTTGAAATCATCTGCGTTGGGTAAAGGGTTAAATATAGAAGTTTGCTTTTTACTACATGACATACAGTGTTGTACTCACCTGGGTGTAACAGTACTCTCAGTGAGGGGGTCTAAAGCTGTTTGAATAGTACTGGTTGGTTTTTGCAATGAGGTTTGGTAAAGAGTTGATAGAGATGAGATTTACACTCAGACTGTACAGTGCACAGGGCTGGTTACTCAGTTAACATGAATTTTTTTATAACCAGAAAGTATGATTAACCCTGTGCAATGCACAGGGTAAGTCAGGGACCGATCAGGACTATTTAAAATACGCTCTAGCCTCGGAGCCTATTTTTTCAATTCATGCGCCAGATTTCAATTTACGGATTCACACTCCTGTTTGTAACACACACTGCAAGTATGTAATAGCACTCACCATTTTCATTTAGTACACTATAGCAAACATTAATCTTCACTGTGGTTTCTGATCAAGTCTTGGCTGACTATTTAGGCAGCCAAGACTTGATCAGAAACCACAGTGAAGATTAATGCTTGGTAATTAAGACTTGAAGTATTAACTTAAGCACTCTACAGCAATGATAAATGATAATCATATATATAATACATGTAAGAGTGTCTCTCTCGATTATCCTTCGAAAGAATATCAAAATATGATCTGAGAAGTTACACGCCAGCTTAGAAGCCTATTTCTGAGATTTAAGAGCCAGGTCCTGATGTTTCAGAACCAAATACGCACTGGCGCATGGTCAGGTCGGTCCCTGGTAAGTCACACTTTCTGGATATAAAAAAATAGTAATGCTACTTGAAAATATACACTGACTTAGGCTGTAAAAATGTGTAGGGTTAGATGGTTATATGTTGTTAGATAGAGTGTAGGATTCAAGGAACTATTTGAAATACTTATGCTGAATTGTTCACATTTTTTTTAAAGTGAATTCCAAAAATTAAAACATATTCTATTTTCAATTAATAGCCTGTTTTTAGCAGGTATAATTCAGATCACGGTCACAGGCCTTCATTGTATACATGTATGTTGTCAAGTCTTAAAGATGGACTTGCTTTATTTTCCAATAGAGCCTGACTTCCAATGGGATACCAAAGATGGGCTTGCAGCATTTTCAATGGAGTCCAGATCTGGGCTTCTAGCACTTGCCAATAAAGCCCAAATATGGACTTGTAGCACCTTCCAGCACAGCCCAAGTTCAGGCTTGCGGTACTTTATAATAGAGCCCAAACATGAGCTTCCATCACTCTTAGTAGACCTTACACATGGGTATCCTGCTATCCCCAGTAGAGCCTAAATATTGGCTTCCAGCAGTGACCAGCAATTGTTTACAAGACAAGAGATAGGCGTCTTGGGCAGAACTGGTTGAATTTAATCTCACTAATTATTACTTTTTTGCAGGGCAAAGACAGAGCAAGAATTTCAAAATTGTGTAAAAATGGGCAGATAGAAGAATATTTATTTGAAGATGCGAAAACTTTGCTTGAGGTATTCAAACGAGGCAGCAGGATTTCCAGTAAGTTGGTCACTAATTGAATGATTTAGCTTTGTGTATTAGCCATTTCAGTGGAAGTTGGCTATTATCCATCTTCCTTTCATTGGTAATCAAATAAGATTGTCAGAATTCCATACCAAAAGTAATTCTACCAGGCCCTATAGATTTTCAGTACATTAGAGTACTTGTACATGCAATTCATCACTGAGTGGAAATCCCACCTTCCAGTAAGCATGTGGTTTTTACTGTTATCGATCAAGAAGTTTAAAAGTTTACTTTGATTTCCTTTTGTTTTTAGCTCACCTGATTAAGTCAGGATGAGCTATTGCGATCACTGACCGTCCGTAGTTTGGCATCCGTGAACATGGTGTCTGCACCTGCTCCCCCAAAACCGCTGAACAGATTTCGGTTAAATTTGAAGCAACTGCTTATTCTAACATGGTATGTTGGTTTTGTTCAAATCAACTTGTCCAGCGCCATAGGGAGGGGGGGGGGGGGAGCTCCAAAATTTGTTTAAAAATAACCTCATGAACCTGTGGGTACAGTGACTTGATATGTGGTATGGAGCTTCCTTTTGAGGTGTTCATCGAGCAATATTTGCTTTTGTAATGGAGGAGCAAGAACTTTTGCCCCACCAGAAATTTCTATTTTTTGAACCGCTGAGCCAATTTGAACCGAAATTGGTGTGTGCCATAAGTACTTGATTCATGACCCCCCCCCCCCCTCCAAAAAAAAAATCCTGCATCCCCTTGGGAAGCCAAGAAGCTAAAAATAGAAATATTTTCGAATGCCCATATTTCCCAAACCGCACGGAACAGAAAACCGTTATTTGGTGTGAAGTATCCATAGGGCCACTAGAATAGAATGGTAAAAAAATGCCATTGGTTGTGTCAGGGTGCTCTGGGGAAGGGTGTGGGGCGGGGAGGGGGGGGAGGTCTTCAGAGAAATGCTGAGTCAGTATACATGTATTTGCAAAAATTAAAAAAAATTTCTTCCCCTGAACCACTGATCAGAATCATTTGATATTTGGAATATAGCATCCATCGAGGGGTCAGATACAAGTTTGTTAAAATGAAGCCCCTTGGTTCATATTTGGGTTTGTTAAAATGAAGCCCCTTGGTTCATATTTGGGCTTAGGGCAATATTGGAAATAATCTTTAAAAACATTAGAACCACCAGTCAGAATCTTTTAATGTTTGGCATACTTTATTTTTATATTAATCTTCTTCTTTAGGTCCAGCATTCAGAATGCTTTCATATTTGGTATGCAACATCTCTAGAGGGATCAGATTAAAGTTTGTTCAAATCGATTGCCTCGGTTAATATTTGGGCTCCCTATGGGAGCCCGAGTTTTAACTCTGTGAAATATGACAAAATTTCTTCCAAAATCTTCTTCAGATTCACCCGTCGGAATCCTTTCGTATTTGGTATACAGCATCTTTAGGGGGGTCAGATTCAAGGTTGTTCAAATCGAGTCCCTTGGTTATTATTTGGGCTCCCTATGGTAGCCCAAATTTTAAGTTAGTGCAGTTGAAATTTCTTTAAAAATCTTCTTCAGATCCAACAGTTAGTTAGAATGCTTTCATATTTAATATATAACATCTCTAGTGGGGTGAGATTCAAGTTTGTTCCAATCAAGTGCTTGGGTTAATATTTGGGCTCCATATGGGAGCTGGAATTGGCCATGTAGCTGAAGAATTAGAAATTTTTTATTAAGTACCCTATGGAGGTCTGTAACTAAGATTAATCCACATAGGTTGTATCAAGGGGCTCCTTAGGGGAGCACCACTTTTTACATTATGATCAAATGAAGAAAAAGTATGATGCTTGGACTATTTTAGTCACTCCTGTGGGGCTCAAGGATTGACAATCGATTCTATGGAGATTGATTGCTTTATGAAGATTCATTCTTGGCCTCTGTTTATATTGGGTTCTGTTCAAGGTGAGAGCTTCAGACCCTGTGGGGCCTCTTGTATAATATCATTGTAGTGATAAGCCAGTTTTCAGATTCCAATTGGCTGACATCGGTAATAAATATTTCACAAAGTTCAACTGGTTTTCATGTGTAAACTGTATTTTAAAAAGTATAGAAGAAATCGTGACACCATCTAGTGAGTTCATTTAAGTCATCTGCTACCATTTACAACCTGCTGTTTCTGATGCACAAATGAAATCATTGGTTTTATAATTAATCTTTTACACATATCATAGCAGGATCAAGAAAAATGATGCCGAATCACACTGGAATGTTTTAATGTTTTTTGCTTGTTGTGGCATTGAGCGATAGAGGTACAATCCTCTTGTTATGTACTATACCAGGGCTTATATTTTGATGAGAATCGATTCATGCTAAGATTTGCACAAGAAAACCACCGGGAATCCATGTATACCTTTGCTGGTAGGATTCGCGTGGGAAGAATTGTCAATTTAACCCTTTACTTATAGTGGAGCAAAAATTAACCAGTTAGAGGCTAACATGACCTGAAATATCCTGTCACTTTGTTAATATAATTGTACAAATATGGCTATCATTGGAACCGGCTGAGTAAGCTGGTTCCAATGACTTCCTTATTTGTAAGGTTTTACTGGTAAATATTGGTTTTTTTTTTAAATTTTCAAATTCAGTTTAAAATTTCATGTTTTAAAATTAAAAAGCGGTGTTGGTTAAAAGGTTAACATTTGTTATCTGTATACAACAGACGTTCAACCAGTATGGCCTCATGGGAACCTGGGACCCTCCTGGCAGTACATGGGTGGTGGGGCTGGAAGGGGGGGGGGGGCTTCAGCCCCTCCACTATTTTTGCCAGGCCAATTTTTTTTGTATGCATATATTTTAACACAACCACTAACTGGTGAAACAAGGGGCGGATCCAGAGCCTCCCCATATTTTCACCAGCTATTTTTCTCTCGTACTGGTTCAGTTTCGATGGATTTTGGATAATTTTTGCAGTAAGTGGCAGCAAATGCTAAAATGTATACAGTCTGTTAAAAAATCGGTTAACTGATGTAGATCATAATCTTACAGACATACAAGTAAATACGGCTAAAGCTGATAAATATACCTCACCTGTATGCTTTACCAACGTATACATTGATGGCTGTCCAAGTGTGAAATCTTTCAAATACATCTCCTGAAAAATCTCAAAATATCCGCTCAGATGCATGGAAATGGGAGCTTTGGGATCCTGGAATTTAAAATTTTTCTATGACGGGCCGAACCATGGTCCTCCTGTCATACTGATAACCATCCATCGCCCGACGTACATCCCCCCCCCCTCTCCACACACACACTTTGCAAATCGTTCTACCGACCTGGCAGTATGGATTCTCACAACCATTTTTGCAAGAATCCAAATAGATTCTCCCAAATTTAGATGAAATTTTAGCCCTGTGTACCTTGTTTTATTCATGTAGCTGTGAAAAATGAACAAACTATAATTTAGCTACAGATTTATGAACATTTTCTATTCTCACATATGCATCCCAGAATTAGGGCTGTCACGATTTTTTAATTTAGGAATCGATTAATCATTGCAAATAAACAATAATAATCTATTAATCGTACAGAGATGCCCCCTCTCCCTCTCTCTTTGAAGTCGTTAAAAATGAAGTTCAAGTCACATGACCCACCTCAAGTAAACAACAAAGACAATCCTCATTTTGTTTGTGAAAAATGTGATTGCCTGCTGGACTCCTGGCATCGTTTCTGACATAGTTCACATTGCACATTTTATGTATTAACCCAGGTGATAAACCTAGTAAGTGTGTCATTGGTGGCATGTAAAATATAGCGTAAAACAATCACAAAAGGCTAACAAGTAACAACATTTTGGTGAAGGAAATAAAAATGCATTTTAAAGATATTGAAAATGCCATCCAGTGCGCAATACTGAAAAAAGGGATGCACTCTCAGCTGGTTTCCTCTGCGACAACCAATGCCTCACAGACAATATATACTGGAAAATATTGTTGGTCAAGGAGTAAACAAACTCTAAAGATGTTTCGTAACTCCAAAGGTGGCTACATATTGTGTTGCAGTAACTCAATTCGATGTAGTTGTCTTGCTGCTCTTGCAGTCATAATTTTTCAACAGACAAATCTTGCACTGGGTTTGTGACACTGATTCTTTATAGTCGGAACAGACAAGGGACATTCTGAGGGGACAAGAATTTTTGCTAGAAAAACCTGTTTTCAGAAAACCATACTTTCGGTTTCTGTATTCTTTCTGATATACCGGGGCCTTCGTTCAATTACATTTTGTAGGTGCATGTCCTGACGTCATACAAATGGGGTGGATGCAGGCCATTAAAAATTAAAAATTTGCTTAACTCGAAATTTGGGTAAGCCAATAAAAATTGCTTCAGAGGTGGTGAAAAGAATGAGAAACAATAACCATGTGAGAAAACTGTAACAGGTCTGAGAACATTTTGTAATTATTTGTTTAGGTTTAATAAATAAAGAGGTTATTACTTGGTTAGTTTCATATTGGCTGAGATACCAGCCCAGGCCCCTTGGTAACTTCAGTTACTTCACATCAGCCTTCGAACTTTGGTCTCGGACTATTATGAAGTTACCAAGGGCTGATATGAAGTTACCAAGGGCTGATATATCTCAACCGACCTGGAAATAACCAAGTAATAACCTCTAATTAAATGCTTGTATGGAAAAAACAGAGGTCAGAACAAGCCAGAAAATAAGCAGTCTGTCATCTGCAAAATGAGGTCCCCAGAGGATGAATTTAGTGATGCTACCCTGCACAGCAGGATAGTATCACTAAATTTACCCCCTGTGAACCTCAATCTGAATCAGGGTCTCAAAACTAAACAGAAAGAGATACATGTACCCAGAGGATACATTGGCCCACTGTATGGGATAGCATCATTAAATTCACCCTCTGGGAACCTCATTTTGCAAATGTCAGACTGCTAATTTTCAGGCCTGGGTCAGGTTAAATCAGCACTGAAGATATGGTAAATGGTTTGATATTTGAAAGTTAAACAGGTTTTCAGTTAAGAAATATCCAGTTGAGTTGGTGTCCAGTTGATGAAAACTTGGGTAACAGTCTAAACATACTCTCTATATTTCAGACAATGGAGATTGCCTGGGTTGGAAACCAAGTGCAAATGAACCATACAGATGGCTGAAATACAATGAGGTTTGTAGTTCTGAATACTTGCTACTCTTTCAGCACCTTATTACATGTGCCCCACATGGAATCCCCCTCCCCCCCACCCCCCCCCCCCCCCCCCCATTCACAGGTATAGCTTATATGTTAGACAGACTCACCTGGTCCTGTCACAGTGATGATATATGAATATATGCATTTGGTAGCATGATGGCACAGTGGTTACGGCATTGGACTTCAAACTGAAAGGTCTACAGATCGATTCCTGCCAGGGGTAACTGCGTTGTGTCCTTGAAAAAAGCACTTCATGCAGATTTCCTGCATGAGGCCACAGTGGCGCTGTGTACTAAGGCGTACTGCACGCCAATGGCACTCTTGTCTTCAACCAATGCTAACCTCTGTTTGGAGTTAGTATGTTGGGGGGGGGGGGGGGTGGGGGGGGGGGTCTGACAGTTGCTCTCTGTTCGGTGGTTTTCTTCAGATACTCAAGCTGCCTCCACTCGTATAACTGTCTGACACAAAGTTAATCTGGCTGTCAAAAGTGTTCTTAAACCCCAGTAAAATAATTTATTCTATGCTAAATGATAGAATGTCAAAGAAATTGCGGAAAGACAGAAATCATATCCCCCCACTGTGAAGATATAGAAATTTTCACTTTCATGGTATCAATCAAAATGGCGGCTTTCAAAGCATCACTTCAAGGTGAATACGAGCCAAATTATCATTGAAAATGATCAATTTGTTCTAGAAACGTATAATGAAAAGAAAAACTAGTGTTTTTGAGTGGATACCGATCATTTCCAGCAATATTAAACCTGTATTCACCTTGAATTGATGCATGAAACCCGCTAGTCCAAACATGGCCTGAAAGTCTGTAATATAAGTTTTGGGTTTGATACGTCCTTTCAAAGGACGTGCCATACCCAAAACCTTTATTACGGACTTTCAAACCATGTTTGGATCAGAAACCAACCACCTGAATTAGATCGCAAGACGGTATCTGTTCCGAGTATCCATCAAATCACTTCTGCATATCAATGATTCAATGTGCTGTTTACTTTCATGCATCAATTCATGGTTGAAATGAGTGGAATTATCGGATTCGTTTTAAAAGCGTATAATAAAAAGAAATCTGGTGTTTTTGATTGGATATAAAAAATTATCTCACTTGTGGGGCCTAGACAAATGGCTATTTTCGCTCGTGCAAGCGCTCGCAAAAAATAAACATTTGTATCGGTCACTCATGAGATGGGACGACCTGCATTGTGACCTTGGGCAAGGCACTTTATCCCGGTTGCCTACATGGGGGCACGATAACGACATGTACCAAGGCATACTGCATGTCGATGGTGCACCTGTCTTCAACCACTGTAACTCTGCTTGAGTGGAGCTTGAACAGTGTTAGAATGTCAAGAAGCTGACAGTTGCTTGTCATTGCTCAGTGGTTCTCTCCGGTACTCTGGCTTCCTCCACCCGTAAAACTGTCATGGTCATGATTAGCCATTGTGCATAATAAGAATCTGACCGTGAAACACCAATCAGTAATAAATAAATAAATAAATAAATATAGGCCACTTAATTATGTCTCCCCTTCCTAGAAGGGAGACATATTGTTTTAGTGCATATTATTCTTCTTCTTCTTCTTCTGCTTCTTCTTCTTCTTCTCATACAAACTTTGTCCGGGCCGTAACTTTTTTGTCTTTTGACCAACACCTTAGATACTTGGCATGTGGATGTATCACCATGAGCCGGTGTGCAGTGTATCATAGTGACCTTCATGTGACCTTGACCTTTGACCTGAAGGTCAGATTTATGTGTTTTTTTTTAAGGGAAACATCACACAAACTTTGTCCGGGCCATAACTTTTTTGTCTTTTGACCTACACCTTAGATACTTGGCATGTGGATGTATCACAATGAACTGGTGTGCAGTGTACCATAATGACCTTCATGTGACCTTGACCTTTGACCTGAAGGTCAGATTTATGCGCTTTTTTAAGGGAAACTGGACCAGAACTTTTTTGTATTTCGAGTCAGGCTTTAGATATTTGGCAAGTGGATGTATCACCATGAGCCGGTGTGTAGCGTACCATTGCGACCTTCATGTGACCTTGACCTTTGATCTGAAGGTCAGATTTGTGCTTTTTTCAAGGAAACTTTGTCCAGACCAAAACTTGTTTGTCTTTTGAGCCAGGCCTTAGATATTTGGCACGTGGATGTATCACCATGAGCCGGTGTGTCGCATACCATTGTGACCTTCATGTGACCTTGACCTCAAGGTCAAATTTATGTACTTCAAAAAGGGAGTAATTGTCCAGACCAGATTTTTTTTGTTTTTTGACCTAGGACTTGGTTATTTGACATGTGGATGTGTCACCATGAGACCGCATATCGTCTGCCTCGATGACTTACATGTGACCTTGACCTCTGACCTTAAGGTCAAATTTATGTACTTCAAATAGGGAATAATTATCCAGACCAGAACTTTTTTGTTTTTTGACCTAGGACTTAGATGTTTGACATGTGGAGGTATCACAATTAGACCGCATGTCACATGTAATCATGACCTTCATGTGACCTTGACCTCAAGGTCAAATTTATGTACTTTAAATAGGGAGTAATTGTCCAGACCAGATTTTTTTTTAGGACATGTGGATGTGTCACCATGAAACCGCATGTCCGCTACCTTGATGAACTGCATGTGACCTTGACCTCTGACCTCAAGATCAAATTTATGTACTTCAAATAGGGAATAATTGTCCAGATCAGAACTTTTTTTGTTTTTTGACCTTGGACTTAGATGATTGACATGTGGATGTATCACAATGAGACCACATGTCTTCATGACCTTCATGTGACCTTGACCTCAAGGTCAAATTTATATACTTTAAATAGGGAGTAATTGTCCAGACCAGAATTTTTTTTTTGACATGTGGATGTGTCACCATGAAACTGCATGTCCGCTACCTTGAGTGTGCTAAAACACTTTCTAGTTATTCATGTTTTGCAGAATTTCGGTCATTTAGATGTGTGAGTGTTGCACTTTGCAAGGCTGAGGTCAAAGGTTGCGGTGGCTATTTGACCGGAAGAAATGTATCAAATCTATTCTTTACACGACTCAAGTTTTCGGCTGTGATGAGATAGAAATAATAAATTTAGGCCTCCAACCTCTGATGCCGAAATGTCCAACCCCCAAGCAGCAAATCCCCCCAACAATGCAACCCAGAGTGCAACCAATCCATTCCTGCCAGACCAAGCACAGAGAGCTCGGTCTGACAAGACCGGACCGGTCAAATCCCCAGCCACACAATATGGAATAATTTGTGGCACAAAGCCCAGGTGCAACAACATCAGTGCGTATTGATAAGGTCTGGCACGGTTATGGTGTTCTTAAGTGGGAGACGATGTGGGGCTTTATGGTGTCTCCTTTTATAATAAATTCTTCTTAAATTCTTCTTTTGTCATCAGGTCTCCTGTACAGGAGACCTGATGACAGAAGAAGAGTTCAAGAAGGTCCCGCTTCTGAAACTACATTTATTCTGTCCTGAAATATTCTTACTTCCCAAAACAGAGGAGATGTTGAATACAATACTTGAATTGAGACTGGCAACATTTACTGTTGTAAGAAGGTGCAATATTTACAATTTGATGAGACATGAGATTCCATCCTAGAATCGATTGAATTGTTTGATTCAATTCAGGATTCAACTCCACCCAAAACTTGAGTTTCACAGAACTGCACTTGGTAGTTTAAAAAGTTTTTAATAACCATATGACCATCCCATAAAATCAATATACAGAACCGCACATACGTTTGAATGGTTTCAGAATTATTGCACGAGATTGCTATGGCCCAGGATATCACGAGAGCCGCAGACTCAAGTAATATCCTGGGCCAAAGCAATAATACTTAACCCATTCAGATGTATGTGCGGTTCTGTATTTATCACACGCCTCCCGTGTTACAACCAGTCTACATGACAATTGAACTGAAAGCACTTTTTAACTGGATAATTGGAGGGGCGCGGTGGCTCAGTAGGTAGAGGTGCAGACTGCAAGCCGAGAGGTCCTCGGTTCGAATCCCACCTGCGGCAACTGCATTGTGTCCTTGGGCAAGACACTTCACCCCCATTGCCCATGTGGGGGGACGGTGATGCTCTGCACTAAAGCGTACTGCACGTCGATGGTGCACCTGTCTTCAACCAATGCTAACCCTGCTTGTGTGGAGTTAGTATGTTGGGGAGCTGACAGTTGCTCGCCGTTGCCCGGTGGTTCTCTCCGGGTACTCCGGCTTCCTCCACCCGTAAAACTGTCGTTGTCATGATTAGCCATTGTGCAGAAATATGTGACCTTAAACACCAATAAATAATTAGATAATATTAACTGGATAATTGCCGTGTTTCCTTTGTTGCCAACAAGACATTACTGTTAGTTGGTTGGGTATCAACCCTAATTTGTTTTTTGTCCCCCTGAAAAAAAAATTGGGAGGGGGGAACTATTAAAATGGCCAGTGTCCATCTATCCATCCATCTGTCCGTTCTCACAAGAGATGGATTGTGTGGCTAGCAATCCGTTCAAAGGTACTCTGTGTCTAGTTTGCATGTGTGGCTAACAACCACACATGCAAACATGTGTAAAAAGACTATATGTTTAAAAAGACTCCATGTGGCTAAATATGTGCTCTCAGAGCATGTTCTGAAATTAGACACACATGTTATGGATACCATGTTCTCAAGAGAGGTACATTATGTGGCTATCCGTTAACATATAGGTACATTGTGTGGCTACACATGGTAACCACAGAGTGTTATGGACTTAGTTAGCCACACAATGTATCATTCGTTGGTCCCTCTGCCCCACTCTGGTTCCCTGATAATAGCTTTAGTTATTGTTGGCCAAATCAAATGAAATTTGGTATGTAGGTGTATCAACTTAAACTACAGGTCAGGTTCAAATCGGGGTAAGGTCAGACAATTTTTGCCAGAGTTAAGCCCCTTTTTCAACTTTGAAAATTCATTTTTAGCTCAACTTTGGCGAAGCCAAATTTGAGCTTTTGTCATGGCCCGTCCTCCGGCCTCCATCGTCTGTCTGTCCGTCTATCAATCCATCCATCTGTCCGTCTGTCCATACGTCAACAATTGGATACAGCTCGGGCTAGAGACTGTATTTATGAACCAATCTTTACGAAACTTCTTGGGTACCTTTGTTATGACCTTGGGATGAGAACGAGTGTTTTGGGGTGCGGTACGAAATTCAAGATGGCTGCCAGCCGCCATTTTGTACCGACGATACCGAAATCTGTTTTTTGTACAGAACTTTCGTATGAAAGCTCTGATTTGAATAATTTTTTGTATGAATGTTTAGTACCATGAGATACATTAAATATCATACAGGTTTTTTTCTCGTGCTTAAATTATGCAAATTAGACTAACTTTGATTTATTTAGTGTTACTTTCAGCACTGTCAGTGCAAATGCCAATACGGCTTGGGTTAGAGGCAGCATTTATGAACCGATCTTTCCGAAACTTCTTGGGTACCTTTGTTATCACTGTGGGACGAGAAAGAGTGTTTCTGAGTGCGGCCCAAAATTCAAGATGGCTGCCAGTGGCCATTTTGTACCGAAATTAGGTCCAATCAGTTTTTTGTCACAACTTCTATACAGCTCGTATTTATGAACTGATCTTCACGAAACTTCTTGGGTACCTTTGTTTTCACCTTGGGACAGGAATGAGTGTGTTTTGGGGTGCTTTTGTTATCACTGTGCTATGAGAACAAATATTTTGGGGTTCAGTCAGACCCACTCTGGGACTAAGATTTCTTTTCTAGTTTAGCATCTGACTGTCACCCACCTTTACAATACTTTACCTGTACATTCGTTACAGGCTACGGTCAGTATTTATGTACAGACTGTTACAATACTTTATATGTACCTTTGTTATCAGGTCATTACCTAGATGTTTGTCATTGCTGTGTCACATACTATACATGTCTTGACAAGTTGAGCTACAGTGTCATTGACACTTTCATTTGGGTTTCCAGATGATAACTTAAGTTATAGTTGGCCGGGAATGCAGTGGCTCAGTAGGTAGAGATGCAGGCTGCAAGCCGAGAGGTCCTCAATTCAAATACCACCTGCGGCAACCTCATTGTGTCCTTGGGTAAGACACTTAACCCCAATTGTGTACTAAAGAGTACTACACGTCGATGGTGCATTTGTCTTCAAACAATGCTAACCCTGCTTGTTTGGAGTTAGTACGTTGGGGAGTCTGACAGTTGCTCGGTGATTCTCTCAGTGTAAACTGTCCGACACGAGGTGACTCTGGCTAACAAAAGTGTCGTTAAAACCCCAATCACTAAGTAAAGAAATAAATAGATAAATAAATAAATAAGTTATAGTTGGCCAAATGAAATGAAATTTGTGGGTGTATCAACATAAAATACAGGTCAAGTTCAAATTGGGGTGCGGTCCGACAATTTTTACTAGAGTCATTCCCCTTTTTCGACTTGGAGAAAAACATTTTTAGCTCAACTTTGGCGAAGCCAAATTTGAGCTTATGCCATGGCCAGTCGTCTGTCTGTCAACAATTCAATACAGCTCTGGCTAAGAGGCCGTATTTCTGAACCGATCTTTACGAAACTTCTTGGGTACCTTTGTTATGACCATGGGACGAGAACGAGTGTTTTGGGGTTCGATCCGAAATTCAAGTCGGCTGCTGGTGGCCATTTTGTGCAGACTTAGGTGAAATCAGATTTTTGCACAGAACTTCCATATGAAAGCGCTGATTTGAATCATTTTTTGTATGAATGTTTAGTACCATGGGATACATCACATATAATACAGTTTTTTTTCTTGTACGTAAATTATGCAAATTAGACTAACTTTGATGTATTTAGTGTTACTTTCAGCACTGTAAGTGCAAATGCCAATACGGCTCAGGCTAGAGGCCGTATTTATGAACTGATCTTTACAAAACTTCTTGGGTACCTTTGTTATCACCGTGGGACGAGAACCAGTGTTTTTGGGTGCAGTCCGAAATTCAAGATGGCCACCAGCAGCCATTTTGTACCAAAATTAGTGCAATCAGTTTTTTGTACAGAACTTCTGTATGAAAGTTCTGATTTGAATAAATTTTTGTATGAATGTTTAGTAATATGGAATACATCACATATAATACAGATTTTTTCTTGTGCAGAAATTATGCAAATTAGATGAACTTTGATTTATTCAGTGCTACTTATACACAGTAAGTGCACATGTCAATACAGCTCGGGCTTGAGGCTGTATTTATGAACCGATCTTCACGAAACTTCTTGGGTACCTCTGTTATCACCTTGAGACAAGAACGAGTGTTTCTGGGTGCGGCCCAAAATTCAAGATGGCTGCCAGTGGCCATTTTGTCCTGAAATTAGGTCCAATCAGTTTTTTGTACACAACTTCTATATGGCTCAGGCTAGAGGCCACATTTATGAACCGATCTTCATGAAACCTCTTTGGTACCTTTGTTATCACCTTGGGACAGGAACGAGTATATTTTGGGGTTCAGTCAGACCCACGCTGGGACTCAAAAATTTCTTTTCTAGTTTAGCATCTGACTATCGCCAACCTTTTAAATACTTTACCTATACATTTGTTACAGGCTACGGTCAGTATTTATGTACAGACCGTTACATTACTTATATGTACCTTTGTTATCAGGTCATTATCTAGATGTTTGTCATTGCTGTGTCACATACTATACATGTACATGTTTTAACAAGTTTAGCTACAGTGTCATTGACACTTTCATTACAGCATTCAATTGGTCGAAACCAACTGACACGATCAGTGTCAGGGTCACAATGATTGAACTTCAAATATCAACTAAACTGCGCAGAATAATACAACAAAAAGTTTTTAAATAGCTAACAAGTTTAGCACACCACTCCATCATATATGACTAGTTGTGGAAAGTGTCAAGGAACAAGCAGTCAGAATATTTTTATTTTGTAAATTTTTGTCTTGAATCTGATTGTTTTAATATCTCGGGTAAACAAATCTTAATGAGGAACTTGGAATTTCCAAGTGATCTCTACTCCGGTGCAAATGATTGACAGGATTTATTTAGATGGATTCCTTCTCTGTTTACATTGGAAACAAAATCAAATGGATTTTGTATCACCACTGGTGTGATACAACTTTATTTTTATCGTACAGTCAGAACAGTGGACATCCTGTATTTTACATTAATAAGTAAGTGTGTTATAAAATCAACTTTTCCAACCATTATCATATCTGTTCTGGCATATCCTACACAGGCATGGCCATAAAAATATACATAAATACAGTTAAAATTAGAAGTCCTGTCATGAGATGCGCACAAATAGCACCTTGAATTGCGCATTAATGTATGCGTTATGGCCCAAGTAAAGCTATCAAATTCTGTACATATGGCCTGGGCACAAGCAATGTTTCAGCCACTGGACCTCCGGGTAACCCGGAGGTCCATTGGCAGAAACATTGCATGTGTTTCCTATGAGTAACCAAGAGAACCTGCCGTGCTTTGGATGCCATTCAATATGGCAATTGCGTGCAATTCCAACGCGCAATTAAGCCTAGATAAGTGCACTATTCGTGACAGGACTTCTAGTTTTAACTGTATATGTGGCAGCTGTGTATGTCGTGATAGAAACTGAAATCCTTTAGAATCTGGGATACTACCATTTGGAAGTAAGCAAGTGCCTTAAACAAAGAAACAGAAAGGGATAAAAATGTGGTCTTCATCCAGCAAAAGTTATGCATTTTTAGCTCATCTGGCCTAAAAGGCCATGTGAGGTTTTCTCATCACTTGGCATCCGTCGTCGTCCGGCGTCCATAAACTTTTCACATTTTCATCTTCTTCTCTGTAACCGCTGGGCCGGTGTGAACCAAACTTGGCAGGAATGGTCTATGGGAGGCCCTCTACAAATGATCCTCATTTTGTTCCCGTTGGATGAAAAACATAGCTTCCAGAGGCATTCTTTGATTCTGGTTGGTGGATTTTCAAAAATCTTCTCTTCTGAAAACGCCATTTTGAAATTTTACATGCTTGTTGAATGGAACCCCCTCTACCAATGATCCTCATTTAATGTTCATCGGGTTGGAAACATGACCGTAATTGCAGCTTATAGTTACTATAGAAGGCCTATGGAAATCACATTTTTATCTACTTTGGAACTACTGAGCCGACGTGAACCAAACCTGGCAGGGATAGTCTATGGGAGGTCCTCTACAAACAATCCTCATTTTGTCCTCTCCAAAACGATCCTCATTTTGTTCCCATGGGTTTGAAAACATGGCCGCCAGAGGCATTCTTTGATTCTGATTGACGGATTGGGACACCTACCAGTGATCCTCATGTAATATTTATGTAATGTTGCAAACATGGCCACAATTGCAGCTCATAGTTATGGGAAAACCATGGGAAAGCCTATGGGAAATCACATTTTTATATGTAGTTCCAGGTGAGCAATTACAGGCTCTTTAGAGCCTCAAGTTACTATTACTTTTGCATCAGCATTTGATATCAAGGAGCTAACACAAGCTAATAATAGTTCAGCTAATAATTACTCAACTTTGTTTATTAGCAGTTAATTAACAGATTATTCTTCATACAACAGAATGGTATGAACATTGAAATGCATGTATGTTTTCAGAAAGTGGCTTGTCAGTTGAGTTATTGCCTAAGTTTTACCACATTCTGTTACACAATGTCAGGAAATCTTTTTTCAGTTCTTTCACAGGAAGAAATGTGTTGTACATACCTAGTTCATGTAATTTGGGACATTAGTGTTGTTATATGTATACAGTTAACTGCATTTAATATTCTATGTGTCCTGGTTGTGAGAATGTCACTGTTCACTTTTTAATGTATTGGTCAAAATTAAAAAAAAACATTTTGTTTATTTTGAATTTTAATCCTCTCCATATTGAAATTTCAGATAGCAGAACCAGAATGCAACTAGGCATTTAACTGGTAGAGTGCTGGAAGCCCATATTTGGGCTTTACTCTAATGTGCAGGGTCTGTAATATAAGGGCCTCATACTCAGTGGATATACTTCATATTATCTTCGAAGAAAAATTATTTAGTCTGTGTAGATTTGCCTTGTTACAATTTATGGGGGAGTGCCTACAGGCACTCCCCCATAAATTGTAACAAGGCAAAGACATGTGAACAAATTTTGATGGTCAAAAATAATTTAGCACTCTACCAGTTAAAAAATTCAATCCTGTTTGACAGAGCTCTTTGAGCACTATCAAACAAGATTGAATTGGTCAAATTCCTAGTTTCATTATGGGAAAATTTGCAACTCAGATTCTGATATCCTGACTTCAAGAGGGCAGAGTATAAAGTTTTCAATTTTTTGCTGCGATAAGCAGCTCTATATGTGTCAATGTCGGTCGGTCAGTCGGTTGGGCTCTCTGTTGGTCAGTTGGGCTCTCTGTTGGTCAGTCTATCGGTCTGTAACCAACTCGTTTTTAGCTCAAGTTGACAATGTCATGTGTGAGCTATTGGGGTGGGTTGCGATCTATACTTCTGTACATACACCTGCCCGTCTGCCCACAATTCCTTTAGCACACCCTGTAGGCCGCAGCCCTCACCCGATTAGTTCCCAATTTCATATGTGGCTTTGGGGCAATGTCTAGATGGGAGCTATCGATTTGTAGCTCAACTTGACAAAGTCAAGATCTGTCTGTCTGTCTGTTCACTTTTTCCTTTAGCACAGGCTATACCCTCTAGTTCTTTGTCTGATCATCCCGAAATTTCATATGTAGGTTTGAGGTAATGTCTGGAGGAGAACGTCCCCTTTTGGTTGCCGTGATGACTGCCCAAGCCCAAAACCCGAAAACCTTTAGCACAGTCTACAGGTCATATTTATGAAGGGATTTCAATGTAACCTGGTAGGATGACTCTGTATAATATCTAGATGAGAACATCCACTTTTGGTCATGATCTGTCAACCGTGATGGCTGCTCAAGCCTAAAACCCAAAAACTTTTAGCATAGTCTGCTGATCGTATTTAATATGGAGGGATTTCATTGTAACTTGGTAGGATGTCTAGATGACAACTTCCTCATGTGGTCACGATCTGTCAACCGTGATGGCTGCCCGAGCCCAAAACCCGAAAATCTTTAGCACAGTCTACAGGTTGTATTTATGGAGGGATTTCACTGTAACTTGGTAGGATGACTCCATATAATGTCAAAATGAGCACGTCCCCTTTTGGTCGCGACCGGTCAACTGTGATGGCTACATGGGCCCTAAAACCTTTAGCACAGTCTACAGGTCATATTTATGAAGGGATTTCATTGTAACTTTGTAGGATGACTCCAGATAATGTCTAGATGGGAATGTCCCCTTTTGTTCGCGATCGTTTAACCATGATGACTGCCAGAGTCCAAAACATTTAGCATAGACTACAGATCGTATTTATGAAGGGATTTGATTGTAACTTTGTAGGATGACTCAGTATAATGATGAGGACATCCCCTTTGGTTGCAATGGGTCAACCGTTAGGGCTACACAGGCCCGAAGCCCGAAAACCTTTAGCACAGTCTACAGGCTGTATTTATGAAGGGATTTCATTGTAACTTAGTATGATGACTCAGTATAATGTCTAGATGAGGGCGTCCCCTTTTGGTTGTGATGGGTCAACCGTGATGGCTACACAGGCCCAAAGCCTGATAACCTTTAGCACAGTCTACAGGCCATATTAGGAGCATGGTGGCATTGCGGTAACCGATTCTCGTCAGATCACAGAAGTTGAGCAACGTCGAGCCCGGTTAGTCCTTGGATGGGTGACCATCTGAGCGCTTGATTCGGACTCCCGTGTTGTGTCCTTGGGAAAGGTACTTCACCCCGATTGTCCACATGGGGGCACGATGACGCCGTGTACTATGGCGTACTGCACGTCGATGGTGTGCATGTCTTCAACCAGTCTAATCCTGCCTGTGCTGCAGTGTGGAGTTATGATGTTGGGGAGTTGGCAGTTGCTCCTCCACCCGTAAAACTGTCACCGACATGATATGACCTTGGCTGTTAATGTGTCGTTAAACCCTAATAAATAAATGAATAAGTAAATAAATAAACAGGCAATATTTATGCAGGGATTTCATTGTAACTTGATAGGATGACTCATTTTGGAATAATTTCACTGTAACTTGGTAACTTTTGTTGACATACATCAACTGTGAGGGCCACATTAACCCACCACTCTCTTTAGTACAGTCTACACCTCAAATTATTTTTATTGAAAACAGCTTACAGGGAACAAAAATTAACAGATTCTCAGTTCTCACACTTCTTGTATTTCATAATGCTTTCATAAACATTGAACATTATCCTTTTCATCAAACACAACAAACAGTCAAGTTAAGCTACAGTGTCCATTGACACTTTCATTTTCGAGTGTGGGAGTGCGGTGGCTCAGTAGTAGACTGTTGGATTTCTATTCTAGAGGCCCCAAGTTCGATCCCTGTCTGGGATTACCCTCGTTGTGTCCTTGGGCAAGGCACTTTATCCCGGTTGCCAACATGGGGGCACGATGATGCCGTGTACTAAGGCGTACTGCATGTCAATGGTGCACATGTCTTCAACCGCTGTAACCCTGCTTGAGCGGAGCTTGAACAGAATTAGAATGTTGAGGAGCTGACAGTTGCTCGTTGATGCTCGGTGGTTCTCTCCGGGTTCTCTGGCTTCCTCCACCCGTTAAACTGTCATGGTCATGATTAGCCATTGTGCATAAGTATGTGACCTTAAACACCAATAAATAAATAATTTTCGAGTATCATTGAAAAACATGGCTGCCAGCAAGCATCTTGGATATGGACATAAATTGTCCAGCAATTCCTTTTGCACACCATACAGGCCGCAGCTCTCACCCGATCAGTCCAAAATTTTGTATGTAGCTTTGGGGCAATGTCTTGATGAGAGCTATCAAATTTTTCCCGAATTTTGTTAAAAAACATTGCTTCTAGCTACCATCTTAGATTTGGCATATAAATTGTCCACAATTCCATTAGCACACCCTACAGGCCGCATCTTTCACCCGATATTTTTAGTCGAGTTGTGACGAAGTCAAACTCGACTTATAGTTTGGTGAATGGCGGGCGGGCGGGCGGGCGGATGGGTGGGTGGGCGGGCGGGCGGGCGGACGGGCGGGCAGGCGGGCGGGCGTAAACAATTGGTTTCCGGATGATAACTTGATAGTGGTTCAACTCACATTCATTAAACTTCATACGTAGGTTGGTCTTGGTGGGAGGAAGAACCTTATTGATTTTGGACATGCTACGTCGAAGGTCAAGGTCACAGTGACCTTGAATGTAGTAAATCTTAAACAATTGGTTTCCGGATGATAACTTGATAATGGTTCAACTCACATTCATGAAACTTCATAGGTAGATTGGCCTTGGTGAGGGGAAGAACCCTATTGATTTTGGACTCGCTACGTCAAAGGTCAAGGTCAACGTGACCTTGAACATAGTAAATCACAACAATTCCTTTCCGGATGATAACTTGATAGTAGTTCAACCTACATTCATGAAACTTCATAGGTGGGTTGGCCTTGGTGCGAGGAAGAACTCTATTGATCTTGGACTCACCAGATCAAAGGTCAAGGTCACAGTGACCTTTAACATAGTATATCGCAACAATTGGTTTCCGGATGATAACTTGATAGTGGTTCAACCTAGAGTCATGAAACTTCATAGGTGTGTTGGCCTTGGTGCGAGGAAGAACCCTATTGATCTTGGACTCACCAGGTCAAAGGTCAAGGTCACAGTGACCTTGAACATAGTATATCGCAACAATTGGTTTCCGGATGATAACTTGATAGTGGTTCAACCTAGAGTCATGAAACTTTACAGGCATGTTGGCCTTGGTGCGAGGAAGAACCCTATTGATGTTGGACTCACCAGGTCAAAGGTCAAGGTCACAGTGACCGTGAACATAGTATATCGCAACAATTGGTTTCCGGATGAGAACTTGATAGTGGTTCAACCTAGAGTCATGAAACTTCATAGGTGTGTTGGCCTTGGTGAGAGGAACTGTTGTCACAACTCGACATTGGATCGGTGATCCTGAGCGGCATTTTTTAAATTTTATATGTAGCTTTGGTGTGATATCTAGATGGGTCATAATGAATTTTGGGGAATTTTGTTGAAAAACATGGCTGCCAGCAGCCATCTTGGATTTGGATATAAATTGTCCAACAATTTCTTTAGCATACCCTACCTCACCCGATCTGTCCCAAATTTCATATGTGGCTGTGGGGCAATGTCTAGATGGGAGCTATTACATTTTTCCAAATTTCATTGAAAACATAGCAGCCATCTTGGATTTGGCATATGTATTGTCAACAATTCCATTAGCACATCCTGCAGGCTGCATCTCTCACCCAATCTTTTTCAAATTCCATATGTAGTTTTGGTGTGATGTCCAGATGGGAGCTATCAAATTTTTTCTGAATTTCATTGAAAAACATGGCCACCAGTGGCCATCATGGATTTGGCATATAAATGTCAACGATTCCATTAGCAGACCCTACAGGCCACATCTCTTACCTGGTTTTTAAAAAAAAATTATTTGTTACTTTGGTATGATGTCTAGATGGGAGTTATCAAATTTTTCTGCATTCTGGTGAAAAAGATGGCTGCCCCCTGCCATCTTGGATTTGACATATAAATTGTCAACAATACCGTTTGTACACCCAACAGGTCCCATCCCTTACACGATTTTTTCAGATTTCATATGCAGCTTTGGTGTAATGTCTTTTCTGTAGACACATGAGTGAATGACTTGGCTTTACTGGATCTTTCTGTTCTGTTCTGTTCCTTCTTGGACAAGTTGAGCTGCAGTGTCATTGACACTTTCTTTCATTAAACTCAATAACTCTTAAAATAAGTGAAGCTGTGCTTGTTTACTGTGCTAAACCAGCTCTGTTTTATTGATAAAATAGACCCACTCACCAATCCTTGGGGGAGGGGGGGGGGGAAGTCCTCTAAAATGGGCAACTTGGGTATAGACGATTGACTAAATGTGGCTTCATCTCCGTGTAGTCATGATTAGCCATTGTGCAGAATTTTGTGACCTTAAACACCAATAAATAATTGAAATACCTGGTGGAATATCATCATATTTGGTTTGCAAGTATATCTTACTGATATTGCACACCAAGTTCAATGCAGGTGTTATTTGGAGTATTTTTGTCAGAGTTATTGCCCTTTTCTGACCTGGAATTCATTTCATTTTTCCATCTGGCGCAGCTTAGGTGCAAACACACTATTTTTACTCTCCATTTCCCCCCTACTTTATTAGTATAATAGGACATAGTAACCAACACCTGTGGTGGAAGTCTTGTTAAGTGAGCAACATAGGTTTAAACAATGGATAAGCTTGAATTTGTACCTATGTTGTGGTCATGATATAGCCATAGATGCTAACTGTGACCTCAAATGCCAATAAATAAAATAAACACTACATTTAAACCTTTAGCTAAAATGACCAGCAGATGACACGGAGAAATGCAAATTCTATTGGTTATGAACCAAGATTGAGCATGAACAATTCAACATGTGTTCCCTTTAACTAGTTGCGTACTGGAAGCCATTTGGGCTTCACTCCCAAGTGCATGTATTGCAACCCCAAAGGCTTCAAACTACGTGGATGTTCTTCATATTATCTTTGAAGATAAATTATTTAGTCTGCAGGGAATTTCCTTTTAATAATTTATGGAAGAGTGCCTACAGGCACTCTCCCATAAATTGTTACAAGGCAAAGACTTGTGAATAAATTTTGACAACTAAAAATAATTCTGCGCTCTACCAGTTCAAGCTTCATTTTCCAAATCATCACACATGTTAACAAGTCTGTAAATAAATATTGAAAATCAATCAATCTATTCACAAAATATAAATGCTTAGAACCTCTCACCCATACAAAGCAACCTGTTTTACAGCTTCAGTTGGAAAAACATTTGATAAAAATCAAGCAGTATTTATCAGTTATGAGTCAAGTCATTAATTACTTTTCGGTTTAGCATTGTTTGCCTCAATTTGTTTTTTGGCTGAAATAATGGTTTTTCTTAAATATTAGTTCCGCAAATGGGTCACCTCCCTTATTTGGCCAGGGGAATACATCATTTCATATTTCTTCCCCATCCATTGAAATGCCAGATTATTGCCTCATTTTTGCCACATTGCTATAGCAGTCTGGCCATGAGACAACCAGTCTGGTGTTATTAAGAGTAAAATATTGACTAATGGTACATTTTGTTATAGGCCGATCTGTATATAACCCTGGCCACTGAAAGTTCTATCTGAGACAACCAACGCATGTAAGGAAGCAGTGTGTAAGTGCAAAATGATAGAATGTGCTTCTTGTGGAAAGGGATATACTATGCCATTTCCCCACAAGGATATAATTAATAATTAATAATAACCTCATTTTGCATTTTGTAATAATGACCTGGAATAACGTTAAACTGAAAATTAACTACCTGTGGACTTAATCTCTAACAACATCAAAACTTGCATTGTGTGGATACAAATTACACACATTTTATTGAAGTAGTTAATCACTCATTTATTCGTTATACTGCTTGTTTTGTTGACCACCAGTTCACCAGTCCATACAGTTGTGTTTGTTTGAAGATGCATTCTGCAAGATCTCACTTCAGAAATCTCTCATGAATTTTGACTGAAGCGAGTGACTATTTAAGGTCCTTATCAGTCCTGGAAATGAGACGGGTGCGAGTGCAATTGCTCCCGTCAGCACCCGTGTTTTCTATTTTACTGGTGTAAAAAAATGCACTCGTCGAAAAATATTGTGGATCGCTAATATACTGTGAGGGCATATAAATGTGTGTTGTTTTGAGAAAGCAGCACTCTGCAGCCAGTGGCAAGTTACTGTCATAATTCAGAAATTCCTTATACATTTAGCCCCTTCAACCCGATCGCCTGCTTTTCAGGCCAGGAACATGTTACGTCATAACGTCATTAAATAGGATGGCTGTTCTGTAAAGGTGGGGTAGACCAATATTTTCAGGCTGCCCGTTGAAAATATTAATTTGTCTACCCCGAAAAATGAATATGGACTCTTCTAATTGCTCCCATTGAACTGGCATGGAAGATACCCACTCGAGTTCAAAGGGTTAAGGTTTTTGGTGTTTGGTGACAGTATTTCCATCGAAAATTCATATACTAACATTTTACGGGTGCAATTTATTCCTGTCTCTGAATTCACGGGAGCTTAAAACTGCACACGTCAGTATTGTTCATTTCCAGCACTGACCTTATGCAAAACTCAATTGTACTGTAAGGTTCAGGGGTTATTTATTATCTGCATCAAATCAACAGGCCTGGTTGAAACAAATCTGAGTTTGTATCACCACCATTGGCTCCTTTGACATTGGCTTGGCTCCTTTGACATTGGCTTTAAAAAAATTGAAAGAAGATACCGGGACTGCTTGAGGTATTTGAGTGCAAGTTTGTTCAAATCAAGTGTCCCTAGATCCATGTTAGTGCTTCTTTTGGGAGCCTGGATTTTAAACTTGTGCAATATGAGGAATATTCTAAGATCCTTAGGCTGAATCTTTTAATATTTGGTAATGGCATTACTATGACTCCAAAATTAAATTTTTTTCAAGGCATTATACTCACCTGAGTTTGGGGAATACTAAGGGATCTAAAATTTATAGAACCATATGAAGAAATATAGGGCTGTGGTCTAAAGGGCCTTTGTCCACAGGATTTTTTATCCTGTTGGATTTTTGTCCTTTGCTTAAGTGCTCATTGGATTGAGCTCTAAAATATCTTATTTTGGTTGATTTAACTGGTTGAGTGCTAGAAGACACTATGGGGACTTTCAAAAAATGAGGATACCATACAAAAAGCCAATATCTTTTGTGCTCATGTTTCATATTCAATCAAACGCATATAATATTTTGTTCAATTAAATTTGTTTTAATTCAGCTTATTGGAGAGTGCTATTGAGCACTCTCCTATAATTTGTAATAAATCAAATTTTAAAAAATAATTTCAAACCATCAAAAATATTCTAGCACAACACCAGTTAAATAAATTCTGCACACAGTAAGGTGGCCCGAATTCGTTTTTAATAGGCCAGATGTTTGCTTTGTTTGGGGTGGGTTGTGGTGTGGAGAGGATTCTTTCTGAACCCTAGTTATGATGATAATTTGCTTGTCTCCAATTATTAATGTAAAATTGACTGCTGGGTGCCGTTAATTAACTGTGCTTCCTTCTGGATATAGTGGATAAATGAAGGCTTTTCCGAGACTATAAAAAAGTATCAAAGTAGTCTGTCCCCATAGAAACCCTGGGTGGAAAATGGATAAGATTAATATTAGTTCAAATGGAGCTCACTATTCTGCATGAGGCCCATGGTTGGAGAGGATTGGGGGTTCATTAGGTGTTTTTTGTCTTTTTTTTTTTTTTTTTTTTTGGCAAATTCAAGTTTCTTCAAATCAATCTCCGGGATTCGTGGTTGGTCTGTTTCTCCTGTCCTGTCTGTCCATCTGTCCATCATACCATCCATCTGTCCACCCGGCTGCGCGCCGGCCAGACATGTTAACTCTCCCGGAATGCCCGGGAAAATCCCGGAATTTCAGTGTAGCTCCTGGCCTCCTGGACGGGAATCAGTTTTGGACCAAAAATCTCGGAAAACAACACAGTCAAATATTTCGTTCCCGTTGTAACGTATGAAAAACGTTCGGAGTCAAATCACATGCATTTCAAACTCTGGTAAAAACTCACGAAGCATTAAAATATCGATTTAAGTTAAATTTATTTAAGAAAAGGGTATTTTATGATATATATTTCAACTGTGTTCATGTTTATTTCTGGGTTTTTTCTTCAGAGATTCATGATCAATGTGCGAGTGTCGAAGTGAAAATAGGTGACTTACTTTCAAAAAATTGAAAACTCCACCTTCATTTAAATGCCGTTTTTGGAAATTAACATATATGAAAATGAATTAAATAATATATATTTATTTATTCCTTCATAGAATAGCTTCAATTCTCATCCCTTTTCCAAAATCAAAACGTAAACAACAACTATTTAACACAGTTTAAAAGTAGGTTAAAGTCGCTTAGGATGTCGAAAGATTCTGACTGCATAATTAAACACAATGGACTTATTTTCTAACACTACATTTATTCTGTTGTGCTGACTACAGAACTGTTAACTGTTGGCCATCTGTACCCAGAAAATTTCGAATGGAATTAAAAAAAAAATGCTTCAATGATGAAAAGAAAAACGTCCCACATGCATGAAGTTTGATAAAGATACTTTCTAAGTACTAATGTTCTTGAAGTAACTGAACATTAGGACATCTTTTCCTGTTAACATTTCCAGACTTGGGGAAATTATTAGCTAAGCAGACTTTGATAACAGCAAACCATAGGTGGAGGTGCTCTGTGGGACAGTGTGGGTGGGTGGTGGTGGTGAGGAGGGGGGGGGGGGGGCTTATGAAGAAGAGGATCCTGGGGGGGGGGGTAAAATCAACTAGTTCTGGATATAACCTGGTGTTAATAGTGGTCCATGAGCTGAAAGTTCACAAGTTTTTTCTTTTATTTTGTCCCTGTGCGAACTTTTCCCTGAAATCAATCCCAATTCCCTGAAAATCACCCTCAGGTTCCCTGAAAAATTATTCTGGAGGGTAACATGTCTGCTGCTGGCCAGTCGGTCTCTATTTGTTCAGTGCAGGTGTTATTCGAAATATTTTTTGTAGAGTTACTGCCTTTGATGGAATTTGTTTCATTTTTAGCTCAACTTTGGCGAAGCCAAATTTGAGCTTATGCCATGGCCACTTGTCCGTCGGCCGTCTGTCCGTCAACAATTCAATACGGCTTGGGCTAGAGGCCATATTTATGAACCGATCTTTACGAAACTTTTTGGGTACCTTTGTTATGATCGTGGGACGAGAACGAGTGTTTTGGGGTTGGATCCGAAATTCAAGTTGGCCGCTGGCGGCCATTTTTTACAGACTAAGGTGAAATCAGATTTTTGCACAGAACTTCCATATGAAAGCGCTGATTTGAATAATTTTTTGTATGAATGTTTAGTACCATAGGATACATCACATATAATACGTTTTTTTTTCTTGTACGTAAATTATGCAAATTAGACTAACTTTGATGTATTAAGTGTTATTTTCAGCACTGTAAGTGCAAATGTCAGTACGGCTCGGGCTAGAAACTTCTTGGGTACCTCTGTTATCACCATGGGACGAGAACGAGTGTTTCTGAGTGCGGTCCAAAATTCAAGATGGCTGCCAGTGGCCATTTTGTACCGAAATTAGGTCTAATAAGTTTTTTGTACACAACTTCTATACGGCTCAGGCTAGAGGCCGTATTTATGAACCGATCTTTGCGAAACTTCGTGGGTACCTTTGTTATCACCGTGGGATGAGAACGGGTGTTTTGGGGTGTGGTCCAAAATTCAAGATGGCCACCAGCAGCCATTTTGTACCAAACTTAGTGCAATCAGTCTTTGTACAGAACTTCTGTATGAAAGTTCTGATTTGAATAAATTTTTGTATGAATGTTTAGTAAAATGGAATACATCACATACAGTACGGGTTTTTTTCCTCATGCACAAATTTTGCAAATTAGATGAATTTTGATTAAGTGCACATGTCAATACGTCTCGGGCTAGAGGCTGTATTTATCAACCGATCTTCACGAAACTTCTTGGGTACCTTTGTTATCAACTTGGGACGAGAACGAGTGTTTCTGAGTGCGGTCCAAAGTTCAAGATGGCTGCCAGTGGCCATTTTGTACCGAAATTAGGTCCAATGAGTTTTTTGTCACAACTTCTATTCAGCTCGTATTTATGAACTGATCTTCACGAAACTTCTTGGGTACCTTTGTTTTCACCTTGGGACAGGAAAGAGTGTGTTTTGGGGTGCCTTTGTTATCACTGTGCTATGAGAACAAATATTTTGGGTTTCAGTCAGACCCACTCTGGGACTCAAAGATTTCTTTTCTAGTTTAGCATCTGACTGTCACCCACCTTTACAATACTTTACCTATACATTTGTTACAGGCTACGGTCAGAATTTATGTACAGACCGTTACAATACTTTATATGTACCTTGTTATCAGGTCATTACCTAGATGTTTGTCATTGCTGTGTCACATACTATACATGCACATGTCTTGACAAGTTGAGCTGCAGTGTCATTGACACTTTCATTATGTGTACCCATACTATGTATGGTACACATAATGCCGGCATCCGGGGTAGCCATCCGTCGTTCGTCCATCCTTTGTCTGTCCATCTGTCCATCCATCTGTCCGGCATCCATATCCATTTCATTGGCATTCGATAACTTGAAAAATATTGCTTGGATTGTCAAGTTACTTTATATTTGTGTTCAGGTTACTGATGTGCCGAGCTGTATAGTTTTTGGTGTAAATCTGATAATTTGATCCTGAGATATTAACCCTTTATCCTTCAAATTGAAAATTCCTCCAATCCCTTTGGCATGAGATAACTCAAAAAATATCAATCTGATTGTCATGTTACTTCTTATATGTGTTCAGGTTACTGATGTGCCGAGCTGTATTGTTTTTGGTGTAAATCTGATAATTTGATCCTGTGATATTAACCTTTTATCTTTCAAATTGAGAACTCCTCCAATCCATTTCTTCGACATGCGATAACTCCAAAAATATTAATCCGATTATCAGGTTAATTTATATATGTATTCAGGTTACTAATGTGCTGTGCTGTATAGTTTTTTATGTAAATCTAATAATTTGATCCGGAGATATTAACCCTTTATCCATCAAATTAGGCACTCCTCCAATCCATTTCTATATGTACCCATACCTCCGTCATACAGCTTTCTACTAGTCTACGCGTATGGGTACTCATCTGACGATTTCATCGGCCTATTTTTACCATCTCTAGCACTTAGGTGCGAACTCACAATTTTTAGCTGAACTTGACAAAGTCAAGCTAAGCTATTGCCATCACTTCTCGTCCGTTGGCATACGTACATATGTCCACAATTTCCTTTGGCACAGGTCGCATTTATGATCAGATCACTTTGCAACTTGGTATGCTTGTTTGGGTTGACCTCTAGATGGGAGCTATCGATTTTCTTCATTTTCCGTCAAAAAATGTTGCCGCTGGCAACGTTCTTGGAACTTAATTTAGTCAGACCTCAATATTTCCCTTTGGCACATCCTACAGGGCACATTTATGGTCGGATTGCTTTGAAACCTGGCATGATTGTTTAGGGTGAACTCTAGATGGGAGCTTTCGATTTTCTTCCATTTCCGTCAAAAAATGTTGCCGCTGGCAACGACCTTTGAACTTAGTTTAGTCAGGCATCAATATATTCCTTTGGCATGCCATACAGGGCACATTTTTGATCAGATCGGTTTGAAACTTGATATGCTTGTTTGGGATTACCTCTAGATCGGAGCTATCGATTTTCTTCAATATCCGCCAAGAAATGTTGCCGAACTTAGTGCAGTTATGCATCAAAATTTCCCTTTGGCACGCCCTGCAGTGCACATTTATTATCGGATTGCTTTGAAACTTGGTATGCTTGTTTGAGGTGACCTCTAGATGGGAGCTATCGATTTTCTTCAATTTCCGTCAAAAAATGTTGTCGCTTGCAACGTTCTTAGAACTTAGTTTAGTCAGGCCTCAATATTTCCCTTTGACGCACCCGACAGGGCACATTTATGATCAGATTGCTTTGAAATCTGGCAAGTTTGTTTGGAGTGACCTCTAGATGGGAGCTGTTGATTTTCTTCCATTTCCGTCAAAAATAGTTGCCATTGGCAACGCCCTCTGATGAACTTAGTAAAAACTTAGTGCAGTTATGCATCAACATTTCCCTTTGACACGCCCTGCAGGTCACCTTTATGATTGGATCCCCTGGAAACTTGGTGTGGGGGTGATATCTATATGGTAGTTATCGATGTGTGTTTGGGGTGACCTCTAGATGTGAGCTATTTATTTTTTTTCATTTCCATAAAAAATTATTGTCGTTATGACCAGCGTTTGAACTTTCTGCATTTGTGCAGCAACTTATCACTTTTGCACTCTGCGGGGTATTTTTATGAATTTCCATAAAAAAGAGAAAAAAACATTGCCACAAGCAATGACCTTCAAACTTAGCGCATTTGTGCATTAACATCTTCCTTTGGTATGCCTCAGAGGGAGCATTCATTATCAGATTGTTTTGAAACTTTGTATGCTTATGCAGAGTGACTAGGATAGGAGCTATCGATTTTCTTTTCATTATACCCCCACTTTCGAAGAAAATTGGAGTATACTAGATTACATGCGTCCGTGCATCCATCCGTCCGGGTGCGAATCCATCCGAAAGTATTCATAACTTAAGTAAATTATTATTTTTTATAATATTTGTTGATCAGAGGTTTGCCCACACTAGTTATTTTTTTTTTATTATTTTTTTTTTTTTTATTACTTGTTCACTTAGAAATTGTGTCTGTCCGAGCCAAATATTGTCTGTTCAGCCTGTATCTCGGGTATCGAATGTTCTATTGCAATGAAATTTACCATGAACACTGCTTATGGTATAACCTTTAAAAAAAGGATTCAACGATATTTCTCACATTCTCCTTTTTAGAGTTATCCCCCTTTTTTTTACTTAGAAATTGTAGGAAATGGACATTATTTGTCTTTTCAGCCTGTATCTCAGGTATGGGTTATCGGATTTTGGTGAAATATGGCATGCAGTTTGCCTATGACAAAGGCTTCTGCCTCATTGCATAAAACTTCCAAACACCAAACAATTTACCATACCTTTTGACTTTGTTGGAAATTGAAAACTTTCGAAGAAAATGGAAAGGGGGGGGGGGGGGGGGGTATACTGGATTGCGTCCATCTATCTGTGCATCCATCCATCAGTCCGTACGAGAATATTCATAAATGATATTTGTTAGTCATAGGTATGCCCACACTAGGCGGTACACCACGTGGGGGTATGCACCGGACGAAAGTCCAGCTCTTGTTTCCATCAAAAGCTGTTGGCAACAATATTTGAATTTATTGCATTTGTGCATCAACATTTTTTTTTGACATGGCCTACAGGCCACATTTATCAGGGGATTGTTTTTGAACTTCTTGTGCTTATTAGGCGAGACCTTTAGATAAGAGCTATTGATTAGCATTCATTTCTGTGAAAAAAGTTGGAATTTACAATAACCTCTGAACGTACTGCATTTGTGTTTCAGCATTCTTCTTTAGCCAGTCTTACAGTTTACATTTAAAAATGCATGGATTACTCAGATGTTGTGCACACACAATGCTGTTATGTTGAAATTTCACCAAATAACATTGGTACCAGTGATCTTCAATTTTGCCATTTCACTTATAACTTACCAAGTTCAAGTTTGTTAAGTTGAGCTACAGTGTCATTGACACTTTATTTTCTATCTACCTTTGGTCCAAAGAGCCTTTGTCCATAGGATTTGCTCCAGTTGGACTTTTGTCCTACACTTGAGCATTCATTGCATCGACTTCCAAACTGATCTTATTTCGGCTACTGGGAGCACAGTGGCTCAGTAGGTAGAGGTGCAGACTGCAGGCTGAGTGGTCTTCTGTTCGAATCCCACCTGCAGCAACCGCGTTGTGTCCTTGGGCAAGACACTTCATCTCCATTGCCTGCGTGGGGGCACGGTGACGTCATGTACTAAGGTGTACTGCATGTCGATGGTGTACTTGTCTTCAACCAATGCTAACCCTGCTTGTGTGGAGTTAGTATGTTGGGGAGCTGACAGTTGCTCGCCATTGTTCGGTGGTTCTCTCCAGGTACTCCGGCTTCCTCCACCCATAAAACTTTTGCAGTCATGATTAGCATTAGTGCATAAATATGTGACCTTAAAACCAATAAATAAATAAATAAATATTTCGGCTACTTTTATTTTTTTAGGTTTTAGATAGAGCTTCAGACTTTGGTGCTGGATTGATAGCCAAAGATGAAAAACCTGTCAATGACACTTATATTGGAATCTACTCACAGAACAGGCCAGAGGTAAAAAATGTTTTTCACTAGTGTTATGTGGTTTATTAAGTTTTGTAAGTTGGTTTAGATTTTTTCAAAAAACTTCAGTCACATTTTTCACCTCCAAAATATAGGTTGTGACCCCAAATGGGAACAAACCTTGAAATTCATGCACAAATCGGAATTGATTCTCGCAAATGCTTCTCGCACAGAAAACAAGGAGAATCACCTTTGATTCCTTCAAAATGTTCATTTGATTCACGTCATAGATTCTAAACTTGTCCTTAAAGAACTGGAGAATACTCCTTATCTTGCTCCCTCATAGTAGGTGACACTGTGTCAATCCTTGCAGTGGTGTACTAGTGAAGTCTTGTCTGCCTAAGCAGGCAGCCAAGACTTCACTCGAATCCACTGCTAAGCTATTGTAGCAACCGACAGCAAGACCACCAAAATCTTTGTTGTCTTATAGGACAAGAAACCCCCCAATAGTGGGACCTGGCCCTTAACGATTTAAACTCTGGCAAATATATAAATATGAGATTTGATTTTAACTATGGCAATTGTTTTGGTTAGGGCTGTCATGATTTTCTAATTTAGGAATCAATCATTGCAAATAATCGATTAATCGTACCTGGATGATACCCCTCCCCCTCTCTTTGAAGTCTTTAAAAATGAAGTTCAAGTCAGTTGACCTACCTCAAGTAAACAACAAAGACTATCCTCTTTTAGGTACATTCAAAGCTTTGATGTTCTGAACTTTTGAACTGGCAGTCTAATAATCAAGACCGGTTGTCAGTTGTGAACTTCGCAAGTTAGAAACTACTGACCGGTCTTGATTATTACACTGACGGTTCAAAAGTTCAAAACATGAAAGTTTTGAATGTACCTATAAGACAAATGCTTCTAATGGCTTCTTGAGGTATAGGCCACGTTCTTGACCTTTTACCTTTAGAAACAATAGTTTCTTCATATTTTTTTTAAATTATTAAACGGCTTAAATGGGATAAAATTTACCGATTCTTTGACAATGAAAAATACTAATTGATTTTGGCATGACTGATCGACAATTGATTAATCGTGACAGCCATAGTACTGGTTACACTCACAAGGGTATATGAGTATTCACATATTCTCAGTTATTTAAAACTGAAAAATTAATTCCTGCAGCAGTGGTTAGTGAGAATCAAAACCGATTCTCGAGAATCAGTACAGATTTTAAGTTCTGTATGTTTGTATAGCCAAAAATGAAAATCTTCAGTTATTAAGAATTTGTCTTTGAACCTGTCATCACTAGCCATTTAGGTAAAGGGTTAAGCACACTCTTTAAAATAGATAAATAGAGGATATTCACGAAAATTTGATGAATACCGAAAATATCTCGTGAGTGGCTACAAAGAAATATGAGGATCTTCACGAGCGACGCAGTCGCGAGTGAAGATCCTCATATTTCTTGTAGCCACGAACGAGATATTTTCGGTATTCATCAAATTTTCGTGAATTTTCTTTTTATTTAATGCTCTACGACTGCAAACTCTCCAATTTGTGGCCTTTATTTGCCATTAAGGCGCAAAATTTATGTGCCGAACCGGCGTCCATACAAAAATTACAACAACCAAACTCCAACCATTGGAATGTGTGAATATCCGCACAAAAAGTAGTCCCGTCTTATTTCTCCCCTAACTTTACGATTTACCAAGGCTGGCGAATTGAAATAATCGCAATGTGTTTCGAAGAAATAGAACAATAACAAAAAACACCACTTTCTTATTTTCAATAACAAGACACGTCATTTTATTTTTTTTGAACTCAATGCACTGAAGACGTGTGAAGTTGAACTGAAGAAATTTGAAAGTGATTTCGGCTTTTCGCTGGAAGGTGAATGAGAAAGTCAAACTTTGAAACCGCTGATTTAATGAATTGATTTAGTCACTGTCACTATCAATTATTCGAATTCGTTTGTATTTGGGACTCTGGAATTCATTACTGATGTGCTGACTAGTTTAAAGTACATGTGATTCGTCATCCGAACCTACGATGAAATATCGATTTCTAAATATCATTTTGATATTTCGTTTTGCCGACCGACAGGGGAATATGACTTAATTTTTCAGCGTGAATTGATGCCTGAGCATTAAATAATATGTAATAGTTCATTAATATTCCAGGAAGCAGACCGGGTCTACACAGTTGTAATCTTTTGCATAATAATAATCATTGACATTGATACAGGAAATGATGAATGAAACGGAAGCACTTTCACTAATATTATTTAACTGATTCAGTGCTAGAAGCCACTATCATGGATCTAATGAAAAGATAATGAAAAGTACAATTTAAGGCCCCACAAAGTAGATCTGTTTCTCAGGCCATTATTTGTAAAATCGCATGCGGGCGAGTTGTTTTTTATTTTATTTTTTATTTCTGTAATTATTTCTTTGCCATCAATAGCTCATGTTCTTGGTTTATGTTTTAGGCCTCATGATCTACATCTGTGTATGGTGGTGTCTTTTGTCCCTTGATAACAAGAAGGCTTTGCAGTGCTAAAGCATTGCAAAGCCTTCTTTTACTCAAGGAACACTGCAAAGCCTTCTTGCTCTCAAGGGACAAATTTATAAATTTTTTAACTTGGGTAAAATATCAGACATAAACCATTTAATTTTTATTTTTTTTTAAGTTTACATTGGTTATAAAAAGATAGCATGAGCAGCCAAAAGGACCATGTGGGAGGGCCTGAGAAACAAATTTTTAATTTTTTTAGGCCTAATAAGAATTGAATATAACCCTGTAACTTAAAAACATGTCAAAATTTAGTAGGCTTTACCAATCCCGAATCTTGACTTGTTATCATTTATTGGAAAGCTCTCTTTCCAGGGATCCTTCTGCCATCTTTGGGAAAGGGAAAATTTGTGTCATGGGGTCTCCAATTGGGAATTTCCTTTGGAGGGGAAAAAACGTACAAAGTCTAAGAAATTTTACATTTGAATTGAACAGAAAATATTAAGACCGGTATCTAAGCAACTGCATGTATACTACAAGTGAGTTTTATAACAGTCACATGGAATCGTGTTCACTCAGTCTCTGTTGACTCGATTAAACTGTTCTTATACTATTGAAGAAGTTGTCATTTGCCTTTGAATTAAAAGATTTTTGGCTAGGCAAGCAATTTAGCAAATTTCATCTAAATTTTTGGACAGTAGAAAATAAATTTGCAGCTGTCCCAAAATCTAGAAAACCACTAAATATTCTGCAATGTCGTCGCAAGTGATAATGTTTACTTGGGCTGTTGCGATTATCAAAATTGATAGTTGACTAATCGCCAGAATAGTCGATGGTTAATTGATTAATAGTCATTTCCTGTGAATTCAACAATCTCTAATATACTTAAAAAATAAATTTAAAACTGATGATGTTTGAATATGTACCTTTCTGCATCAAGATAAAATAGAAACACCAGAATATCTCCGTCAGACTCTGATTGATTTGAAGAATTTAACCCTTTACCCAATGCAGATGATATCAAAATTTATTATTTTAAATATCATTTTTTTTAATTTTTCAAAAAATTTTAACAAAACCATGTCATGTGACCCCTCGTTGGAACGAGCTCGTTCCAACGAGGGTTCACATGATATGGTTTTGTTGAAATTTTTTGAAAAATAATATTTTTTCAACTGCTCAATTTGCACATTACGCGGGCAGATGCGAACGATTCGTTGGGTAAAGGGTTTTTCTCACTTTCGTGGTTCCATTTATTCCAAAGAGGGTTGTTCAAGTGTACAAGACCGAAGATTCTATTTACTCTGCAGTGACTTCTCAAACTGCAATTATTAAAAGATACACCATTTGAATGATACTCTTTAGTACTGATCAACGGGTGCTGATTAATACTGCAGAGAACTGGGATTGATCAAATGACAAGGCTTAGTGTTTTCAAAATTACGTGGTTGCACAATAATGCGGAAAACAAAGGCCAAGGGGCATTACAAGTAACTATGGCAAGACATTTCAAAGGTTAACATAACTATGGCGAGACATTTCAAAGGTTAACAATCTGTTAATTTATCTCATTATACAGCACAATTTTAATCTGACTTGTACCACTTTAAAAATGAACAACGAAAAATAAAAACCGCTGACTACCGCAACAGTCGACAGTGAGTCGGTTAATCGAATAATCGTGACAGCCCTAATGTTTACAATGAAAGGTGGGGATAAATATATGACAGATTGCATGTGATTCACATGAAACAATAATCGGCATCGCAGGTTTTTCAAAACATTTATTATCTTGACTTGTTATAATGAATACATACTTGTACCTGTAAAATGAGGTGTTATCACTTGCTTGTACTGATTATTTAATCTCCAGTAATTTCGGAATGCAAGAAGTCTCCGCAACAATCAAAGAATATATTATGTTAATCATGTTTGTTTTGTTTTAAACACAAATCATGAAAACATCAAACACTTGTTTTCATAACGGACCAAAAAAGGTACTGAACGGCTGTGTCTTGAAAACAGTCGTGATCTATATTCAGCCGCCGAATATTATCAACACTTTGGTGAAGGCGGGCTGACAAAAGGGAACTGTTGGTACTGAATTCTGCAAAGATCCGCTAAAGTGAGTAAGGTGTATTTTTACAAAATGAAATATGCTTATAAATAAAGGGAAATTGGATGGGAGACTGCATTTCCGTTTCACTGCTTGTTCGATCCACCAGTATCTCACAATATGGACATATTCATCATTAAATACCAAACGGCTGAAGAGGCCAGGCTGAAAGTAATGCTAACACCAATGAAACCTGTTACGAAAAGGCCTGTTGGAAGACCTCAGAATGGAAAGTTGACAGAATCAGAACAACTTGAAACCGACCAACAACCCAAGAATCGTGAAATAATCGAAAGAAGGACAGCCTATAGTTAAAAGCCCTGCATTGAAAATGTTACATGAGGACATAGTAAAAGAAACTACCGTTGAACCTGGAAGTGGAGTAAAACATGGGCATTATAAACATTATTCTCTGAAAGAAAAGAAGGAAACTGTAAAAATAGAGAAATTGACTGGATTGAGACAGACAGCACTTAAGTTAAAAATCCTGTAATCGACTTTATGTTGCTGGTCAAAAATCATTTTTAATGAAGATGAGAGAGATCAAAAAAGTGGACACCTATCAAAGAGCGGTCAGCCTATCACCTATGGAAAAGTGATAGATGAGAAAATTCAGAATGGGTTCTCATACAGCAAGATCTGCAATTGCCAGTATCAGTAGAGACTTTATGTTGCACAGGGACTTGTAAAATAAAGATGCTACAAACATCAGCTTCAAGCCCAGTCTTGGATGGGCAGAAAAGTTCATGGCACTGCAATGATTGCCCACAGACTTGGAGGAGAAAATCACAAAGTTCTGTGATTGTGTTAAAGAGAGAATCAAGGATGAATTTGAAGACGACTGCATCATCAATATGGATGAAACACCAGTTTATTTTGACCTTATACCAAATAAGTCAGTAAATCCAGTTGGGCAAAAGTCAGTCAAAATCAGAAGTATGCGAGCTGAAAAGCATCATTTGACTTTAGTATTGGCAGTGTAGGCAGGTGGTAAAGTTTTACCACCCATGGTTATTTTCAAAGGGTAGAGGAAACTGAATCTTGAGGCACCGAAAAATTGGATTGTTTGCATCGAAGAAAAAGGATGGATGGATGAGGAATTGTTGACTTGCTGGGTGAAGGTAATCTTTGTGCCACATCCTAAGAAAGACAGATCATTAGTGATAAAGGACAGTTTTAGAGGCCATATTGTGGAATCTGTTAAAAAACAAGTGAGAAAGTGCAACATTGTTTCAGCAGTGATCCCAGGGGGCTGCACATCGCAGTTACAGCCGCTCGACATGAGCCTAAACAAACCTGTTAAGGGAGACCTCCATAAAAAATGGACAGAGTTCATAACAGCTGGCACAAAAAAAAAAATTATTGAAAATAAAGATCAGCGAATTAAGCCAGCAACCAAACAAGAGATTGTTAATTGGATTTGGTTTGCTGTTGATAATTTAGAAAAAACAATCTGAAATGATAAGGCGATCGTTTAAGGTGTGTGATCTGAACAATGATCTGAATGGTGCTGAGGACAAATGTATTATGATTGCGAATATCTCAAAGAATTAACTCACTTTGACAACATCAATTTAAATGAGGCATATGAAATGTTTATTGACAGCGATAAAATTCTCAACACTGGAAATATTATGGACCAGATTTTTAATTCTGATGATGAAGATGGCTTGAGTGAGCTGAGTGATTTAAATGAAACATGATTGAGTGCTGGTTTACTACTATGCAATGTGTTTATTTATGTTTGTCAAATTTTTTATGTTCAATACATGTACAGAACCACACATACATTTGAATGGGTTAAGAATTATTGCACAAGATTACTTTTGCTCTGGATATCAAGAGAGCCGAAGGCTCGGGTGATATCCTTGGCCGGAGCAATCAAGTCATTCAAATGTATGTGAGTTTCTGTATTTATCACGCATCTCACATCTAGAAATGGGCAGTTTTCAAATTTCATGCCGGTTCTGGTTTTGGTTTCATTCAAAGAGGCGGGTTTTCAGTTTTGGTTTCGGTTTTCATTGTACAAACATAATACATTGCATTTGCATATAAGATGTATTTAACACCAATCAGTGTCACTGGGACTCCATTTCCAGGGCAATGCACCTGTGTAATAGCCTACACCGGTACTCTGATTTCCTGAGCACAATGTATTTGCATAAATTATTTGAAGAGTTTCAAGTTTGAGAAAAATGATTGAGTCTGTTGCAAAATTAGCCCCCCCCCCCCACCTTTGTTTAGGGTAACCCAACACACCCTAAAATATGCCGACGACACACATTTTATCGAGTAAAAGTCGCTCATGTTGGTCATTGTAACCCTAAATTTCCATCCAACTTCAAGTGTGATTTTGACACTGGCTTTGGAGTTCAAGCTTTCAAAAGTATGTGTAGAAGTAAATATATTTGTCATTATACATGTGGAACAAGTGACAAGTTCCAGTTCAGCAAAGGAAATTGCATTTGATAAACAGATGAACGTTTAAACCACGATGCATAAGAAGTAATTTTGTCACCTATTTTCCCCGTAAATGCCACGCACGAATGCAATACCAATTACTGCAGCTGTTCTGAAAACGGGGTATTGCGACTCTGAAGTTTGAAAACAATGTTAACTTTAGGTTGTTTCTCTCTTTATTCTGAGAAGTGGAGACCTGATTAGAGTATTCCAACTTTGAAGCTGAAAACCACGACCGCAGGTTTTCTGTAATTGTTTCGGTTTGGATTTCAGTTTTGATAACAAAACTGAAACGAACCATATTTTCGGTTAACCGCCCATCCCAACTCACATCACTTAGTTGGCAGGGTACCAACCCTAATTTACTTTTTAATGTTAATGGCATTGATTTGGTTGAAACCAATTGTCACTGATCAGTGTCACAGTCACGATGATCGAACTTCAAATATTGAGTAAACTTCGGGGAATAACACAACAAAAAGTTTTTAAATAGCTAATCTGGTTGTTTAAATACTCCGGGTAATCAAATGAAAATGTGGAACATAGAATTTCCAAGCGATCTCGACTCGGGTGCATTCGACCTATGATTGACGTGATTTGTTTAGACTGGTTCCTTCTATATTAACATTGGAAACAAAATCAAACGTGTTCTTATCAACACATGTGCGATACAACTTTATTTTTATCATACAGGCAGAACAGTGGAAATGGGCAGCAAATTCACAAGGAAGTTGCTGTATTTATTACCAAACATTTCAATCTTTTCTATTGTAAGTCAATCAAGTTGTTTCTCCAAGATAGTTCATTTTAATGGCAGGCACAATACAACAAGTAAATTTCTGGTCTTTGGTTTCACTCATATCAATTACAATTTTCTATAGCCATGATTTTTAATTGGGAATCCCCTTAATAAGTTAACAATGCCCATGGCGGGAGCGGCTTGATACATTTAAGTGGGAGATTAAATTTCTGTGTTTTAGGGATTAACAGCCAATTAAATTACTCCAGTGGTCAGTTCCTCCACTATATTCTAGGGACTTATTTGTCGGCGGACAACCACGGCGGAGCCGAATCACAAATAGTTCACTCTTTGTTCTTGACTGTCACTTGTTAAGTTGTCGTTGTGTAAGTCAGTACATTCGCCGACACCAAATTTATTTCAATCTTGTAATACCTGGATTTGTTGCCTGCAGGTAAGCTTGTTTCTTTTACCATTTTGTCGGACGAATGTTTCTTTAATTTAAATTCAGTTTCATTTGTTTCTCGGCAACGCAGATTGTTGTTTTGGGTTTTATGTAAGTTTATTTGCAAATGAGGGACCCGCGAAGTCCGCGTGGCCATAATGGGTCATTCGTACATGAACAGGTTAGCCTGTTATTTAGTGGAGCATCACTCTGGGGGTCGATGCACTTATCCCCCTGCACGTTCATACAATTTTTCACAGGAAATGAAATTGACCCATCACCGTGGTCGTGATGTTCATGTTCGTATCTTTGGGAGAAGTGGTGCGACCGTTGATAAGTTATGCACCAATTTACATGTTTTGGACACATTTAACCCCCATATTGTGGTTTTTCAAATTGGTGGCAACGACCGCGGGATGGCCCTAATGACCAATTCAGGTCATTTAAGTCCCATCTTTGGCGTATGTTCCGCCCATGTCCCTAATTCTGTACTATATATTTTTACTAAGTGTTTTGTCCTCGTCATTTTTTCATGTACATTCATTGATTATTATTGTTAATTTTTTCGGCTTGGCCGCTATATCTCATAGGAATATTGTAAATAAACAGCGGCTTAGTCCAATATCAACATACCAGTCTTTCTTTTGGTCAATCTTTTCACCTTTGGGGGCTGTAAATGTTGGGTAATAAATGGGCAGCAAATTCACAAGGAAGTTGCTGTATTTATTACCTAACATTTCAATCTTTTCTATTGTAAGTCAGTCAAGTTGTTTCTCCAAGATAGTTCATTTTAATGACAGGCACAATACAACAAGTAAATTTCGAGTCTTTGGTTTCACACATATCAATTACAATTTTCTATATAATGATTTTTAATTGGGAATCCCCTTAATAAGTTGACAATGCCCAGGGCGGGAGCGCATTGATACATTTAAGTGGGAGATTAAATTTCTGTGTTTTAGAGATTAACAGCCAATTAAATTACTCCAGTGGTCAGTTCCTCCAGGTCAGTTCCTCCACTATATTCTAGGGACTTATTTGGCGGCGGTCAACCACGGCGGAGCCGAATCACAAATAGTTCACTCTTTGTTCTTGACTGCCACTTGTTAAGTTGTTGTCGTGTAAGTCAGTACATTCGCCGACACCAAATTTATTTCAACCTGCCACCTTCCCCGTTTGAATTTTCACCTCCTGTATTTCATTTTTGGGCTACTTTGTATTGTGTCTGCCCTTACTTATGGCTACGGGTCTATTTTTCATCACCTTACTTCTGCGTGGCGTATGTTCCGCCCTTGTCCCTAATTCTGTACTATATATTTTTACTAAGTGTTTTGTCCTCGTCATTTTTTCATGTACATTCATTGATTATTATTGTTAATTTTTTTGGCTTGGCCGCTATATCTCATAGGAATATTGTAAATAAACAGCGGCTTAGTCCAATATCAACATACCAGTCTTTCTTTCGGTCAATCTTTTCACCTTTGGGGCAGTAAATGTTGGGTAATAAATCCTGTCTTTTACATTAATAGGTGTGTGATAAATTGTATTGGGTGATTGATTTGAATAAACTTGATTGAAGGCTGGTGTTCAACTATCAGATTTGTTGATGTTTAATACATTGTATTCTTTTATGTAATTTATCATAGAAATTATGTTTGCTTACATCAGTTATGTTTGCTTACGTCGTCAGGTAATGTGTTTGTATTTATATTTGTCAAATTTGATGATGTTTACCATATATGTCCATGTATAAGTTGCCCCTGTGTATAAGTCGCACCCCAAACTCACACTTGGAATTCCTCCCTTTTGCCTAAAGCCCATGTATAAGTCGCACCCCCATTTTTAAATATATGCAGTCAAAAAGAATTATTTGCAAGTTGTGTTTTGCCAAATTGGGGCAGTTTGGGATGCAACGGAAATAGGTAAGTTTTCACGAGTTACCACGTGGTGAATAAGATAAAAGAATAAAGGAAAATTATTATTAAAGATTTAAAAAATACTCGCATTTATTTGTTTTTCGTTGTTTGTATATCACCCCAATGTCTTCATCCCTGTCAAGAAAATCCAACACTCGTTTGTGACTGAAACTTCATAGTGTCAGAATCAGAGCACCAATTGTGCCGTAACCTGCGCAGTTGTTGTGATTAAGTTGTTTTTTCCGAAACATGATAACGTTCTGGAAAAACCAGTAAAAATACAACAAATGCGCAGGTTACAGTGCAAATTGTTTTCAAATTGTTGTCCCACTTAAGCATTTATTGGTGCTATTGAAACTAACTTTACCTGGTGCACATGTGCGTAATTTATAATATAACCAGACATTACACATCAGTGAAATGGAGTTCATGGAATAAATAAATACTTCTCTCCAGGTATTGCTGGCATAAATTTAATGTGTTATTATTTATTTTTTTGTTGTTACTTTGATGATTTTGTATTTTTTATGGTTTCATCCATATTGGCCCCACAAAGCTGTTGATTTCCAGTACACGCACTGATGTAAACACATGGGCCGATTGAACAACAATGACTAAATAGAATACTTCTTTATTATTATTTATGGATAAAAGTAACAGAAAACACACATAATATTTTATTGACAATTTATTTTCTGAAGAATTTAAACTGAAATAAAATGAAAAGAAAATAATTTTGGTGAATCTGCACTCAGTTAGAACCACACGATTGTACTGTCTGTTATACAATTGACAAACGGTAGGAACAACATTTGTCCGAAGAAGCTAGTGCCCTGAAAATTCTCTGAAACAAGTCGTACCCATGTGTAAGATGCACCCCCGATTTTGACATAACATTTCAGGTAAAAAAATGCGACTTATACACGGACATATGCGGTAATACATTGTGTAGTTTATCATGAAAATTATGTTTTGTTCCGTTGTTAGAATATATGACATTATTGTAAATAAGTTTGCAGAAAGTTCAACTTTGTAATAAATTTATTGATGTGAATTTTGAGTTGTTATTTATACTCCCAAACCCGACATGTCAGTTTGATAAAGAAAACAATACTTACCTTTCAAAAAATAAAGAAAATGTTTCCAAATAATGTTGTTTTAATAACCCTTTCAACACTGGTGGTATCTTCCCTGCCAGTTAAATGGCAGAAATTGGAAGAGTCCATATCCATTATTTGGGGGTAGAGCAATTAATATTTTCAACCTGCAGCCTGAAGGCTGCACGTTGAAAATATTAATTGTTGTACCACACACGTTCACTTAGTAGCCACCCTACTTAATGAAATTATGACATATCGTGTTCCTGGACCGGAAAAGCGGCCTCTCGTGCTGAAAGAGTTAATTCTATTACCATTATACAATATATTATGCATACATTATATGTTTTGAACATACAAGAAGGAAAGGTGTAATATTCTGTTGCAAAAAACATTTTGTTCACTAGGATTTGCGGCCAGTTTGGGATGAACTTTGTGTCCAAAAATTTCGAGGCTTAAAAAAAGTTATTTTTTGGTGAAAATATGGGGTCTGAAAACAAAATGTCAGACAATTTAGATGAAATATGGTAAATTTAATGTTCATTTGGTGTACTGTATTGGGTGGTCACAAGACCTCAGAAAACCAATGATATTCTGTCTTATGACTACGCAGTTCAGGGCACCAGTTGTGCATTAAATATTTGTGTGAATGGGAACTGAGATTGGGAAATTTAGGGTTAAGAATGGGGAAAAATCATGTCCAAATGACATTGGGAAAGGGTCCCATAAATGGCCCAAAATAATCCCTGCTTTCAGAGAACTTTCCAATAAATGATAGGGCCACACAAAGTAGATCTTCTGTTTCTCAGGCCAGTATTTGTAAAATTGCATGCGGGCGAGCGTTTTTTTATTTTATTTTTTATTTCAGTAATTACTTCTTTACCATCAAAAGTCTATGTTCTTGGTTCAAGTTTTAGGCCTCACAATCTACAGAATAGCATGGGTGGTGGTGTATTTCATCCCTTGAGTGCAAGAAGGCTTTGCAATGCTAAAGCATTGCAAAGCCTTCTTGCACTCAAGGGACAAATTCATCATATTTTTTAACTTTGATAAAATATCAGACATAAACCATTTAATTTTGATTTTTTTTAAGTTTAAATTGGTTATAAAAAGTGAGCATGCGGCAGCCAAAAGGACCATGCAGGAGGGCCTGAGAAACAGATTTTTTATTTTTTTAGGCCTAACACAAGATTATTGTCAGATACTGTACAGTTAACATACATGTGCACATTATATACTGAACTTGTGACAGATTTAGGAAGGGGAATTGATATTTGAGAAACATAAACTACATGTTTTTTATGTTGACAAATAGACTTTAGGAATATTCCTGCACAGTAGAGTAATGTTACTTGATACACCCATACAGAAATATACAATATTTGTTAATTCTTCACCCAACACAAAGGATATCAACATTTATTATTTTAATTCTTTTTAGCTCACCTGACTGCAAGTCAGTGTGAGCTGTTGCCATCACTTGGTGTCCGTCATCTGTTACGTTTTGGAAACTTGTCTTTTCACAACCGTTAAGCCAAATTCAGACATACATTGCCCAGACCATCTATGAAGTATACCCTTTCTATTTTGTTCAAATGAAGCAGCTGCCATCTTTGGGCCCTGGTTAATGCCCCAAAGCCAAAAAATCATCTTCTCATGAACCACCAGAGAGAATGCCTTGATATTTGGTATGGAATATTCCTTGGTGTTGAAGATTAAAGTTTGTTCAAGGGAAGTTGGTAGGTCAACATTTGGGCTCTCTCTGGGAGCATATCCATTTTGGGCTCCGCTCAAAATTTGTATTTCAAGAACTGGTGGACCGATTTGAACCAAATTTGGCATGTTGTATAAGTGGGTCCTAAGTAATTGATTGCTGCCTGAAACAATTTTTTCTTGCAGCCCCATGGGAACCCCAGAGGTTAAAAATAGAAAAAAATAAAACTCCCATATTTCCCCAAACCACACGGAACAGAGAACTTTTATTTAGTATGAAGCATCCTTAAGACCAGTAGAATGTAATTATTAAAAAAAATTATCATCGGTTGTGTCAGGCTGGTCTGTACAGGGCATTGAAAAAGTGCTGAGTCAGCATATTTGCAAAAATTAAAAAAAAGATTTTTCTTCAGAACCTCTGAGCAGAATCTTTTGATAATTGGTATACATCATCCATGGGAGGGGGGATGTGATGGGGGAGGGGGGCAGATACAAGTGTGCTCAAATTATACCCCTCGGTTAATATTTGGACTCGATACAGGAGCCCAAATAATTAACTTGGGGCAATACAGGAAATGAGCTTTAAAAATCTTCTTCTTCAGATGCAACAGTCCGATTCTTTTGATATTTGGGGTAAAACATCTCTAGGGGGGGGGGTTGAGATTCAAGTTTGTTCATATTGAGACCCTGGGTTAATATTGGGCCCAAATATTAACTTCATGCAATATAAGGAATAATCTTTCAAAAATCTTTTTCAGATCCACCAGTCAGATTCTTTTGATATTTGGTGTACAACATTCCGGGGTGGGGGGGGGGGGGGGGGGGCAGATTGAAGTTTGTTCAAATCGGATCCCCGGGTTGATATTTGGGCTCTTTATTGGAGCCCCAAGTTGAACGTAGTGCAATATGAGAAAATTTCTTTTAAAATCTTTTTCTTCAGATCCACCAGTCAGAATCTTTTCATATTTGGTATACAGCATCTCTAGGCGGGGTCAGATCCAAGTTTGTTCAAATCGAGTCCCTGGGTCAATTTTTGAGTCCCAATTTAAACTGAGTGCAATATGGGGAATAATCTTTAAAAATCTTCTTCTTCAGATCCACCAGTCTGATTCTTTTGATGTTTGGAATACAACATCTCTAGGGGAGGGGGTGGGGGGGGGGGCAGATTCAAGTTTGTTCAAATCGGATCCCTAGGTTAATATTTGGGCTCTTTATTGGAGCCCAAGGTTGAACTTAGTGCAATATGAGAACATTTTTTAAAATCGTCTTCTTCAGATCCACCTGTCAGAATTTTTTCATATTTGGTATACAACATATCTAGGTGGGGTCAGATTCAAGTTTGTTCAAATCGAGTCCCTGGGACAATTTTTGGGCTCCCCATGGGAGTCTGAATTTTAACTTAGTGCAATATGGGGAATAATCTTTAAAAATCTTCTTCAGATCCACCAGTCAGATTCTTTTGATATTTGGTAATGGGGGTTAGATTCAAGTGTGTTCACATCAAGTCCCTGGGTTAATATTTAGGCTTCCTATGGGAGCCCAAATTGTAACATTGTACCATATGATGGAATGTCTTCAAAAATCTTCTTTTTCACATCCACCAGTCAGAATATTTTCATATTTGGTATACAACATCTCTAGGGGGAGGGTGGGGGGTCAGGTTCAATTTTATTCAAATTGGGCCATTGGGTTAATATTTGGGCTCTTTATTGGGGCCATAGTTTAACTCAGTGCAATGTGAGAAAATTTCTTGAAAAGTCTTCTTCTTTGGATCCACCAGTTAGAATCTTTTAATATTTGGTGTGTGACATTTCTAGGAGTGTCAGATTTAACATTCAAATTTGTTCAAATCGATAATATTTGGGCTCTGTATGCCGTCACTTACTGATACACTCCTCTCTTTTGACAACTTGAGCCGTTTAGACTCACTTGAGCCTTTGGTTTAAATTATTTATTTATTTATTTATTTATTTATTTATTTATTTATTTATTTATTTATTTATTTATTAGTGTTTAAGGTCACTTAATTATTTTTTAAAAATGTTCTAAAAAAATTTCAACAAAACCATATCAAATAACCCCTCATTGCAACGAGCTCAAAGAGCTCGTTCCAATGAGGGCATCACATTATATGGTTTCGATGAAAATCTTTAAAAAGTATTGTTTTTTTCATTTGCTCTCTTTGTAAATTCCATGGGTGGATGCTGGCCAATTCGTTATGTAATGGGTTAAAGTATGAAGTACTTGTTTATCAAAAGTATTGTGTACTAATGTATGCAACAGATACCCAGTTTGGGATGACAGCCAGAAAACTGTTGGTACCTGTCATACAGACATGTAACCCCAAAAAACATTATTTGCAGGCTTAGTATTAAATTTATTGTCTCACTTAAAACTCCACTCCAGAGATGTTGTGTTGATAAAATATTACTCTCTAGATACATGTAGTAATATTTTAAACTATGGTTGTTCTGATTTATTACACATTGAAGAATACAACAATAAATCAAATAGCAGGGAAGCTTGGAAAGTGAAGCTGTGCTTGTGTACTGTCCTGAACAAGCTCCATTTTTAGCTTAATTTGACAAAGTCAAGATAAGCTATTGCCATCACACTTACGGAAATCTGTTAGTCTGTAAGTCTGTGAGTGTGAGTCTGTTCACATTTTCTTTTAGCACAGGCTATACCCTGTAGTTCTTGTCCGATCATCATGAAATTTCATATGCAGGTTTGAGGTCATGTCTAGATGAGAACGTCCCCTTTTGGTCGTGATCGGTCAATCGTGATGGCTGCCCGAGCCCAAAACCCGAAAACCTTTAGCACAGTCTACAGGTTGTATTTATAAAGGGATTTCATTGTAACTTGGTAGGATGACTGTATAATGTCTAGATGAGAACGTCCCCTTTTGATCTGTCAACTGTGATGGCTGCTCAAGCCAGAAACCCAAAAACTTTTACTACAGTCTGCAGGTCATATTTAATATGAAGGGATTTCATTGTAACTTGGTAGGATGACTCCATATGATGTCTAGATGAGAACTTCCCCATTTGATCGCGATTGGTCAACTGTGATGGCTACAGGGGCCCAAAGCCTGAAAACTTTTAGCACAGTCTGCAGGTTGTATTTATGAAGGGATTTCATTGTAACTTGGTAGGATGACTCCAGATAATGTCTAGATGAGAACATCCCCCTTTTGGTCATGATCATTCAACCGTGACGGCTGCCCAAGCCCAAAACCCGAAAACCTTTAGCACAGACCACAGGGCATATCTATGAAGGGATTTCATTGTAACTTGGTAGGATGGCTTAGTATAATGTCTAGATGAGGACATCTCCTTTTGGTTGCGATCGGTCAATCATGATGGCTACACAGGAGCTAAGCCTGAAAACCTTTTAATAGCACAGTCGTCAGGCTGTATTTATGAAGGGATTTCATTGTAACGTGATAGGATGACTCGTTTTGGAATAATTTCACTGGAACTTGGTAACTTTGGTTGACATACATTAACTGTGAGGGTCATTTTTACCCACCCCTCAATTCTTTAGTATAGTCTACACCTCAAATTATCTTTATTGAAAACATAGCATACAGGGTACAGAAATTAACATATTCTCAATTATCACAATTTTTGTCATATTTCATAATCCTTTCATAAACATGGAACATTATCCTTTTCATCAAACACAACACACAGTCAAGTTAAGCTACAGTGTCATTGACACTTTCATTTCTTGTAAATAGGATCTGGTAACCAACATCTGGGGTTGAAGTCTTCTGAAATGGGTAACATGGGTATAAAAGATTGGCTGGACTTGACTTTATATCCAAGTTGCAGTGACAATTAGCCATTGTGTAGAAAATGTTACCTTAAACATCAATAAATAATTAGTTATCAAAACTTGAGTGCAAGAGCTAATGTATGCCTACGGTTGTTTCAATCATGTTGAGACCTGGCAATCTAAAGAATCAAGGAGTGCAAAATAGTTGCCCTCCTCATATTGCTTGGGAGTGCAATTACACCTGAAATTTTCATATTAAAAACTTGAATGCTATTTTGGTTATACTCACTTCAAGGTACAGTAGAATCCACTTAATTGAATATCCATTTTGCCAGTGAAAATTATTCAATTAACAGGAGAATACAATTAACAGGGATTTGGTCAGTTTCCTGTGTTCTGCAGGTAAACTGAGCATTTATTATATTATATCTTGTTTGACAGAGCTCATAGAGCTCTGTCAAACAAGATATAATAGAATAAATGTCTGTATTGGATTTATGAGGCCAAAAAGGTTGATAACTTAGGGGAATTTGGTGCATGTCACAGCAATTTTGTTGACATACCGTATTTACTCTATGTATTGGGACAGCTAAAAATAATTATTTTCACAGGTGTCCCAATTCTTAGAAAATGGGGAAAGAACACAGCCTGGTCTTGATTTGATGCTGAATAAAGTTGTGTGTGATTCGTTTTCCATCACTATATACGAAAATCGCCGTCCAATTTTTTTTTATATTTTAATTTTTTGCTCCAAATCATAGCTTATGATCCCTCATTGGAACGATCGCAATGCGCTCGTTCCAATGAGGGATCATAAGCTATGATTTGGAAGCAAAAAATGAAACTTTTTAGTTACTCAAGAATTTTTTTATGAATGTCGTCTGCTACAAGTGACGGGCCAACTGGAAACAAATCTGAATGTCCCAAACATTGGAGCATAAAAAAAATATAGTTTTATGGAAAAAATGTGTGTCCCAAATCATAGAGTGTCCCAATACATAGAGTAAATACGGTATTACAAAAATTTATTTACAATTAACAGGAGTTTACTCTACAACCCATATGCAATTAACAGATCAAATTTGTACTGAAGGTATGGTAAATGGTTTTGTGTTTGAAAATTATATTCAATTAACAGGGTGATACAATTAAGAGATATCCAATTAAGTGGGCTCCACTGTATTAATATTGTGACTGAAAAGTACAGTAGAACCTGTCTTGAGAGACCGCCCTTTGGGCCACACAAAAGTGGTCTCTCAAGACAGGTGGTCTCTCATAACAGGTTTCAGGTTTTCTCAAGTCTGTGAATAACCAACCACAAGATTCAGAAATGGAGAAGAATGGATTTTTGTAATTATTTTGTAGTTGTTCTTTTTTATGAAGTTTTTGTAACAAATTGAAATGGACTGTTATAAAAATTATTAAAATAAATTAGTGTTGAAAATCTTCATTGAAGATTTTCAACACAAATTTATTTTTATAATCCTATCTGTCACATTTCAGGTATGTATGAAATTGTTTATTCAGCAATAATCCTAATCTTTTCACAGGAGTCTTATAAAAACATCTCAATTTTTAATGAATGATGTAACTGAATAGCAATTGAAACCCAATTAAGAGCTTTTAATACTTTTAATTATGTTAGTATAACCACAATGGATTTTCCAATTCCAGAACAGGTAAAAAGTTTTTGTCATGGTTTCAGTCTTCAAAGGGGCGGCCTCTCAAGAAAGGTCCATTGTGGCATAAAAATACAAGTTGGTACCAGGTCACAGTGGTCTTTCAAGACAGGTGGTCTCTCAAGACAGGTGGTCTCCTATAGCAGGTCCATTATAGAGTAAAATCAATCGGTGCCTGGCAGATGTGGTCTCTCAAGACAGGTGGTCTCTCAAGACAGTGGTCTCTCAAGACAGGTTTTGCTGTAGTACTACATTCAGCAACATAGTGGAAAAATTGGCACACACATATCATCTCATTGAAACCATTAACACTCTGCACACAGATGTCAAAAAACTGAAATTTCAAGGCGAAAATTTGCTGTATAATGCAACTAGGAATTAATGCAATCGGGTTTGGCATAGCTCAATGAGCTCTGTGAAACAAGACTGAATTGATTAAATTCTAAGTTGCATTTTGGGAAAAAAGTTTCAAGTTGAAATTTTGATATTTTGACATTGTGCAGCAGGTTAAAATGGAGAATAAAATTAAATAAGTTTTTAACATGGTGTTATGACGTACGATCAAACAGTGCATTAATACTTTGTGAACATTTGTTCTTATTTTTTGAAGTTTTAACTTCAATTCCTATTTTCTCCCGAATAGTGCTCATTGACAACCATTGAGCCAAATGTTATCACAGCTTAAAATACTAATATAATCCTGCTGTCAAGACTTCCTACCTGGTTGGGTGCTAGAAGCCATTATCAGGGCTTTCAAAAAATGAGGATACCAGAGCAAAAGCCAACACTTTCCTTGTTTATATTTCATATTCAGTCAAATACAAATAATATTTTGTTTATGAAAATTTGCTTTATTACAAATTATTGGAGCGTGTCCACTGGCACTCTCCAATAATTTGTAATAAACCAAGTTTTGAATAGCAAATTCAGACTGCCCAAAATAATCTAGCCCTTAACCAGATAATCACTAATGTGAAAAATATCTTGTTATTTGTACTTTCCGACGTTTGATGCCGCTTTTTGAAAAACGTTGAAAAAACTGAATTCCCAGTGACGTTTGAACGTCAGGATGATTAAAGTCTCAAAGGATTAATGTTTTTTAATGCTGTGTCTATAACTCGTTTACAAGAGTTGGAATTCTAAACCCTAAATTGGAAAAAGTTGAAATATTTTAACTGGGGAGGGGTGACAAATGTTGATGGGTGCTAATGGAATTTTCCACTTGTTGGAAATTATGTAGTGGTAATAGGAATTTCATCTATATGGGAGGAGGGTGCAGTTGGAAATCTACAGGTGGTGCAGCTTTTTCCCATTAGCAAGTTCCTTTTTGAGTAGCCTAGATCTGAGATGTAACAGTCTGGTATTTTCATTATCATGTTTATTTGAACACTACTTGAGAGTTAACAACATCCTACATACATGTTGTTATTCTGCACATACATAGATATATAGTCTATTGCATTTGTACTTGACAGTTTAGTTATTTAAGTAACAAGTCTAAAGATCACTTCATTTACATTTCGAACAGTTAAAGACAACTATGTATTAAATTCAGTCCTGTACTTGAAGTGATATTTTTTTAATGAGCTTCCTGTTGAGGCATAGAATCAAGTTTGTTCCAGTGAAGTTCTTAAAGCAATATCTGCCATTGTAATGGGAAGGGCAAGATTTTTGGCCCTTCACAAATTTTCTTTTTTTCTGAACCGATGAGCTGATTTTTACTAAATTTGGTGTGTGGTATTATTGAGTTATAATTACTTGATTCATGCAAAAGAAATTTTCGTGGATTCTGTGGGAACCCCCATTAGCTAAAAATAGAAATATATTCATATGCCCTCAATTTCCCCACCCGCATGGAACAGAGATCAGTTATTTGGTATGCAGCATACTTATGATCAGTAGAATGGAATAGGAAAAACAAATTCCATCAGATGTGTTAAAGTGAACGGTAGAGGAAATCTAATAAATGCTTAGTCAGCATTTTTTGCAAAAATTAAAAATGCCTTCTCCAGAACCACTGGTAAGAATCTTTTGATACTTGTATATAGATCTCTCTATTGGAGCCCAAATTTTAACTTAGTGCAGTGTGGTGAATATTCTTTAAAACTCTTATCACGAAACCCACCCAGTTAGAATCTTTCGTTAAAAAGTTTGTTAAATTCCAATCCTTGAGTTAATATTTGGGTGCCCTTTTGGAGCCAAATTTTAAATTAGTCCAGCCCCTGTAATTAGTCCTTGGGTACGGCAATTGCCGCCGAGTTGCCGAGGGATTTTAGATGTTTCCTCTGCAGTATTTTTGCCGAGGACAATTTGAGTGACGTCAGTATATATATAATGACGATTAAAAACAGAGTACAACAATAGAAGAGTAGTAGGCCGAGCAAATTTCTCGTCGTTCTTTAGCATGTTTGTGGCCTTTATGTGGATATACTGGAGTGCATGTGGCACAATATCATACACCTTTGAAATATCTCTTTAAAATGTGAGTTTATTACCCGGAAAAAACATACAACATCTCCAAGATGCCCCTGGTCGTACGTCCGAGAACACATACAGACACACAGTGCTTCCCCAGTAGTTGTTTACATGAAATAGTCATTTTGTAAAAATTGCCGAGGAAAACACAATTTTTGCCGAGGATACTCATTTATCGTCGACAAAGCTTTTGCCGAGGGAATTTTTGCTTATTGCATGGGCAGTTAGTCCAATATGAGGAATAATGTTAAAAAATCTGCTTCTTTAGATACACAAGTCAGAATCATTTGATACTTGGTATCAGGTTTTCCTGCCTTGAAAAAAATGTTGAGACCTGTAATGGGGAATCCAAGGATCCGACGGGATGACCATGGTCACCCCGTCTGATCCTTGGGTTCCCCATTACCGGCCTCAAGATTTTATCTGTCTGAAATTCACACCTGAGATGCTCAAGTGGAGGAACTATGCCTTGTGCATGTCAAAATGGCTGTCCTCAGAGTGTACTCAAAACTTACCAATGTGGACCAATGGAACCCAACCCAAATCGTGCGCTTATGCCATCTAACCCATCACCAGATCCTGTCGTTCTATAGTCAAAGTTATTGCAAGTTGGTAAAAAAAAAAAAAGAGTCTGGTTGATTTTTTGCTGTTCCTTTTTCCCTATAATTCTTTACCTTTGATGTGAGCCTTACAAGTGTCTTTGATGAGTTCCTTATGAGTACCTTTTGGGCAGGGGAAAGTCAGCAAGGGGAATAGGGCCGTTGATGGGATCTCATGTCTGCATAGCGGAAACCTTGTTGGTATGCAGTATCATTATAGGGATCAGATTCAGTTTGTTAAAAAAAACCCCAGAGTTAACATTTGTATTCCCTATTGGAGGTCAGATTTTAACCTTGTGTTATATAGAGGATATCTAAGCTGTTTTGTGAATATCGGGAATTATCTCACGAGTGTGGACCTGAAAGTATTATTTTTCACTCATGCATCAGGAATTATCTCATGAGTGTGGACCTGAAAGTTTTATTTTTCACGAGCACTTGTGCGAGTGAAAAATAATACTTTCAGGTACACACCCATGAGATAATTCCTGATATTCACTAAAACGGCATAGATTTTCTTTTTATTATATGCAATGTGTCATTTTAATGCGCAATATTCAGCCCTTTTCGACTGCAAACAGTTTCAAGACAATAACAAAAGCTGCTGATAGTTCCTTCAAGGTGACGTCATGTCCTGAAGCGTAATGTCATTTAGGAAGCTACTGAAAAAATTCATCGTATGGACCTGAAAGGACCTTTAGCACAGTCTACGGGCTGCATTTATGAAGGGATTTCATTGTAACTTGATAGATTGACTCGTTTTGGAATAATTTCACTCTAACTTGGTTACTTTGGTTGACATACATTAACTGTGAGGGCCACATCAGCCCTCCCCTCAAGTTTTTAGTACTTTTATTGAAAACATAGCATACAGAGAAGAGAACAGAAATTAACATATTCTCAATGATCACAATTCTTGTCTTATTTCATAATCCTTTCATAAGCATTGAACATTATCCTTTTCATCAAACACAACACACACTCAAATTAAGCTACTGTGTCATTGACAGTTTCATTTTTAGCCTGACTATTTACAGTCAGGGGTATAGTAATGACTTTCGTCCGTCTCCGTCCGTCCGTCTGTCAGGGTGTGTGATTTTTCAGTTTTTTATCTGATTTCAGTTTTTTTTAGCTGTGACTAGCAGCTCAATAAGTGGCACTGTCGGTCTGTCTGTCGGTCTGTTGGTTGGTCTGTCTGTGACCAACAAGATTCAAAACTCAATAACTTTTGAAATACTTGATGGAATGACTTTATATTTGGCATGTAAGTGTATCTTATTGATGTCTAGCCACTGTTCAATGCATGTGTTGTTCCAAATATCTTTCTTGGAGTTATGGCCCTTGATGAACTTAGAATTTTGTGAGATTGCACCACCTGTCGCAGCTGCGGCGTCGATGTCGCGATTTTTTCTTACCCAATTATATCTTTTATTTCTTTAAATTTACTTGAAAATGGTCCTTCAGACCATTTTCATGTAAATTCAAAGAAATGAAATGCATCCAAAAGTATTATTTCTACAGGACTTCAGTTATATGGGGATATAAAGCTTAATTTTGAAATTTTTCCACAATGCAAACATGATTTCAGTTTTTTTCATCTGGTCCCAATCACACCCATGGTCTGTTCATCTCTTAACATTTAGAGTTTTGGTTAAAGTTTTTTTTCTTTTAAATTAATATTAATTACTATTGATTCTATCATTCTCATTACCGGGTATGTTTCATGTTATTTTGGGAAATATTTAACCCTTTTTTTGTATGGCAATTTAACTTACAACTTCCAGGTTAAAGTTTCTGGTTAAAGTTTGTTGTTTGTTAAACAGTTTAGTGCAATGTCCCTGTTTCTCATTTGGGACAATGTCTACTGTCTACTGAACCTTTCTACAGTGATTTTCATTAGCCCGACTGTTTACAGTGAGGGCTATAGTATTGACTTTTGTCCATCCGACCGTCCGTCTGTCCGTCTGCCTTTTTCTGTTAACATTTAGAGTTTTGGTTAAAGTTTGTGGTTAAAGTTTTTTACTGAAGGTTCAAGTGTTTTTTTTTGTTTTTTTTTGTTTGTTTTTGTTTCTTATTCCTGTTTAGTTGACATTAGGAGTTTTGGTTAAAGTTTGTGGTTAAACTTTTTTATTCAGCCTTCAAGTCCAGAATATACCCGGTATTTCTTGTCTGATCGTCACAAAATTTCATATGCAGGTTTTAGGTTTTAGGTCATGTCTACATGAGAATGTCCCCTTTTGGTCGTGATCAGTCAACCGGTATGGCTGCTCGAGCCCAAAACCCGAAAACCATTAGCACAGTCTACAGGTCGTATTTATGAAGGGATTTCATTGCAACTTCATAGATTGCCTCTGTATAATGCCTAGATGAGAACATCCCCGTTTGGGCATGATCTGTCAACCGTGATGGCTGCCCAAGCCTAGGGCTGGATGATATTCGGATTTCAATACCGGTAACGATATTTTAAAAAATATCGCAATATACCGGTATATCGTCAAGTTCAAAACATGTAAGATTCTCACCCAAATTGTCCCAGTATTTTTTTGACATTCGAAGTAAATAATTACGTTTTAAAAGCATTGAAATAATAAGCCTAGTAACTTGTCTTAATTCATTCTTGTATAAATATTTGGAAATAAAATTCATGATGGCACAACAAATATCGTTTATTTTGAGTCGATAATTTCAAATAAATGTATACTATTTGATCCATCACTTTACAAAACAAAAATGCTTAACCTGCATTTTGTCGTATACATGTGAATAGATCACCACTAGAGGGCATTTGCCATGTACTGGTTAAGCAGGACGCCGCTAGATGGCTAGGAGTTTGTACACTTTTCCACAAATGAAAGCAGTCAGTTTTGTCACGCGGTATCACAAACAACTGAAATGCACATGCTCGATAGGCACGTTTTGATGTACCGGTGAACCACCTCGTGCAGTGGGTGAATGCTGTCGATGTATAAATACTATTTCAATATTAAATCACTCTTAACAAAGTGAAAATAAACAATATTATTCCCTTTATATTTTATTAGTGTTTTGATGACTATCTGTCTAATTTTAAAGATGTGGCATATAAGTCAGATCAAAATGTTCACCTACTTTTCAAAACATTAACACGTGCGAACTGGTGTTGACAAAAATGAATATTCATTACCGCAGCACTTGGAATTGTGGGTTCATTAATACATATGCGATTTGTTCATATTGAAAAGCACATTCCAAGTGTGCCGGTAATAAAATAAACTTTGAAAATATTACTGCAGTGCTTGGAATTGCGAGAACAAGTGCAATGAAGTGGGAGGAACTATTAGTATTAAACCAGAAATTTCCCGGTCCAACAAAAGCCATTATTAATGGAAATATGGTAATCATTCTTCACGGTTTACCGTTCGAAGCCATACTGTTTGGGGAAAATCTGTACTTTCCTGTGTCATCGGAGAAACAAAATAAAACAGCCTATGGGATAATATTTTACTAGTACCAGGACATGAAGTGTATTGATAAAACAAAAAACAAACAAACTTCTTTCACAGTTTCTGTTCATTTTTTTCAATCAGCTGTGAGATTAAATAGAATTTTTACGGAAAATGTCTGTCAATAAAAACCAAAAACCGCGGCTCAAAATGAATATCGTCACAGACGATATACCGGTGTAACAGGATATCTCCCCCCCCCCCTAGTATATCTCCCCCCCCCCCCCCACCCTGGATATCTTCCCCCCACCCATAAAAAATTTTTTTTTGATTAATTTGACATTATTTGATGATGAAATGGTGAGAACAGATCCTGGCCTGGATATCTTCCCTCCCACCATGACAAAAAATTTGTTGTCAAACATTTGACACTAATTGATATTGAAACGGTGAGAGAAATAGATTTGGGACTTTAAAAATGGTTTCGGATAAACACAGAGTTAGGGTTGGTTGGAATGGGAGGTGGGGGGGGGGGGGGGGGATATCCAGGCCTGGATATCTTCCCCCCTCCCCACCATGACAAAACATTTTTTGTCAAACATTTGACACTAATTGATAATGAAATGGTGAGAGAAATAGATTTGGGACTTTAAAAATGGTTTTGAATAAACACTGAGTTAGGGTTGGTTGGAATGGGAGGTGAGGGGTAAGATATCCAGGCCTGGATATCTTCCCCCACACCATTACAAAAAAAATTTTGTCAAACATTTGACACTAATTGATAATGAAATGGTGAAAGAAATAGATATGAGACTTTAAAAATGGTTTCGGATAAACACTGAGTTAGATGGCCTGGATATCTTCTTTCTTTTTTGTCATGGTGTGGGGGGGAAGATATCCAGGCCTGGATATCTTGCCCCCCACCTCCCATTCCAACCAACCCTAACTCGGTGTTTATCTGAAACCATTTTTAAAGTTCCAAATCTATTTCTCTCACCATTTCATTATCAATTAGTGTCAAATGTTCGACAAAATTTTTTTTGTCATGGTGGGGAGGGAGGGGGGGGGGAAGATATCCAGGCCTGGATATCTTCCCCCCCACCTCCCATTTCAACCAACCCTAACTCTGTTTATCCGAAGCCATTTTTAAAGTCCCAAATCTATTTCTTTCACCATTTCATTATCAATTAGTGTCAAATGTTTGACAAAATTTTTTTTGTCATGGTGGGGGGGAAGATATCCAAGCCTGTATATTTTCCCCCCCACCTCTCATTCTAACCAACCCTAACTCAGTGTTTATCCGAAACCATTTTTAATGTCCCAAATCTATTTCTCTCACCATTTCATTATCAATTAGTGTCAAATGTTTGACATGGTGGAGGGAAGATATCCAGGCCTGGATATCTTCCCCCCCCCCCCCCCCCCCCCCCATCTCCCATTCCAACCAACCCTAACTCAGTGTTTATATCCGAAACCAATTTCTCTACCCAAAACAGTTACACTTCATGTCACATGACAACATGAACCAGAATAGTTGAGAAAATATTGAAATGAATTTTTGTCACAGGTTTTCAACTGGATGAGAGCAAGATATCCAGGTTGAACCTGAAAAAAAACATTCTGCCAAAAAAAAAACATTTTTCTCGCCATTTCATCATCAAATAATGTTAAATTAATCCAAAAAATTTTTTCGTGGTGTGGGGGGGAAGATATTCAGGGTGGGGGGAAGATATACTAGGATATCTTCCCCCCCAGAAGGGAAGATATCCTAGGATATCTATCCCCGTGGGGGAAAATATCCGGGGGGGGTGGGGGGGGGGGGGGGGGGGGGAGATGACGTGTGACACTGGTATTAAAAAAAAATGAACGATATTTAACCGGTTAAGATTTCAATACTGGAATTACCGGTATATCGAAATACCGTGCAGTCCTACCCAAGCTCGAAACCCAAAAACTTTTAGCACAGTCTGCAGGTCATGTTTAATATGGATGGATTTCATTGTAACTTGATACAATGACTCCGTATGATGTCTACATGAGAATTTCCCCATTTGGGCGCGATCTATCAACTGTCACGACTGCCCGAGCCCAAAACCCGAAAACTTTTAGCACAGTCTACAGGTCATATTTATGGAGGGATTTCAATTATAACTTCATAGGTTGACTTCATATAATTTCTACACATGAGAAAGTCCCCTTTTGGACGTGATTGGGCAACTGTGACGGCTACAGGTGCCCGAAGCCCGAAAACCTTCAGCACAGTCTATAGGTCATATTAATGAAGGGATTTCATTGTAACTTCATAGGATCAATTCACATAAAGCCCAGATGAGAATGTCCCCTTTTGGTTGCGTTCATTCAACCATGATGGCTGCCCAAGCACAAAGCCTGAAAACCTTTAGCACAGTTTAAACGTCATATTTATGGAGGGATTTCATTGTAACTTGATAGGTTGACTTCATATAATGTCTAGATGAGAACGTCCCCTTTTGGGCAACTGTGACGGCAACAGGAGCCCGAAGCCCGAAAACCTTTAGCACAGTCTACAGGTCATATTTATGGAGGGATTTCATTTTTACTTGGTAGATTGACTTCATATAATGTCTAGATGAGAACGTCTCCTTTTGGACATGATTGGGCCACTGTGACGGCTAAAGGTACCCGAAAACCTTTAGCACAGTCTACAGGTCATATTTATGTGGGGATTTCATTGTAACTTGGTAGGATGACTCCAAATAATGTCTAGATGAGAACGTCCCATTTTGGCCATGATCCTTCAGCCTTGATGGGTGCCCGAGCCCAAAAACCTTTAGCATAGGCAAAAGGTTATATTTATAGAAGGATTTCATTGTAACCTGTTAGGTTGACTCCATATAATGCCTAGATGATGACATCCCCTTTTGGTCGTGATTGGTCAACTGTGATGGCTACAGGTGCCCGAAGCCCGAAAACCTTGAGTACAGTCTACAGGTCATATTTATGAAGGGATTTCATTGTAACTTCGTAGGATCACTCAAGATAATGCCCAGATGAGATTGTCCCCTTTGGTTGCGATCATTCAACCATGATGGCTGCCTGAGCCCGAAGCCTGAAAACCTTTAGCACAGTCTACAGGTCATATTTATGAAGGGATTTCATTGTAACTTGGTAGGTTGACTTCATATAATGTCTAGATGAGAACGTCCCCTTTTGGACATGATTGGGCAACTGTGACGGCTTCAGGAGCCCAAAGCCCGAAAACCTTTAGAACAGTCTACAGGTCATAATTATGAAGGGATTTCATTGTATCTTGGTAGGATGACTCCAAATAGTGTCCAGATGAGAATGTCCCCTTTTGGTTGCGATCATTCAACCATGATGGCTGCCAGAGCCCAAAGCCCCAAAACCTTTAGCACAGTCTACAGGTCATATTTATTAAGGGATTTCATTGTAACTTGGTAGATTGACTTCATATAATGTCTAGATGAGAACGTCCCCTTTTGGACATGATTGGTCAACTGTGATGGCTACAGGTGCCCGAAGCCTGAAAATCTTGAGCACAGTCTACAGGTCATATTTATACCCCCCGCAAACAAAGTTTGGGGGGGGGGTATATAGGAATCACCCTGTCCATCCGTCTGTCCATCTGTCCGTCTGTCCGTCCATCGTAAGCGCAACTCCTCCTAAGCCGTTTGAAGAATTTTCATGAAACTTTACACAATGGAAGAACTATGGGGATGTACAGGGCCCGAAGCCCGAAAACCTTTAGCACAGTCTACAGGCCATATTTATGAGGGGATTTTAATGTAACTTGATAGGATGACTCGTTTTGGAATAATTTCACTGTAACTTGGTAACTTTTGTTGATATACGTTAACTGTGAGGGCCACATACATTAACTGTGAGGTCATATTAACCCACCCCTCAGCTCTTTAGTACAGTGTACACCTCATATTATTTTTATCAATAACATACAGGGAACAGAAATGAACATATTCCCAATTATCACAATTCTTGTCTTATTTCATAATCCTTTCATAAACATTGAACATTATCCTTTTCATCAAACACAACACACAAGTTAAGCTGCAGTGTCATTGACACTTTCATTTATTAACTTCTAACCATGGCTTATTACTCGTTATTGGAACAAGCTCATCAAGTTTGTTCCATTAATAGGTCATGAGGTATGTTTTGAAGTAGAGAAATGAAAAAATAAAATTTGAATAGCAAATTTTGTATATCACGAGTGCAGATATGGCAGATTCGTTAGGTAAACTGTTAACAAAAAATGGCTCCGACTATTTTGCGTCTGAGCATTGCCATTCCTGGGACAGTCGGGCTGCATGCGGGACATCATTCTAGTTAATATTAGCATGATTTTAACCCCTTTTAAACATGTTTTCAGACTTAGTTTCTTTGTATTGGAAATTAGGCTTTGCCTCATACTTTCTTCTTTAATTCTTGCATAGTCAGTACAACTTAATGATTGCATTTACATCAGTGATTTCTTTTATCGGTTTTAGGAAATATTTAACCCTTTTTTGGTAGTCAGTTTTACTTAGTATTCCCAGCTTAAAGTTTCAGATTAATGTTTTGCTTTTCAAGGTTGTACCTTTCATTCTTCAAACACTGTGTTACAACGTCATAGTTTTCCATTTGGGGCAAGGTCTACTGAACCAGTATACAGTGGTTTCAAATAATATTAGCATTAATTCAACCCTTTTCAAAACGGTTTTCAAACTTAATTTTTCTAAATTTGAAATTAGGCTTCTACCACATACTTCGTTACTTTTTAAACCCCGCACAAGGGAGGGATATAGCATAGAGCTCTGTCCATTTGTCTGTATGTCTGCCTGTCTGTCTGTCCGTCCATCCATCCCGCCATCCATCTGTCCCTTTGTCTGTCTGTCCATCCATCCGTCCGTCCGAACTTTGTTTATGGCATAACTTGAACAATAGTTAACGGATTTCAATTCTTTGTCAGTACATGTCTCTACAGCAGTAATGTCTATGTCAAGTTTGATGACTGCCATTATCAAATGAAAATTGTTGGAAGTTATTGCTCTGCCCCAATCCCTCTCTCCCTCTCCCCCCCCCCCCCCCCCCCACCAATTAGGCATTTTTTCCTTTGCTTCAAAATCCTCCTACTACTCCTCCTCCTCCTCCCCAGGGCCATTTGAGCAATATTTTTTCTTTCGTCCAAAATGCATTTTGAAGGATTTAGAGTGACCACATGCAGAAACAAATTATAACCTCCCCCCATCCCCCCCCCCCCACCTCACTTTTGTGCCAATTAGGCATTTTAACCCAACTGTTTACAGTCAGTGCTATAGTTATGATGTCTGTCCATCCATCCATCTGTCTGTCTGTTAACATTTAGAGTTGTGGTTTTTAGTGAAGGTTACAGTTTTTTTTCTTTTTAATTATTATTAATTACTATTGATTGTATCATTCTCATTATGTTTTAGGTTATTTTGGGACATATTTAGCCCCTTTTTGCAGTCAATTTAACTTAGAACTTCCCGGTTAAAGTTTTTGGTTCAAGTTTTTTATTTACAGAGTTACACCTTTAATTCTTCATCAAGCTTGTTCCATTAATAGGTCATGAGGTATGTTTTGTGTCTAAGCATTGCCATTGCTGTGACAGTCCGGCTACATGCGTGACATCACTCTAGTTTTTCTGTTGTCAGGAAGCAAAGCTATTCTCATGTAATAAGTAATTTTATTGAACCTGTGTCTGGCTACAGATTTAACTGGTTGAGTGCTTGAAGCCACTGTAATGACTCTATTGAAAAGTGCTTAAAGCCACTTCAGTGGCTTTACACTGTATCTATTAGCTTGATGTTTGCTCAACAGTAGGAAGAATTTTTTATTACAGAATTGTTTGATTACAATTTATTGGAGAGCTCCTACTGGCACTCACCTATAAATTGTAACAAAACCATTGTTTATGAACAAAATCTTTATAAACTGAGGTTACTCTTGCTGGTAGGATGATATCTTTGAAAATAATACTAATGTTTCAAATCGTCTTTGAAAAATAATTTAGCACAAAATCGGTTAATATTGGTAATATTGGGAGTTTTATATTTCCACGCTGGCACTCGTGCCATATCGATTAGCCCATTCACATGCGCATGTTGTTCTGTGTTTATTACATGCCTTCACATCTATAAAAACAATTATTAGAAGGGCTCTCAGAAATTCATTGGACAACAGTTACTATCAACAAAAAGAACACATTTTATCATCAACCAAATTGGCGAGAAGAACCTGTGTTACTATTTTTAGTTATCGCTAGCGATTCAAATTGTAATTGCAGTAGATGATTTATCGAAAATTCCAGTGAAATTCTGCTTCTATTTAAAAATAGTCTGTCAATGATTTCCGTGCCTAACATGTGTGCAGAACAGATTTTCATTTTCCGCATGGTTTAGTGTTGCTGTAGATGGGGATTTCGTAGAACAGGCATGTAATAAATGATATTGTTGAAGAGAATATTATAGTGTTTCAAAGAGGATACAATAGATATCTTTTTTCTGGCCACGACAAGCAGCTCTGTATCTTGCAATGTCGTTTGGTCTGTCTGTCAGTCTTACCAATGAGTTTTTAAACTCAGGTACTTTTATTATATATTTATTTATTTATTGGTGTTTTAAAGTCACATATTTCTGCACAATGGCTAATGATGACCACGACAGTTTTACGGGTGGAGGAAGCCGGAGAACCACCGAGCAACTGTCCACACAAGCATGGTTAGTATTGGTTAAAGGCAAGTGCACCATTGACGTGCAGTACGCCTTGGTACACAATGCCACTGTGCCCCCACATTGGCAGTGGGGTTAAGTGTCTTGCACAAGCCCACAATGCGGTTGCTGCAGATGGGATTCGAACCAAGGACCTCGCGGCTTGTGCACCTCTGCCTACTGAGCCACCACGCCCCACTCAGCTACTTTTAACTTAATACTTAGTGAAATGATTTTTGGAAAGCAAGTGGATCTTATTGATCACTTGCCTGCTGTGCAGTGCTCGTGTAATTCAGAATACTTTTGTTTGAGTTATTGCCCTTTATGGATATGGAATTTGTTTCATTTTTACCATCTGACAGGGGGCGCAGTGGTGCTGCAGTATTCGGTTCTCGTCAGATCACTGAAGTTAAGCAACATCGAATATGGTTAGTAGTTGGATGGGTGACCATTTCAGCGACTGATTCGCGCTCCCGTGTTGTGTCCTTGGGCGAGGCACTTAACCCCGATTGTCTCATGGGACACAATGATGCTGTGTACTAAGACATACTTCACGTCGAAGGTGCGCATGTCTTCAACCAATCTAACCCTTCCTGTGCCACGGTGCAGAGTTCAGAATTACGATGTGGAGAGCTAACAGCTGCTCATCGTTGCTCGGTGGTTCTCTCCGGGTACTCAGGCTTCCTCCACCCGTAAAACTGTCCCCAACATATGACCCTGGCTGTTAATGTGTCGTTAAACCATAATAAATTATAATAAATAAATAAACCATCTGACAAAGTTTAAGTGCGAACTTGCATTTCTTTTTTCCACTGATTGATTCAGTTCTTAAAAACTTGAGTATAATGATATACTAACTAAATTTTCCTTCATGAGAATAATCCCATAAATATATTCATATACACCAATATGAGATAGAATGATAATTTTCCACCGAATGAGCATAATTGTAAGTGTCCTCCTCCCATTGGTGAAAGTTTGACATTTCATAATTTCCTCCTTTTTAACAAATCAGTGCTCACACCCTGACTTGAGTCATCATTCTTTTAACGTGTACAGCATGGGTAGAAATGATTGGTAAACCTGGACTTTATACTTATGCTGTGGTCATGATTATTTTAAGATCATTTTCAGCATCTATGGCTGAAAGCAATAGATGCTGAAAGTGATCTTAAACACCAATAAACATGAACATATGTGCTTTCCCTCTCTTTTAGATATATTTTTTGTTGAACTTGGTTTTGATGTGTGAAAATATCTGTTGACTCGTCTTCAGTTACCATGACATGTTGGGTGTGATTACATGTTCTTTAACAAAGCTCAAAGCTTAGGAGTGATAATCTTTTCAAACTGACAGTACACTCAATGTTTCCTGCAAAACAGTACAAAGATTAACTTTTCGAATGCCAGATGTAGAGAAACAATATTTTACTTAAAAAGAATGAACATTTTAAATTGATATTTATCACCTTGGATCTCTGTATCTAGGGATGAGGGCATGTAAAATATTTTCTTTTCTCCACATCCATACTGCCAAATCGTAAAACAATTCATATTCTTTCTTTATTGGGTCACATTGGGGGCACGATGGCGCCATGTACTCCAGCGTACTGCACGTCGATGGTCCACTTGTCTTCAGTCACTGTAACCCGGCTTGAGCAGAGCTTGAACAGAATTAGAATGTTGAGCTGACAGTTGCTCATCGATGCTCTGTGGTGCTCTCTGGGTACTCCGGCTTCCTCCTCCCTTTAAACTGTCACGATTAGCCATTGTGCATATTAAGTATGTGACCTTAAACACCAATAAATAAGTAATAAATATTAGCCCACATAAAATAAATTAATTGATTCTCAGAAAATTTTATTTTTTCAAATCAATGATGGAGGGATTTATTTTTATTTTTTTAAATATTTTTCTTGGATATAATAAGCATGGATTGGGAGGCTTTCCTCTGTCTTTTTACACACAGAATATACAGAAAGTGCATAATTATACAAATTAACTCATTTAATTTTTAACCCTCATGTGCCTAATTCCTACCTTGATCACTTTTTACTGCAACATGACAGTTGCCCCACACAAGCCAGAAAATAAGCAGACTATCATCTGCAAAATGAGGTCCCCAGAGGGTGAATTTAGTGATGCTACCCTGCACAGCAGGGTAGCATCACTAAATTTACCCTCTGTGAACCTCGGTCTGAATCAGGGTCTCAAAACTAAACAAAAAGAGGTACCCAGAGGATAACATGGCCCACTGTATGGATAACATAATCAAATTCACCCTCTGAGGACCTCATTCTGCAAATGTCAGACTGCTTATTTTCTGGCCCGGCCCCACATACTGTCTATGAGGAAACTGGCAAGTTACATTCTAAGTGCCTTGCAGTCATTTATTTCTAGGCAAGACTTGGCTGCCGCTATTGGCTTGTTCCAATGAGAGGTCACATGAAATATGAATATGGTTGAAAACATGAAAAAACACTAATTAAAATAATAAAAAAAATTTTCCCACAAATGGACGTTTATTCAAATATATATACAAATATAATTTTAATTCTTTTTCTAGCAAGGACTGTACAAATACAATTTTAATTCTCTTCTAGCCAGGACTATACAAATACAATTTTAATTCTCTTCTAGCCAGGACTATACAAATATAATTCTTTTCCAGTATGTAATAGCAGAGCAAGCATGTTATATATATTCAATGGTACTGGTTCCACTGTATGACACATTAGGACAGGAAGCATGTTCGTATATTCTAAATCAAGGTAAGAAAATGGTTATAAACCATAATTCATATAATTATACCTCCACGCAACAAGTGGGGTAGGTATACTGGAATCATCTTGTCCATCTGTCTGTCCATCCATCCATCTGTCTGTCTGTCTGTCCATCTGCCTGTCTGTCCAGGCATAGCAGAGATACATTGTGGGGTTTACAATTTAGGGTCAGTGGTAGTTGTGGGGTTGGAATAGTACAGTGGCCACTTGTGGGGTTATTTTTTGCACTGTGGGGTCAATTTTTTGACCTTGTGGGGTTAGGGTTTAACATGGGAAAAACCCCACAAGTAAGAACGGGTAAGAACGTCCATCCATCCACATCCATCCATCCATTCATCCACATCCATCCATCATCCATCCATCCATCCATCCATCCATCCATCCATTGACATAAGTTTGTCTGGAGATTGAAACTTTATACGCATGTTCACCACCATGGGAAACTGTGCGTCTGAGATTATAGTTCTAGTCAGACTATTTATAGTTATGCACCTTTTTGACTTAGAATAGAATTATTTGTTGCTGGGTCTAAATTTTGTCTGGAGATTTCCTCTGAAACCTGGTATGCATGTTTATCACTATGGGAACCTGTAAGTGTTTCAAAGTTAGTGAGCATGGTAAGAAAATGACTAAATGAGGAAACTGCACATCTGCAATTTTAATATGGATGTGCATGTTCACCACTGTGGTGCCCATATTATAACTATTGCTTTAGTAGTATGCCAATCATTGTGGTGGGGTATTCATAGGGCTATCCAAGGACCTTCACACCTCTAGTTTTTACTCTGCATGCTAATATTTAAAAAACAAAAGTTTTCAGAAGCAAAAAGGTCCCATGGTGTAAGTTGTCTGTGCAATTGGAAATTTACCAATTTTTCCTTGTTTGACAGATCCTACTGAGCAAATTCCACCACTGAAAATTTGGGTCTCCTTTTTCTTGTTCTCAGTTCCAGTTGCACTTGAAAACTACAAGTGTACCTATTGCACTGAAAATTACGATTGTTTAACATTATTTCACCTGGAGAATCACTACTTATGGCTTCTGTTGTTTTAATCTTTGAAATTCATGAATTGTCCAAATTTCCAAATAGAACTTTTAATGCATCAGGGTTGAACAGGGATGTGGTGGGGATTGAGTCGGGGTTGGAAGGGGGGTGGAGTGGACCCTCACACTTTTAATCCCTGCCAAAATTTTCAAAAGTTACCCTTTCTCTAGACACGATAGTTTAAACTCTATTGATTTTCTATATTTTTTTGGAATAAATCAATTTTAGAGTTGATTGTCTTCTGGATTAATTTATTTCAAAAGACATTTCCAGCACTGTTTATGTATCACTCAGTTTGTGGTGAGGCATTTCGTAGATCAGTGATTGAATTTTACATCAGTAAGGCTATAAAAAAAATTCTTGTTTCTCAGGCACCTCCCTTGTCATAGAAAAGAGTAGTTAAATTTCTGTTTCCAACTATTTTCAGAACTGTTTTGTGAATAAAGAAAAACAAAAAAACTTCGCTTCCCTCTCTTATAAAATTGCGGAAAATTGCCTGAGAAACAAGAAATTTTTTTTATAGGCCTAATCATGAAATTGATTCTTAACTCTTTTTATACACCCGTTTTATAAAAACAATTGTATTATGTTATGGTGTTGGCATTTGCTGTCTGTCCGGAATTGGGTTTTTTTTGTTATGGATGGACATATTGAGAAAATTTTTGGTGTGCAGCTTTGTTATGGGCACTTACAAATCAAGTTCGAATTTCATTCCGCTCAGTTGATTTTTGGTGGAGTTACTGCCTTTGAACTTAGTTTCTGTTTTCCAGACTTTTTTTTTGTTATGGATTGACATATTAAGAAAAAATTTTATATATAGCTTTTTTATGGATACTTGCAGATCAAGTTCGAATTTCGATCCACTCATTTGATTTTTGGTTGAGTTACTGCCCTTGAACTTAGAATTTTTAGAGTTTTCCTGATTTTTTTTTTCATTTTCCTTACTTTTTGAATAAGTATAATTAACTAAAATGGAGAAACTTGGAACATGAATAATGTTTTATAATTTCTGGAAGTGCAGGCATATTATGCACCGTCCAATGATGTCCTTCAGTTAAATACTTTGTAGTAATCAGTCAGATTTGTAAATCGGTACAGAAATAGGGTTTGGTGACAATTGTTCAAACCACTAGTCCTACAGACAAGTTCTCAACAGAAAGTACTCATTCAAACTCAAAAAAACTCATTCGAAAAGTAAGTTATAAATTTGTTTTGTTGTTCAACAACTGCAGTGGATCACACAAAATTGGATATCTCTTAATTGAATAACCCAGTCCTTTGATTTTGAGGCGCGCTATGGCGCTTGCGCACCATGGCGCACACAGATTTCAAAACCAGCGAGCAATCAAAAGCGCGCCTCGCAAATCTTGCTCAAGTCGGTGCGTTAATTTCTTTCCAATATTATCACACTGACCCGACATCAAAGCAGCAGTTAATGCTTTGAAGTTTGACGGTTTTTTGAAGATCATCTTAGAATCGTATTATCCGCTCGTCAGATTCAGTCATCTGGCCATAAGACCATCACTACACAAGTTAAGTTCGTTTGTCAACTTTTGAATGAAGTGTTTCAGAGGCGTGGCCAATCGCCATCAGTGCCATCTTGTCAGTTTTATTTGAATTGACTGTTGCAAAATTTGTTACGCAGAGAATGAAAGAAAGCATCGGACGTACATGTAGGTGTGTCCAATATGTCAATCAGAGTGGCGTCATCAAGTTTCAACTGTGTCAATGTGACTGGGTCATCATCATGCAGTGGGAAATTCCATTTTGAATCTGGAATACCGTGAGACCTGTTTTCTTGTGTGCAACTGGATTACAATGTTATTCTTATGATTAGATAATTCGCTGGGAAAATACTTCTCGAAGTCTAGTTGAACCTGAAAATTATGTGCGCGGCTTTAAAGTTTATTGGATAAGTAGAGTTTGACTTTGTACAAATCTCAGTTGAATTACACAGTACTTTTTCTTTTTGGCGGCCGAAAATTCCCGAAAAGGCGAAATGAGAAACAAAATGTCAAGGTAACTTAAGTTTTCTTAAATTTCTTAAACTTTATGGACAAAATCAATGCATGATAATATTACATCTGGAAATTGGCGTGTTGACTTACAAGACTCGCTTTTTGGTGGGACCGATACACCAGGGAATGGATGGGAAACGCTAGTAACCTGTCCGGTTACCTGACAGGTCACTATCGTTTCACTTTCATTTTCTGATATTATATGTTGCGCGCCCCACAAAAAGTGCACGCCTGAATCCCAAAAGCAGCGAGCAACTAAATGCGCACCTAGGTTTTTCAAAATCGAAGGACTGATAACCCTGTTAGTTGAATACAGTAAGTCACCGTGGACTGGTCGTAATCTACACATGGGAAGTGATGTATCCATGCATGCATTTACCTGGTAATAAAAATCATCAGCAGCAAAATTAATTAAAGAAGCACGGGGTTGTAAAAATTAAATTTTTTATGATTATTCCTATAATTAGTGTTTGGAATCTAATATTATTGCTTCCTTGGAAATATTGCCCACCTGTGGAAATTTACCATACCTCAGTACAAATTTGATCTGTTAATTGTATATGGATTATAGAGTAAACTCTGGTTAATTGAATAAAGAATCTTGTAATATATAGAAACAGGCCTGAAAATAAACAGTCTGACATTTGCAGAATGAGGTCCCCAGAGGGTGAATTTGATGATGCTAGCCCATACAGTTGGCCAATTTATCCTCTGGGTACCTCTTTCTGTTTAATTTTGAGACCCTGATTCAGATTGAGGTTCACAGAGGGTGAATTTAGTGATGCTACCCTGCTATGCAGGGTACCATCACTAAATTCACCCTCTGGGGACCTCATTTTGCAGATGACGGTTTGCTTATTTTCTGGCTTGTATAGAAATTACCTTGATAATCACTGACCTCCCCTTGTTTATAAGCAACCCCTTCTGTGGGGGCTCATTAAGCTATCGATTTTATTATGGCATCATTAACCCTTTACCTAACATGAAAAGCAGACGATACTTGGAAAAAAAATTCTTGAATAACTAATTTTTTTCATTTTTTGTCTCAAAAACATAGGTTATGACCCCTCATTGGAACGAGCTCGTCGAGCTCGTTCCAATGAGGGGTCATAACCTATGTTTTTGAGACAAAAAATGAAAAAAATATTGAAAATTAATTCGCAATTTTTGTGAATAGCGCTGGCCGGTTTTGGCCGTTACGTTGGGTAAAGGGTTAAATTGATAAAAAACATCACCAGTAGGGTTTCTGCTCATGCATGTACACAGTGAAAATTTCATCCACAGAGAAATTGTGGGTAAACTTGCACTTTGATCGTGATGGTTCAGTTTTGGGTAGTCTGTGGAAATGCCAAATAGCAAAATTTGGTTGAAAAGTGTCAATCGGGTGATAAGTCAATGTATGCTGATGTTTTATGAACCATCAAATGATTCACTGGTAACAAGAGGAGAGTCCTGTGTTGGTCTTTGTGCAACAAACTTTATTCAAGACAATGCAGTGCCCAAGTTATTTATAGACCTATTTGGCTTCACAGCATCCAATACAGGCATACCATCTATTATACTGTACCATAATTGGTCATAATCCTCACATGGGCAGTGATCTCCACACATGCTTTTGCCAGGTAATAAAAATCATCAGCCAAATTTTAATTAATGAAACGCCAGGTTGTACCCAGAGCTTCATTTATTAAATTTTCGATGATGAGGTTCCTATAATTAATGTTTGGAATCTAATATTGCGTCCGTGGAAATATTGCCCACCCGTGTAAAGTAACCAGTCCACCTCAGCCATACTGTATCTCATTTGAAAGAGTTTTCTTAGGGTTTTCAAACAAAATATAATGGAATAAATGCTCAGATCATCTCTCAAGTAGAGGAAGTGACCAAATCTCTGTTAATTGAATACTCCTGTTAATTAAAATAATTTCCACTGGCAAAGTGATTATTCAATTAACAGGGTTCCATTGTAATAATAAAATAATAAATCACACCTTTTAGAAATCTCGGCCTCAAATTAGGGCTGTCACGATTAATCGATTGTTGATCGGTCACGGCGAAATCGATTAGTATTTTTCGTTGTCGAATAATCGGTAAATTATATCCCGTTTTAGACGTTTAATAATTGAAAGAAAATATGTTGAAAAAACTATTGTTTCTAAAGGTAAAGAGTTAAGAACATCGATGTTAAGAAGCTATTGGAAGCATTTGTCTTTCTGGTACATTCATCAAAGCTTTGATGTTCTGAACTTTTGAACCGTCAGTGTAATAATCAAGACCGGTCGGCAGTTGCGAAGTTCGCAACTGCCGACTGGTCTTGATTATTACCCTGACGGTTCAAAAGTTCAGAACATCAAAGCTTTGAATGTAACTAAAAGAGGATCGTCTTCGTTGTTTACTTGAGGTAGGTCAACTTACTTCATTTTTAGCTCAACTTTGACGAAGTCAAATTTGAGCTATTGTCATGGCCCGTCGTCCGTCTGTCTGTCCATCTGTTCATCTGTTCATCCGTCCATCCGTCCGTCCATCCGTCCGTCCGTCTGTCCGTACGTCAACAATTGGCTATGGCTCGGACTAGAGGTCGTATTTATGAACCGATCTTTACGAAACTTCTTGTGTACCTTTGTTATGACCGTGGGACGAGAACGAGTGTTTTTGGGTGCGGTCCGAAATTCAAGATGGCTGCCAGCCGCCATTTTGTACCGATGATGCAGAAATCTGTTTTTTGTACAGAACTTCCATATGAAAGCTCTGATTTGAATAATTTTTTGTATGAATGTTTAGTACCATGGGATACATCACATATAATACATTTTTTTTTCTCGTGCGTAAATTGTGCAAATTAGACTAATTTTGATGTTTTTTGGTGTTACTTTCAGCACTGTAAGTGCAAATGCCAATACGGCTCGGGCTAGAGGCCGTATTTATGAACCGATCTTTACGAAACTCCTTGGGTACCTTTGTTATCACCGTGGGACGAGAACGAGTGTTTTTGGGTCCTGTCCGAAATTCAAGATGGCCGATGGCAGCCATTTTGTACAAAATTTGGTGCAATCAGATTTTTGCCCAGAACTTCCATATGAAAGCGCTGATTTGAATAATTTTTTGTGTGAATGTTTAGTACCATGGGATACATCACATATAATACGGGTTTTTTTCTCGTGCAGAAATTATGCAAATTAGATGAACTTTGATTTTTTCAGTGCTACTTACACACAGTAAGTACACATGTCAATACAGCTCGGGCTAGAGTCTGTATTTATGAACCGATCTTCACGAAACGTCTTGGGTACCTTTGTTATCACCTTGGGATGAGAACGAGTGTTTCTGGGTGCGGTCCAAAATTCAAGATGGCTGCCAGTGGCCATTTTGTACCGAAATTAGGTCTAATCAGTTTTTTGTACACAACTTCTATATGGCTCAGGCTAGAGGCCGTATTTATGAACCGATCTTTATGAAACTTCTTGGGTACCTTTGTTATCACTGTGGGATGAGAACGAGTGTTTTTGGGTGTGGTCCAAAATTCAAGATGGCCACCAGCAGCCATTTTGTACCAAAATTAGTGCAATCAGTCTTTTGTACAGACTTCTGTATGAAAGTTCTGATTTGAATAAATTTTTGTATGAATGTTTAGTAACATGGAATACATCACATATAGTACAGGTTTTTTTCTCGTGCAGAAATTATGCAAATTAGATGAACTTTGATTTATTCAGTGCTACTTATACACTGTAAGTGCACATGTCAATACGGCTCAGGCTTGAGGCTGTATTTATGAACCGATCTTCACAAAACTTCTTGGGTACCTTTGTTATCACCTTGGGACGAGAACGTGTGTTTCTGGGTGCGGTCCAAAATTCAAGATGGCTGCCAGTGGCCATTTTGTACCGAAATTAGGTCCAATCAGTTTTTTGTCACAACTTCTACACAGCTCATATTTGTGAACTGATATTCACGAAACTTCTTGGGTACCTTTGCTTTCACCTTGGGACAGGAATGAGTGTGTTTTGGGGTGCCTTTGTTATCACTGTGCTATGAGAACAAATATTTTGGGGTTCAGTCAGATCCACTCTGGGACTCAAAGATTTCTTTTCTAGTTTATCATCTGACTGTCACCCACCTTTACAATACTTTACCTATACATTTGTTACAGGCAACGGTCAGTATTTATGTACAGACCGTTACAATACTTTATAGGTACCTTTGTTATCAGGTCATTACCTAGATGTTTGTCATTGCTGTGTCACATACTATACATGTACATGTCTTTGTCTTGACAAGTTGAGCTACAGTGTCATTGCCACTTTCATTATTGATTTCAAGGAGAAGGAGATGGGGGTCATCTAGGTACGATCAATCGATTATCATCGATTATTTGCGATGATTAATCGATTCCTAAATTACAAAATCGTGACAGCCCTACCTCAAATAACTCTGAATGTAATGGAAGTAAGTATGAGCCACACTAATCCAAACTGGTTGTAAGTTAATTAATAGCTTTAACTTTCGATCTTTCCATCCATGCTAACTTAAATCTTATACATTCAAGTTTGGATTACAATTTCATTGGTTCATCCGAATAATGAGAATAAAGAATGACATGATATTATGCAATAGCTCAGAACATTTTTTGACATGTTTGTAAGGCCTAAAAAAATAAAAAATCTGTTTCTCAGGCCCTCCCACATGGTCCTTTTGGCTGCCGCATGCTCTCTTTTGGTAACCAATTTAAACTTAAAAAAATAAAAATTAAATGGTTTATGTCTGATATTTTACCCAAGTTAAAAAAATTGATGAATTTGTCCCTTGAGAGCAAGAAGGCTTTGCAATGCTTTAGCATTGCAAAGTCTTCTTGCACTCAAGGGATGAAATACACCACCACCCATGCTATTCTGTAGATTATGAGGCCTAAAACTTGAACCAAGAACATGAACTTTTGATGGCAAAAAAGTAATTACTGAAATAAAAAATAAAATAAAAAACTGTTCGCCCGCATGCAATTTCACAAATAATGGCCTGAGAAACAGAAGATCTACTTTGTGTGGCCTAATGCATATTACTTTTTAGCTCAACTTGACAATGTCAAGTATGAGCTATTGGGATGGGTTGAAATGTGTCGTCCATCTGTATGTCTGTCTGTACATCTGTCCATCCATTCCTGTGTCCGTCCACAATTTCTTTAGCACACCATACAGGCCGCAGCTCTCAACTGATCAGTTCCAAGTTTCAAACATGGCTTTGGGGCAATATCTAGACGGGAGCTGTTGGATTTTTCCAAATTTTGTTGAAAATCATGACCCCAGTGGCCATCTCTTGGATTTTGGTATAAATTGTCCAACAATTTCTTTAGCACACTCTACAGGCTGCATCTCTCACCTGATCTCTTTCAAATTTCATATGTAGATGGGATGTATCAAATTTTTCTAAATTTTGTTGAAAAACATGGCCACCAGCAGCCATCTGGGATTTGGGTATAAATTGTCAACAATTCCATTAGCACACCTTACAGGCCGCATCTCTAACCTGATCTTTTTCGAATTTCATATGTAGATTTGGGGTGATGTCTAGGTGGGAGCTATCAAATTTTTCAGAATTTTATTGAAAAGAAGGCCCGCCAGCAGCCATCTTGAATTTGGCATATAAATTGTCAACATATCCATTATTAGCACACCCTACAGGTCTGCATTTCTCATCCAATCTTTTTCGAATTTCGTATGTAGCTTTGGTGTGATGTCTAGATGGGGGCTATCAAATTTTTCTGAATTTTGTTGAAAACATGGCCACCACCGGCCATCTTGGATTTGGCATAAAATTTTCAACAATCCCATTAGCACACCCTATAGACCACATCCCTCACCCCATCTTTTTCGAATTTCACATGTTGCTTTGGTGTGATGTTAAGATGGAAATTATAAAAAAAAATTCCGAATTTCATTGAGAACCATCTCCGGCAGTGGCCATCTTGGTTTTGGCATATAATTTGTCAGCAATTCCATTAGCACACCCTACGGTCTGATCCTCTCTCCCAATTTTTTTGCAGATTTTATATGTAACTTTGGTATGATGTTTCGATGGGAGTTATCAAATTTTTCTGCATTTCGTTGAAAAACATCCCCACCACCAGCCATTTTGGATTTGACATATAAATTGTCAGCAATTCCAATAGTACACCCAACAGGCCGCATCCCTCACCTGATTTTTTTCAGATTTCATATGTAGCTTTTGTGCTGGTCTTTTCTGTAGAAACTTGAGTGAATGACTTGGCATTACTGGATCTTTCTATATAATTCAGTCCCTTCTTGGACAAGTTGAGCTGCAGTGTCATTGACACTTTCATTAAGAGAATGTTAAGTAAATGTTATATCGGCATCTTTTAGCATAAGCTAAACATAAAATTTCTTTGTACACAGACTTAGGTGTGTTTGGGAAGGGGTGGGGTGGGGGGGCTTTTGTAAAAAAAAAAAAAATATAACAAAATTTCAGTATTTACTGTTCAAGAAATCGTCTTGTTTGGCAAATAACAGGTTGAGGTGAAACCACTCATCAGATTTCTTTCCCACTCATAATGGACAATAGGGCAATTGTTTTTCCTGTTTTTTTTTTGTTTGTAATTTAGTTAACCACACTCCATTTTCAGGGAATTGTGGTGAGATTCTGTGTTTCAGAATTTTAGTTGTCTGTCATATTTTTTTTCGTAGACACTTCAAATATATTTTGCAAAATAACAAAAATGATCTTCAAGGAAAACTTGGGGGCAGATAATGCCCGAAGAAAACCTCATGGAAAAAACCCTCAAGGAAAAAACCCTCAGAAAAAAACTCTCAAGAAAAAAACCCTACCAAAAATGACAGGGATGGGACAAAACCCTTACCTTTTTTGTAGGTAAGGCCTAAAAAAATAAAAAATCTGTTTCTCAGGCCCTCCCGCATGGTCATTTTGGCTGCCACATGCTCTCTTTTTATAACCAATTTAAACTTTAAAAAAAATTAAAATTAAATGGTTCATGTCTGATATTTTACCCAAGTTAAAAAAAATTGATGATTTTGTCCCTTGAGTGCAAGAAGGCTTTTCTTGCACTCAAGGGATGAAATACACCACCACCCATGCTATTCTGTAGATTATGAGGCCTAAAACTTGAACCAAGAACATGAACTTTTGATGGCAAAGAAGTAATTACTGAAATAAAAAATAAAATAAAAAACCGCTCGCCCACATGCAATTTCACAAATAATGGCCTGAGAAACAAAATATCTATTTTGTGTGGCCTAATGGTATAAAAATATACCTATAGATAAAACAATAGAAAAGATCATCCCACATTTCAGAAATTTATTCCTTGCATTTTGAAGCAAAATACACAACACACGGAAGTGAATATATATGCTTTTTCACCTTAAATCCAACACAATGATAATAAATGATTAAAATGTGATCAAAATGTCTATCCTTCGGAGAAAAATGTAGTGTCTGAATAAAACCATACTAATATGGATGCATTTGGGATCAGGTCACTGACATGGTTCTCCAATGGCATCAATACTTGCATGGTTGTAGGTAACAAATATGCTGAACTTTTTTTTAATATGTAGGAGCACTAACCCTATAGCACAACAAGTAGCACAAAAATCACTGTACAAAGCATTTAACCATTTCCCAGTATATAGGAGCACTAAACCTATAGCGCAATCTAATATAATGCCTATATTATGGTCAAAAGTAAACCACTCAAATGTAGATGCAGTGGGACAATCTTGATGAGCTGGTTCCAATGCATCTACCTTTGTATGGTTAATACAAATTGTGTGTGCAAATGTCTATATCTGTATGGTTAATACAAATTCTGTTGGGTAAATGTTTTTATATTTCTAAAGTCGGATATTATAACCCACACCTTTCAAATATAAAATTGTAGAATATATAAAAAATCAGAGTTCAAAAGTATAAAATAGTTGCATTGTTATAACATAAAACATATACAATGTATAAAAAAGTAGGGGTTTATAACATAAAAATATACAATGTATAAAAAAAAAGATAGGTTTTTTTTCCTACCCCTGTCATTTTTGGTAGGGGTTTTTTCTTGAGGGTTTTTTTCCTAAGGGTTTTTTTCCTGATACTGATACAGGGTTCCCGCGGGCCTTGAAAAGTCTTAAAAAGTATGGAATTTGAAAAAACAAATTCAAGGCCTTGAAAAGTCTTGAATTTGAAGCCTGGGCCTTGAAAACGGGACATTTCTAAATATGTAACATACTTTGCACTAATAGTGCAAAGTATGTTACATACTTGTAGTGCGAATAGTCTTGAAAAGTCTTGAATCTTGTTTTTTCTATCATTGAAAAGACTTGAATTTGCATTGAAAAGGGTATGGAAAAGTCTTGAATTTACCCCCCTGAAAAGTGCAGGACCCTTCTGTGATAATATCAGAGAAGGGAAAGAAAGTGTTGGAGAATATTCTTTGTTCATTCAGGCTACATGTATTTCATACAGGTTTTGTACACTGTAAGCATATTCTGCAATTATAATGGGGAATTTTGTAAATAATACACCAAATTTAATCAGATTGTGTGTTTCAGATTTTAATCTTTGTGAACAAAATACTTACCTTAATTCTTATCAGATTTTATGCAGTGTACATCAGATATTAAATCTTGGCTTGCCGTGTATTTAGGCCTTATTGTTTTAACCCTTGACCCAACGCAGACGATATCAAAATTTATTATTTTAAATATAATTTTTTAATTTTTTTCAAAAAATTTCAACAAAACCATATTATGTGACCCCTCGTTGGAACGAGCTCGACGAGCTCGTTCCAACGAGGGGTCACATGATATGGTTTTGTTGATATTTTTTGAAAAATAATATTTTTTCAACTGCCGAATTTGCATATCACGCGGGTGGATGCGGGCGATTCGTTGGGTAAAGGGTTAACCCTTTACTCAATCCAAATAGCTGACAAAAGGAAGTGTGGTGGCTCAGTGATTATGGCATTGAGCTTCAAACCAAAAGGTTCACGGTTCGATCTCTGCCAGTGTAACTGTGTTGTGTACTTGCACAAGGCATTTAATCCTGATTGCTAATGTGGGGGCACGGTTTTCTGGTTCCCTTCAAAAACCAAAACTGTACCAGAAAACCGGAAGGCCTAAAAAAATAATAAATCTGTTTCTCGGGTCCTCCCACATGGTCCTTTTAGCTGCCACATGCTCTCTTTTTATAACCAATGTAAACTTAAAAAAATATATGGTGATATTTTACCCAAGTTAAAAAAAAATGATAAATTTGTCCCTTGAGTGCAAGCCTTCTTGCATTCAATGGACGAAAATACACCACCACCCATGCTATTCTGTAGATTATAAGGCCTAAAACATAAACCAAGAACATGAACTTTTGATGGCAAAGAAATAATTACAGAAATAAAAAAACGCTTGCCCGCATGTAATTTTACAAATAATGGCCTGAGAAACAAGATCTACTTTGTGTGGCCTAAACTGCCCAGCTCTTGGGAAATTCCTTGAAAAGTGCTTGAATTTGATTCTCAGATAAGAGTGAGAACCAACGTCATTGTTAATCCTTGAATTTATCATCTGTAAATCCTCAAAAATATATTGGGATGGTTCTGGAGACACCTTGAATTGACGACTCATTGAAGAGCACAGTGTGCACAGTGTGCAAAATGTCAAAAATGAGTCGAACTCGCTTACCGTTCACAGGTTTTGGAGATGGCTAACCGAGCGCTCGACTGCTATGTAAAAATTCTTGGGAAACTGTTTTGTTATCATTAACAAGTATTCATATATTGCATGGAATTGAAATATATATAGTCTCTCACGGCGAAAGTCTAAAAATCTATCAGACACAAGAAAGGCTGGTTAACTGGTAGAGTGCTAGAATCCCATATCTAGGCTTTATTCTGAACTGCAGGTACCTAAAGTTAAAGGCTTCATATTCTGTAGATGTCCTTCATATTATCTTGTAAGTAAAATTACTTCATCTCCATTGATTTGTATTGTTACAAATTATGGGAGAGTGCCTGTAGGCACTCTCCCATAAATTGTAACAAGACAAAATTGTGTGAACAAATCTTGAGGCTGAGAAATAATTTGGCACTCTACCAGTTAAGTGACTCAGACTTTACCATTCAAGATGCAACTTTTGGCTAACATGTCATCCTTTCACGTAGATTTAAATTTGCATAACTACCACATGAATGAAACGAGCATTCTCGTCAAATTTGCACACTGAGTGCAGGAATCCTGTAATAGTCGAGTATATGAAAACTTTCTCCCCATGGGAAGTGAATCAGTGCTTGTTTACTTTGGTAAACAATTTCTGTTTATACAGGTAAAATAGGACCCAGTCAGCAGTGTGTGGGGTGGAAGTCCTCTAAAATGGGCAACATGGGTATAAACGATTAACTAACCTTGACTTTATCTCCATGTTGCGATCATGATTTGCCATCGTTCACAAACATGTGACATTAAACACAAATAAATAAATAAATAATATAAAAACCTTCGAATGGAATTTAGCCCATTATCCCTTTACTGGGGGTTCTGCCCTCTTTGGGAAAAGATCGGAGCCCCTTGTAATTGGGAAAATGTGCATCATGAAGATTCCAATTTGAAAAATATTGCTTGGATTGTCAAGTTACTGTATATTTGTGTTCAGGTTACTGATGTGCTGAGCTGTATAGTTTTTGGTGTAAATCTGTTATTTTGATCCTGAGATATTAACCCTTTATCCTTCAAATTGAAAATTTCTCCAATCCCTTTGGCATTTGATAACTTGAAAAATATTACTTGGATTGTCAAGTTACTTTATATTTGTGTTCAGGTTACTGATGTGCCGAGCTGTATAGTTTTTGGTGTAAATCGGATAATTTGATCCTGAGATATTAACCCTTTATCCTTCAAATTGAAAATTCCTCCTATCCCTTTGGCATTCGATAACTTGAAAAATATTGCTTGGATTGTCTAGTTACTTTATATTTGTGTTCAGGTTACTGATGTGCTGAGCTGTATAGTTTTTAGTGTAAATCTGATAAGTTGATCCTGAGTTATTAACCCTTTATCCTTGAAATTGAAACTTCCTCCAATCCCTTTGGAATTCGATAACTTGAAAAATATTACTTGGATTCTCAAGTTACTTTATAATTGTGTTCAGGTTACTGATGTGCTGAGCTGTATAGTTTTTGGTGTTAATCTGATAATTTGATCCAGAGATATTAATCCTTTATCCTTCAAATTGAGAATTCCTCCAATCCCTTTGGCATGAGATAACTCAAAAAATATCAATCCGATTGTCATGTTACTGTATATATTTATTCATGTTACTGATGTGCTGTGCTGTATAGTTTTTTATGTAAATCTGATAATTTGATCCGGAGGTTTTAACCCTTTATCCATCAAATTAGACACTCCTCCAATCCATTTCTATATGTACCCATACCTTGTATGGTGTACATAATGTCGGCATCCGCGGTGGCCCTCCGCCATACAGCTTTCTACTAGTTGCGCGTATGGGTACACATCTGACGATTTCATCGGCCTATTTTTTAGCTTTTGAATACGATAACCATGGAAAATGGATATTATTGGTAAAAGAGGAAATATTTCAATTTGCCAAAAAGTTGACGGACCGAACTGGTATGTGTTCAATATCGAGTATGAGACTCATTACTGTTAATTACAGCTTGACAATGCCTTCTCATGCTCCCAATCAGGTTCCTGATGGTCCTTTGTGGGATGTTGTTCCATTCTTGGACCAGCATGACACCACGCTCCTGGACACTTCTTGGCTGGACTGGACGTACTGAAATTGCAAGCTGCAACTCATTCAATACATGTTTGATTGGATTGAGGTCGAGGGATCTTTCTGGCCAGTCCATACGCTCCATCCCCTCCCTCTGTCAGTACTCCCCGACACCATGGGCGACATGAGGACGGACATTATCATCCATCAGAATGAATCTATCACCCACTGCACCTGTGTACAATCTGACGTGAACATCCAGGATCTCATCAATATACCGCTGTGCCGTCAATGTACCACGTTCAAGGACACAGAGCTCTGTACGTCCATCCCTGCTGATGCCGCCCAGACCATTATTGACCGTTCACCATAGCGGTCATGCTCAGCAATGTTGACTGAATGGAATCGCTTTCCTGGTCTTCTTCATCCCCTAGAACGTCTATCTGTGTGGTCAAGGCAGTACCTTGACTCATCTGTAAAAAGGACAGGGCGCCAATCTTCTCTGGTCCATCCAACGTGGTCCATGACCCATTCATATTGTGCCTGGCAGTTGTTCTGGGACAGCAGAATGCAAATACATGGTCTTCTCGCTCGGAGACCATCTTCATGCAACCTTGCCCGGATAGTCTGCATCGAAACATTTACTCCGGATGCATTCTGAAGACTACTGTGAAGCTGGGTTGCTGTGGCAAAGTGGTTTCTACGGGCCTGAATAATCAAAAACCAGTCTTCAGCTGCAGATGTTGCCCTGTCTCTGCCACCACCATGCCATCTTACTGGTGTGCCATACTGCTGAAATCTTGCCCAGGCTCTGGTGATCACCGTATGGTGCACACCAAGGGCTTCACCAACCTGACGATGGGTAGCCCCTTGCTCCACCATCCCAACAGCCCGCCACATTTCTGCTTCAAACAAATGTCTTCTTACATTTGCATTTGCCATATTCAATCATTAAATCACAAGGGTTTGTGTTGAAATGAAGATTGAATACCCTACACATGTCATGTACATGTAGACAGTACATGAAAACATCATGAAAATCAAGGGGTACATGCTTTCCATGACTGTCACGAAAAGTCTGCCTGTCAAGAGAGCTAATGTAAACACTGGGGACCATCTCAATACATTCCTCAATCATATCCACCAAAAATATCGCAAATATGTCACAAGCAAATTTCACAATGATGTGTCAGATATTTGGTGCTCAGCAAACTTTGAGTAGTATACATGTAGCAAGCTGTATAACAAACAGTCACATGAAATTATTATTAATCTTGTCCCCCCCCCCCCCCCCGCCCCCTCAGGAACCCCGGGAAGTGAAGCAGTGCTTGTTTACTGTGGTAAACAAGTTCTTTTTCACTGGTAAAATAGGACCCAGTCACTAATGCTTGGGGTTCGAGTCCTCTAAAATAGGCAACATAGGGTAAAAATGATTGACTGACCTTGACTTTTTCTCCATGTTGTAGTCATGATTAGCCATTGTGCAAAAGTATGTGACCTTAAACACCAATAAATAAATAATTAAATAATTTAATTAATTAATTAATTAATCCAGTCTCTGCAGTCTCTATTAAACTGTTCCTGTTTTGCTGTACTTTGTTAGTTTATATTCTTTGGCTTTGCAGTCATTTCTTGGCAAGTCTTGGCTGCCTATACAGTCAACCAAGACTTGCCTTGAAACAACTGGGTAGGTTCTTGTAATGTTACTTTCAAGAGTATCGAAACACTGCCTGTTTGGACGCTTGCTTTGTTGCAGTAAAAGAAAAAAATTATCAAAGTCAGAATTAGGCCTGTAAGAGTTAAAGAAGAACTTGCTTTTTGCCCTTGAATTCAGATACCTTCTACGCTTCTTTAGTTGGTAATTAACTGGTTGAGTGCTAGAAGCCACTATCAGGGCTTTCAGAAAAATGAGGGTACCAGATCAAAAGCAAACAATGCAAATAAAACTTTGTTCTTATAAATTTTTTTATTACAAATTATTGGAGAGTTCCTATGGGCACTCCAATAATTTGTAATGAAACCAATTTTGAATAATAAATTCAGACCACCAAAAATAATCTAGCCCTCAGCCAGTTAATGGCTTTCTGTGGGCTTATTATCACCCAGTTCAGGACATCAAATGAGAATTGTTTTTTTTTTTATGTGTACCCATACGATGTATGGTACACATAATGCCGGCATCCAGGGTGGCCCTCCGTCGTTTGTCCATCTTTTGTCTGTCTGTCCATCCATCCATCCGTCCATCCATCTGTCCATCCGGCGTCCGTATCCATTTCTTTGGCATTTGATAACTTGCAAAATATTGCTTGGATTGTCAATTTACTTTATATTTGTGTTCAGGTTACTGATGTGCCGAGCTGTATAGTTTTTGGTGTGAATCTGATAATTTGATCCTGAGATATTAACCCTTTAGCTTTCAAATTGAAAATTCCTCCAATCCCTTTGGGATTCGATAACTTGAAAAATATTGCTTGGATTGTCTAGTTACTTTATATTTGTGTTCAGGTTCCTGATGTGCCGAGCTGTATAGTTTTTGGTTGGTGTAAATCTGTTATTTTGACCCTGAGGTATTAACCCTTTATCCTTCAAATTGAAAATTCCTCCAATCCATTTGGTATGAGATAACTCCAAAAATATCAATCCGATTGTCATGTTACTTCATTTTTGTGTTCAGGTTACTGATGTGCCAAGCTGTATAGTTTTGGGTGTAAATCTGATAATTTGATCCTGAGATATTAACTCTTTATCCTTCAAATTGAGAATTCTTCAAATCCCTTTGCCATGAGATAACTCAAAAAATATCAATCCAATTGTCGTGTTACTTTATATACCGGTATATCTTCAGACTACTGATGTGCCGAGCTGTATAGTTTTTGGTGTAAATCTGATAATTTGATCCTGAGATATTAACCCTTTATCTTTCAAATTGAAAATTCCTCCAATCCCTTTGGCATTCGATAACTTGAAAAATATTGCTTGGATTGTCAAGTTATTTATATTTGTGTTCAGGTTCATGATGTGCCGAGCTGTATAGTTTTTGGTTGGTGTAAATCTGTTATTTTGACCCTGAGATATTAACCCTTTATCCTTCAAATTGAAAATTCCTCCAATCTATTTGGTATGAGATAACTCAAAAAATATCAATCCGATTGTCATGTTACTTCATTTTTGTGTTCAGGTTACTGATGTGCCAAGCTGTATAGTTTTTGGTGTAAATCTGATAATTTGATCCTGTGATATTAACCCTTTATCCTTCAAATTGAGAACTCCTCCAATCCATTTCTTCGGCATGAGATAACTCAAAAAATATTAATCCGATTATCAGGTTACTTTATATATGTATGCAGGTTACTGATGTGCTGTGCTGTATAGTTTTTTATGTAAATCTAATAATTTGATCTGGAGATATTAACCCTTTATCCATCAAATTAGACACTCCTCCAATCCATTTCTGTATGTACCCATACCATGTATGGTGTACATAATATCAGAATCCGGGGTGGCCCTACGTCATACCGCTTTCTACTAGTTGTGCGTATGGGTACACATCTGACGATTTAATCGGCCTATTATTGTTTGAGTGGGAATTGAGATTGGGAACTTTGAGACTGGAATTGGGAAAAGTTATGCCATTTAGCAATGTGTCCCATATTCGGCCCCAGTTGACACGCAAGAGAATCCCTGCTCTCATTTACTATCGTGCCAATATTTTTCTTTGCAGTTTTGGACTCCAAACTATAGCTCATGACCTATCACTGGAATGAGCTCATTGAGCTTGTTCCATTGAGGGATCGTAAGCTATGTTATTGAAGTACAGAATGTTTTTATTTCTAAAGGCCTACTGCAAAAACATTCTTGTTTCTCGGGCACTTTTTGCAATTTTATGATGAGGGAGGATGGGAGGCTTTTTCGAATTTTTTTTCTTCTTTTGGTTGCATCATGTCAAGTAAAGAGTAAAATAGCCTGATTTTTGCCATCGTATATTAATATGAATTCTTGATCACATTTTTTTGTAGCTGATATATCCTCTATCATCTGTGATAAAAATGTTAAAGCTAAAACATTATTGGACAGAATAAAAGAAACTCCGCACATCAAACGACTGATTTTAATGGAAGAAATTAGTGGAGAAATTAAGGAGAAGGCTCAGGCAGTTGGTGTAGAAGTAGTACAATATTCAGAAATAGAGGTAAATTTTTCTTCTTATTTTGTCCATATGTGGCTCCATATTTTAGTTCAAAGTGTTATCAGCTGTTTTTTTATCGAAATGAAAAATATTTGTATATCCCAGAAAGAGACATTTTATCCCAGAAGGAGACATTTAAAATCTGGGATGTTCCTCTGTCCATCCATAAATCTATTGGGATTTTGTCTTTCCATCCAGTGATGTAACGCTATAATGGTTGCCACTAAACTTAACACTAGGGGTAAAAGACAAAGGGAAGATGTATTGTGCCACATCATAAGGTCTGAGTGACAAAGGTGAAGGTCACATGATTATGAAAATGTAATAGTACCCAATAATTTTGGGCTTTTGTTACTTTTAGGTAGGGAGCGCTGTGGCTCAGTGGTTAAGGCATTGAACTGCAAACTGAAAGGTGCATGGTTCAATCCTGCCAGGGGTAGTTGCATTGTGTCATTAGGCAAGACACTTAATCCTGATTGCTCAGATGGAGGCACAGTGGCACTGCGTTCTAAGGTGTACAGCACTTTGATGGTGCACTTGTCTTCAACCAATGCTAACCCTGCTTATATGGAGTTAGTAAGTCTGGCAGTTGCTCGCTGCTACAGGGCTTAAAATTCATGTGCGAATCCGAATCGATTTGCGCAAATGATTCTTGCAAGGGATACAATGAGAATCAACTTTGATTTGCGCAAAATGTTCATTTGATTCTTGTCGTAGATTCTAAAAGTGGCTTTAAAAAGCCAAGAGAATGCTGTCTCTGTCCCCTCATAGTAAGGTAACAAAACTTCACTTAGAAGTGGTGTCTTGTGAAGTCTTGGCTGCGTATATAGGCAGCCAAGACGTCACTAGACACCACTGCCACGATACTGCAATTTCCATCAGCCAGACCACCAAACGCCCGTATGTTGGAATGTTCCACATGCACATGTGTGAGAAACTTGACAAAATGGAAACTGGGTCCATGATGGGTAAACTTTCTTAAAAGACTATGACGTTTGCCTTTTACCATGCGATATGTACATGTTGCACTCACAGGGGTAAAACAGTACTCTCAAATTCAAATTATTTAAGAACTGAAAACTGAAAATTGATTCTCGCAACAGGAGCTCGCGAGAATCGAAACTGATTCTCCTGAACCAAGACAAATTTTAAGGCCTGCTGCTGCTCAGTGGTTCTCTCTTGGTATTCCAGCTTCTTCCACCCATAAAACTCTCCGACATGAGGTGACCCTGACTGTCAATAAGTGTTGTTAAATACCAATAAATAAATAAATAAATAAATAAATAAATAAATAAATAAATAAATAAATAAATAAATAAATAAATAAATAAAGGTGACTTGTAGGCAATATTACATTGGAATCTATAATTATTTCTGTCTTAATTATTTGTCTGACCCTTATGGGGAATTGGTTAAATCCATCCAGCTCTTTACACTGAATTTTTCTTGTAAATTATGCAACCATTATTTTCTATTTCCAGATAATTTGTTATAATCCTCCATTGGAATGACCTTTAAGAAAAATTAAATATCTGTTTCTCAGGCCCTCCCACATGGTCCTTTTGGCTGCCACAATGTAAACTTAAAAAAAATAAAAATTAAATGGTTTTAAGTTCATAAAATTGATGAATTTGTCCCTTGAGTGCAACAAGGCTTTGCAATGCTTTAGCATTGCAAAGCCTTCTTGCTCTCAAGGAACGAAATACACCACCACCCATGCTATTCCATAGATTGAGGCCTAAAACATAAACCAAGAACACAAACTTTTGATGGCAAAGAAATAATTACAGAAAGAAAAAATAAAATAAAAAATCGCTCGCAATCAATTTTACAAATATTTGCCTGAGAAACAAAAGATCTACTTTGTGTGGCCAAATATAAACTATTTTTGGTTAATTAAACAATTTCTGTTTGTGCAGTATGCAAATCATTTAAATAGGTAAATGATTAAATTGGCTGATTATTTGACAACCCTCAGCATTCGGACCTGAAAATGTCTAAATTTCAACCAGCAATTTTTCCCATAATATCACTAGATTTTTTACTCATTTAATCTAGAGCTGTCCAGACTATCAGTTCTCGTAGTTGTTCAAGTGCCAGCATTAATCAATGTTAGTCGATTAATAGTCATTTCCCACAAATTCAACAAACAATCTCTAATATACTTCCAAAACAAATTTATAACTGATGATGTTTGAATGTGTGCACTTCTGTGTTGAGATAAAATGGAAACACCAAAATATCTTAAATTAATATCTGGTCTGAAGAATTCAAACAGAAGAATATTTCTGCAAATGTTTCATTTCTATAATTAATTTCCAGAAATTTTAAACAAGGCTTCTACACAAGTTACAATTTAGTACTACAAGTGAACTGACCATCATTGTGTGTCTTGTGACAGTTTTCTCACTTTCGCGGTTCGGATTGTTCCAAGGGGTTGTTGGATTGTACAAGACCAAAGATTCTATTTATTATGCAGTCTGCAGTGACTTCCCAAACCGCAAACATTTATCCGCAGGTACAAACATATTCTTTAGTACTGATTAACAGAGTGCTGTTTAACTCTTAGAAGCCGGGAGACGAGTTTTCTTGCCTGTGATGTAATACGGCAGGTAATCTGCCTGTGACGGTTTGGCTATCTTTGGGCTGGGGGAGAATTAAACACTGAACAGGTGCTTCTAGTCAAGTGTTGTCTGCCTGAATAGGCAGATGACACTTGACTAGAAGCACCTGCTTTACTGTAAATTTTTTCGCGGTATGTCATGTTCAATAAATTCATTCTGATTCCCCGGCTTCTAAGAGTTGATACTGCAAAGAACAGAGATTGGTCAAATGGAAAGGCTCAGTTTTCTAAAACTACAGTTACAGTTCAAGTTTAATAGTTTAATAATCTAACCGTTCATTCACTTCATTATGCAGTACAATTTAAACCCGACTTGTACCACTTTAAAAATGAATGACGATTGACTAAAAACAAAAACCGTTGACTGCCACGACAGTTAACAGTCAGTTGACTAATCAAATAATCGTGACAGCCCAAATTCTGTCATGTATGACCAAGCTCGATGAGCTCTGTCAAACAGGATTGAATTAGTTAAATTCCTAATAACGTGATGCAGCTTATAATTTTGATTTTTTATAGTCAGTGTGCAGAGGGTTAATTTGTTGTCAATGAAAATCATGGAATTTTACACAAATCAATCCTGGAAAGTCATGGAATTTGGTATTCAGAAAAGTGCAGTAGCCCTGGTAATAAACATTAACAAAAAAAAATTATGGGGAGCTGTTTCAGTTCTGCATATTGTGTAAAACTTTTTTTTTATTATTTCAGAAACTTGGCAGAGACAGTCCACAGTCACATAATGTAAGTGCCTTTATATTGATTTATCTAGCTGGTAGAGTGCTGAATTATTGTCTCCCGCTTCTTGAAAAAAAAACGGAGATGGTAAATTCGGGGTGTCCTTCCGTCCTTCCGTGTTTTTCGTTTCCAGACTCTAAGTTTCCTTACATTGACCGGATTTCGATGAAATTTGGGTAGTAGATCACTTTCGTCAATTGTGGGTCCAAGTTCGAATATGGGCATTTTCCGCACATATTTAATTAGGTTGCTGAAATTTGATTGGTTGATGGTTTCCAGACTCTAACTTTCCTTAAAATCAACTGATTTCGATGAAATTTCATATATGGATTACTTTTATCAATACCTAGGTCAAGTTCGAATGTGGGAAATTTTGTACCGAAAATCTGTCCGTTTGCCTGTCCATCTGCCCCGTGTCAACGCACCTCAGACTAAAAGCCATATTTATGAACCGATCTTCACGAAACTTCTTGGGTATCTTGGTTATCATTGTGAGACCAGAATATGTGTTTTGGGGTTTAGTCCAAAAGTCAAGATGGCCTCCAGCGGCCATTTTGTTCTGAAATTGGGTGTAATCAGTTTTCTGTACAGAACTTCTATATGAAAGTTCGGATTTGAATAAATTTTTGTATGAATATTTAGTAACATGCAATACATCACATATAATATGGGTTTTGTTCTCGTGCAAAAATTATGCAAATTAGGGAAACTTTGATTTATTCAGTGCTACTACTAATACACAGTTAGGGCACACCTTCCGTGTTTTTCGTTTCCAGACTCTAACTTTCCTTACAATCAGTTGATTTCGATGAAATTTGGGTAGTAGATCACTTTCATGAATTGTGGGTCCGAGTTCGAATATGGGCATTTTCCGCGCATATTTAATTAGGTTGCTGAAATTTGATTGGCTGACGGTTTCCAGACTCTAACTTTCCTTAAAATCAACCGATTTCAATGAAATTTTATATATGGATTACTTTTATCAATACCAAGGTCAAGTTTGAATGTGGGAAATTTTGTACCGAAAATCTGTCTGTCTGCCCTGTGTGTCAAAGCAGTCCGGTGACTAAAAGCCGTATTTATGAACCGATCTTCACAAAACTTCTTGGGTATCTTTGTTATCATTGTGAGACCAGAATATGTGTTTTGAGGTTTGGTCCAAAATTCAAGATGGCCACCAGTGGCCATTTTATTCCGAAATTGGATGTAATCAGTTTTTTTGTAAAGGACTTCTAAATGAAAGTTTGGATTTGAATAAATTTTTGTATGAATGTTTAGTAACATGCAATACATCACATATAATATGGGTTTTGTTCTCGTGCAAAAATTATGCAAATTAGGGAAACTTTGATTTATTCAGTGCTACTACTAATACACAGTAAATGCACACCTTCCGTGTTTTTCATTTCCAGACTCTAACTTTCCTTACAGTCAGTCGATTTTGATGAAATTTGGGTAGTAGATCACTTTCATCAATTGTGGGTCCAAGTTCGTACATGGGCTTTTTCTGCACATATTTAATTAGGTTGCTTAAATTTGATTGGCTGATGGTTTCCAGACTCAAACTTTCCTTAGAGTCAACCGATTTCAATGAAATTTCAGATATGGATTACTTTTCACATCAGTTTAATGTAATATGTCTTATTAATTTTTAGTGATTCTCACAGTTATACTCCACATCACTTTACTTGCTTTGACAGTGACCTCCGTGAATATAAATCTGATAACCACTGTCTGAAGCACTGTCTGTTCTGTCTCTTCTAAATAACATCCACTTGCAACTCAACTATATTCCACTGGATGCATTAATTCCCCTTGAAACTGCTGCCCAGCGAGAGACATGAATTCGCTGAATTTGCTTGTTATGCCTATGACCTCCAAAGAAGGATTCAGGGGTATCTAGTGGAGATATCACCAGTTTGTCTGTCCATACAAATGTTTTGGATTGTAATGTTAAAACCATTGATGAGATTTGGATCTTCTTATGTATGCTGATAGACCCGCATGAGGGAACAGATATGCACAAGGAGCGGGTTCCGTCCCAAAAACTTTTCCAGAGTTATGGCCCTTTTTCACTCTTTCGACTTAAATCTGTATTCACTGCATATTGTGATTTGGAAAAAAGGCTTATTTGATCAACTCATAATTTTAGGGGTTACTTGTGGATGACTTGACAATGCTTCCTTTCGGTATAGCTACCGTGGCGTTATGACACCGTCAGGGGCATATGCCATGCTTCAAGTTGCTCTTGTTTTTGGTTGTCAAAATTTATCCACATATATTTGTAATTGTAAGAAGACAGATCCATAAAGACTAAATGATGTCACTTCAAGCATAATACTAAGTAGATCCACAGAAAATTAAGCCTTTTAGTTGTGGTACCCTCACTTCAGTATAAAACCCAAATATGGGCTTGTCTTAGCAACTCTTGAAACACTGTCCCTCAGATTTGATGCTCGTGAGCCCATGTATCATGTCACTTATAAAGTGTTGGTTGTGTGTGTTGTCCGACATGTTCCTTGGAAAGTCTATTTTTGTGGAGTACAAGAATAGATGGTTTTTTTTTAGCAATTGGCAATAGGTCATTGACATCAACATGTGAAATATAATGCAAAGCAAATGTACGAAACTCCATTGCATGTATTTTCAGAAAGGTAACATCTTTTCATGTTTTTGTCATACTCTCAAGTGCCTAAAAATAGTACAAGGTGGAAAATGTCTGAAAATTAAATAATAGTGCAGGGTAGAAAATTCTTAAGATGTGAGCCAATTTCTGTGCATAGAGGCATTGTGTACTGAGGCATACTGCCCGTCGATGGTTCACTTGTCTTCAACCAATGCTAACCATGCTTGTTAGCTCAACTTGACAAAGTCAAGCTGAGCTATTGCCATCACTTCTCGTCCGTCGGCGTATGTACATACGTACGTACGTACGTTAGTACGTACGTACGTACGTACGTACGTACGTACGTACGTACGTACGTACGTACGTACGTACGTACGTTAGTACATACGTACGTACGTACGTACGTACGTCCACAATTTCCTTTGGCACACCTCACAGGTCGCATTTATGATCAGATTACTTTGAAACTTAGTATGCTTGTTTGGGGTGACCTTTAGATGGGAGCTATCGATTTTCTTCAATTTCCGTCAAAAAATGTTGCCGCGGCCAACGTTCTTAGAACTTAGTTTAGTCAGAAGACTCAATATTTCCCTTTGGCACACCCCACAGGGTACATTTATGATCGGATTGCTTTAAAACCTGGCATGCTTGTTTGGGGTGACCTCTAGATGGGAGCTATCGATTTTCTTCAATTTCCGTCAAAAAATATTGCCGCGGCCAACATTCTTAGAACTTAGTTTAGTCAAACCACAATATTTCCCTTTGGCACACCCTACAGGGCACATTTATGACTTGATTGCTTTGAAACCTGGTATGCTTATTTAGGGTGACCTCTAGATGGGAGCTATCGATTTTCTTCAATTTCCGGCTAAAAATGTTGCCACGGCCAACGTTCGTAGAACTTAGTTTAGTCAGACCTCAATATTTCCCTTTGGCACGCCCTACAGGGCCAATTTATGATCAGATTGCTTTGAAACCTGGTATGCTTGTTTGGGGAGACCTCTAGATGGGAGCTATCGATTTTCATCAATTTCCGTCAAAAAATGTTGCCGCGGCCAACGTTTTTAGAACTCAGTTTAGTCAGACCACAATATTTCCCTTTGGCACACCCTACAGGGCACATTTATGATTTGATTGCTTTGAAACCTGATATGCTTGTTTGTGGAGCCCTCTAGATGGGAGCTATCGATTTTCTTCAATTTCCATCAAAAAATGTTGCCGCAGCCAACATTCTTAGAACTTAGTTTAGTCAGACCACAATATTTCCCTTTGGCTCACCCTACAGGGCACATTTATGACTAGATTGCTTTGAAACCTGGTATGCTTATTTACGGTGACCTCTAGACGGGAGCTATCGATTTTCTTCCATTTCCGTCAAAAAATGTTGCCACGGCCAACGTTCTTAGAATTTAGTATAGTCAGACCATAATATTTCCCTTTTGTACACCCTACAGGGCTTTGAAACCTGGCATACTTGTTTGGGGAGGCCTCTAGATGGGAGCTATCGATTTTCTTCGGTTTCTGTCAAAAAATGTTGCCACTGGCAAAAAAAAATGACATTGGTACCAATGATCTTCAATTTTGCCATTTCATTTATAACTTACCAAGTTCAAGTTTGTCAAGTTGAGCTACAGTGTCATTGACACTTTCATGTGGAATTAGTATGTTGGGGAGTCTGACAGTTGCTTGCCATTGCTTGGTGATTGTCTCTGGGTACTCTGGCTTTCTCCACCCGTAAAACTATCTGACACGAGATGACCCTGGCTGTCAAAAATGTCATTAAACCCCAATAAATAAATAAATAAATAAATAAATAAATAAATAAATAAATAAATAAATAGATAAATAAATAAATAAATAACCTACAGGCACTCTTCCATCAATTGCAACAAGGCAAAACCTTATAGATGAAATACTTTCATTTCAGCAGTAGTATGAAGCACGTCCACTGAGTATTTTGTCTTTACTTTACGGGACCTGTTCTTCAGAATAAAACCCAAACATGGGCTTTCAGCTCTTTATCAGTTAACAATTCCATTAAATCCTGTATTTTGCTTGTACCTTACTAATATGATTTGATCATCTTCCCATAAATATCAGTTTTGAACGATGGGATAGCTGAACAATGTGAACTTCTGGAGATAGTGATCAGCGGCAGGTCCGTGCATTCGACTGATTAATAACCCTACAGGGTCAAATAAGGCTCATACAGACAGGTTGTAAAAAAGTAATCAATCATACATGTTTGATTATTAGGCACTGAAAAGAGTGACAATACATGGTGCATAATAGAACTCAACACCAACAGAGTGATGAATTTGCTTTCTTGTTTTTATAAACCGCAATGTACACATCACAGCACTATGATCACAAACATGAACAGTCAATTTTGACCGGATTGCTGTCGCATTAAATTTTTCTGTCTGTTTTTATGATCACCTCAGGGTAATATTTCATTAGAGCTGGTAAGTTTTTATTTTTCAGTTTTTGTTTCGCTTTTGGTCTAAAGGTTTCAGGAAAAAACCTAGGTTTCGGTTCAGTTTTTCTGTGTTAAGAACATGATAAATAACACTTCAGGCTCCTTAATTTGGAAAAAATTCAGCAACAGTTTGTACGACATCACTCACCTGTCTCAGAGTATCTCTTTTGGGTTCAGCCTAACTTCCCTTTGGTCATTCTTAGGTGTTCAAGTGGATAATTTGCTGAACCTACTGAGTCTGAAAAAGACATAAATTAGGGTAACAAATGAATAAAGTTCATCTAATCTATGTTGTGTTCTCATTGTTACATTTTCTCCCTTATTGACTCTTCAATTAGACGAGTCAATAAGGGAGAAAATGTGACAATGAGAACACCACGTATGCTGACAAGTATTTCTGCATTAAGGAAGTTTAAGGAAGTTGCCAGTCCCATTTGCAAGACAAGTCTTTTCTGTTGCAATGAGTCGAGCGATCAAGATAAAAGATCTACATGTGAAGTTACTTTCTCTAATTTCTCACCAGGTAGCAAATCAAACTATTTAACCCTTTACCCAACGAATCGTCCACATCCACCCGCGTAATATCCAAATTCAGCAGTTGAAAAAATATTATTTTTTTTTAAAATTTCAACAAAACCATATCATGTGACCCCCTCATTGGAACGAGCTCGTCGAACTCATTCCAACGAGAGGTCACATGATATGGTTTTGTTGACATTTTTTGAAAAATTTGAAAAAATGATATTTAAAATAATAAATTTTGATATCGTCTGCATTGGGTAAAGGTTAATTTGAAATTTGACTTGATAAAAGGTGTACTTGTGAAGTTTTCTCGATTTTCTCACTAGGTTGGAACATCAAACTATTTGATTTGAAATTCAACTTGATTTGTAATTAACTCTTTAGTATGATTTGATAATTGATTTGAATGAAAATTTCAGATTTGCAAAACTCTGTAGAGATGGTACATGAATATTAAGTGAATCATTTCTTTCATAAACTATCATTTGAATTTGGTGATTTTCACATCAAGAAATAATTCTTATACAAGGATTGTGGTGTGTATTCAATATTACAAAACAGACATTGGGACATGTGCTCGGTACACCATGGATGGAATCTTGATTTTGTGTTTGAACATCACGCAAAAATGCATCTCACTGGACATTGTGCATCTAAGCTGCATTCTGACATGAATGAAATGCTTTGACACAAAACAGTGTCAAGCAAGAAAGTGTTATCAGGCTGCAGAAGGTGATTTTTTCTTTAAAAATATCAGTTTTATTTACTTAATTCAAGTTTAATCATGGTATGAATACTGAACACATCTCTGATAGAAATCAGGACCTGCATTAGAGTTTTTCCTGTATTTCATGTGTGTCAAGGGCAGTCGCAAAATACAGGAAAAACTCCACCTCAGATTATTGCTTTCAGTCCTGCATACTCCACGCTCTTTGTGTTCTTATTCTTTGTGTTCTTATTCCAGGCAACAAATAAAGATCTCAAAATAGAGGTATTTATACTGATCATACATTATTTTTTATTTTACAGCCAGCAAAACCAGACGATATATGTATAGTGTGTTACACAAGTGGCACAACAGGTAAAAACATATTTTGACATTAGGCCTAAAAAAAGTTAAAAATCTGTTTCTCAGGCTCTGTCCTTTTGGCTGCTGCTTGCACTCTTTTGATAACTAATGTAAACTTAAAAAATAAAAATGAAAAATTTACTTATTTTACCCAAGTTAATAAAATTGATAATTTGTTAATTGAATAGCCACTTTGCTAATGAAAATTACTCGATTAACAGGAGCATTCAACTAACTGGGATTGAGCCACTTTCCTGTATTGTAGAGATAAACTTAGCATTTATTCTATTATATCTTGTTTGACAGAGCTCCATGAGCTTTGTCAAACAAGATATAATAGATTAAATGTCTGCATTGAATATACTGAGGCCAAATAGGTCTATAAACAAAGGAAAACTGGAGAGACAGGGCAATTTCTCGACAGAATGCAAGAAATTTTTATTCAATTCACAGGAGTTTACTCTAACCTATATTCAATTAACAGGTCAAATTTGTACTGGAGGTATGATAAATGGTTTTGTGTTGGGAAACTACATTCAATTAAGAGGGTTATTCAGTTAAGAGATATACAATTACGTGGGTTCCACTGTATATCAAAAATAACATTATATATTAGTATTGGTGTGAGTACATTTATGCTGTTGACACCAAATACCGTACCAATACCAAAGTAAATCCTAAAAATAGTGATACAGAAACCGAACTTGAAATTTCAGTACCACTCAGTTCTATTCTTGTCATAGATTTTGAAATTTTCCTTACAGGATTGGAGAATTCTTATCTTTTGCTTCCTCATAATAAGGTAACACTGCTCCTCAGAGGTGGTGTCTTGTGAAGTCTTGGCTGCCAAGAATTCACAAGAAACCACAGCCAAGGTACTGCAACAACTAAGGCCAAAATCCTGTATGTATGTAACATGTATTCTACATGTACATATTAGACAAGAAAGTTACCAAACGTGGAACTATATCCCTAAGGGTTAAACTCTAGTATATATATAAATATTATGTTTGATTTTAATTATGGGAAATATACTGGTGAATACACTTGCAGGGGGATGTAATTTTATTCTTAAATCATTTTAAGAACTGAAAAATTAATTCTGGCAGTTGGAGTTCGCAAAAATCAAAACCAGTTCTCATGAACTGGGGCAGATTTTAAGGCCTGCTTTCCTGACCGAAGATTGATTGGACCTGGTGTGAGAGACCAGCACACTTGTACATTCAGCCTCCACTCTCCCGAAAGGCTTTTAATAATAGAACCTTTGATGAAAATCCTTAAAAAATGAGACAGGCAATCAGATTAGATTCATTACAGCAATATTCAGTGAGCTGAATATTGCTGTAAAAGATCTTCTTTTCCGAATAGAATGAGAATCATGGTTTAGAATGCTGATATCATTGAGATACCACATTAAAATAGGGAATATTGAGTTCAGATTCTATGAGCTTGCACGTTCAGGTAACTAGGTTGAGCTCCTTAACTCTCTATGCATCCTGTTCCAACCTGTTAAGTGAGGCAGTGCCTATTTACTGTGGTAAACAATCTCTATTTTACTGGTAGAATAGGACCTGGTAACCAATGCCTGGGGTTGAGGTCCTCTAAAATGGGCAACGTGGGTATAAACGATGCTGCAGTCACAATTATCCATTGTACAGATACATGTAGCCTTAACTCTTTGGTCCCCATACACCCACCAACAGCCATTCTTATACAGTGGAACCCTGTTAATTGAATAGCATATTTGCCAATGAAAATTATTCAATTAACAGGACTGTTCAATTAACAGGGATTGTGTCACTTTTCTGTATTCTAGAGATAAACTTAGCATTCATTCTATTATATCTTGTTTGACAGAGCTCCATGAACTCTGTCAAACAAAATATAATAGATTAAATGCCTATATTGGATGTACGGAGGCCAGATAGGTCTGTAAACAAAGAAAAACTGGGGAGAGGCAAGGTAATTTCTCGACAGGTTACACAATTTTTTTATTCAATTAACAGGAGTTTACTCTATAACCTATATGCAATTAACAGGTCAAATTTGTACTGGAGGTATGGTAAATGGTTTTGTGTTGGGAAATTATAGTCAATTAACAGGGTTATTCAGTTAAAAGATATCCAATTAAGTGGGCTCCACTGTATTGCTTTGAAAAAGTTGTCCCAAGTGTATTCTTACTTGAGAACTCTACTGATAGGATGCATTTATCTTGACAGTGTTTTTACATCATTATTGGCTGCCTGTACAGTTAGTCAACAGTAATGAAGAAAACCTGTTAAGTCATCTAAGTTATTGACATAAAATTAATCAGAGGACCTTGGGGTTAACCCTTTACCCAACGCAGACGATATCAAAATTTATTATTTCAAATATCATATTTTTGAATTTTTCAAACAATTTCAACAAAACCATATCATGTGACCCCTCGTTGGAACGAGCTTGACGAGCTCGTTCCAACGAGGGGTCACATGATATGGTTTTGTTGAAATTTTCTGAAAAATAATATTTTTTCAACTGCTGAATTTGCATATTGCGTGTAAAGGGTTAATTAATAGGTAAATAGATAAAGGGTTAATTAAATACCACTACATAACAATCTCTGCCCTGGTGTCAAAATATCAAAATTTTAAGCTGCAAATTCTCCTCATAATGCAACTTGGAATTTAAATCATTTACAGGTGTTTACTCATTTATCTAATGAAATGACCACCTCAGCCTGCATAATATGCAAATTGAGTAGATGAGAAAAAAAAATTTTCATAAAATTTCAACAAAACCATTTCATGTGACCCATCATTGTAATATTGGAATGTGTGTATTGTGCACATTCCATTGAGAGGTCACAAGCTGTGGTTTTTGTTGAAATTTTATAAATTGAAGTAAAATAAATTTTGATATCTTGTGTATTGGGTTAACAGAACTCAGTGAGGATGGTAGTGAAGGGTTCCTTCCGATAATTGACATCAGTGTGCAGAGGGTTACATATCTTTACAAATAAGTCGTGTACCCTGTCCTGCACACTTGATACGTTCCCTATAATTGTTGTGCATTGTTTGTGAAAGGATTGAATTTGTGTGCCACACAACATGTAGACATTATCACATGCCTCATAAAGCCAGGTTGAATGACTTGGACTGCGCAGTCCACATATTACAGAAATACTGTTCATGAAATTAACTGTTAAAACCATTTACAGATATGAAAAGACTAAGTTAAAGTTGCAGAAAATCTTTGAATGTATCCGATTGTGGTCATTATATTGCCATAGATGCTGAAAGTGACCTCAAATATTAAATAAATGACACAATGTCAAATTAAGCTCAGGGTATCATTAATTCAGGCTGTTAAAAAAGTCATGTTTCTCAAGTACCTCTCTCATTCAAAATTCTATCTCATAACAATTTTATATTACAGGGACCGATCAGGACTATTTAAAATACGCTCTAACCTCGGAGTCTTATTTTTTCAATTCATGCGCCAGATTTCAATTTACGGAGTCACACTGCTGTTTGTAACACATACTGCAAGTGTGTAATAGCTCTCATCATTTTCATTTAGTACACTATAGCAAACATTAATCTTCACTGTGGTTTCTGATCAAGTCTTGGCTGCCTATTTAGGCAGCCAAGACTTGATCAGAAACCACAGTGAAGATTAATGCTTGGTAATTAAGACTTGAGGTATTAACTTAAGCACTCTACAACAATGATAAATGATAATCATATATATAATACATGTAAGAGTGTCTCTCTCGATTACCCATCGAAAGAATATCAAAATATGATCTGAGAAGTTACGCGCCAACTGAGATGCCTATTTCTGAGATTTAAGAGCCAGGTCCTGATGTTTCAGAACCAAATACACGCTGGCGCATGCCCAGGTCGGTCCCTGTATTACTCGATTTATTTTTAATGGGTCAAAAGTTGTTACTCCAGTCCTATTTTGATTATGTATATATCTATACTGACTAAAGCTAATTCTTTGAAAAGATTGATGAGTAATAAATATGAAGAAAACCATAATCAGTTGTTGAATCACTAGAATGATTTCCTGAAGTAGAAATTTTAACCCTTTTGTTTCATTTCTGTTTTATAGATTAAAAAAATTAGAAGAACCAAATAAAATTCCTCTTTCCTCATAAACTTGAAGAAAAATTGTCTGAGAATCAAAAAATAAATATTTATAAATATTTATATGCCTTCATGGAAGAAACTTCTGATTGAGACTGGGAATTCTGGGCAGTTCAGACAGGTCTTAGCACTGATGTTTTAATCCTTTTATCACTATCTCGAAATATTGAAATTTTACCCACAAATTTTTAATAAATGCAAATGGGATTTTAACTGGTAGAGTGCTAAATTAATTTTCAAAGGTGATTTGAAATGTGTGTATTTTTTTTAGCTCACCTGACTTTCAGTCAGGAGAGCTATAGTGATCACACACTGTCCGTCGTCCGTCGTCGTCCGTCGTCGTCCGTGAACATGGTGTTTGCGTCTTCTCCTCCCAAACCGCTGAACCAATTTAATTGATATTTGAGATAATAGTTTGTTATGACATCACAATTTGATTTTGTTCAAATCAAGTTGCCTCGCCCGTGGGTAGGGCCACACCCAAAAAGTGTGCTGAAATCTTAAAAAATCTTCTCATGAACCAGCAGTAGCAGAGACTTGATATATGGTGTGCAGCTTCCTTTTGAGGTGTAGACTCAGATTTGTTCAAGAGAAGTTTGTGGGGCTATACATGGAGTCGTTATGGGAGGGGCCAAATTTTTGGCCCCGCCCAAAATTTCTATTTTCCAAACCGAGAGGCTGATTTGAACCAAATTTTATGTGAGGGCTTATTGGATCATAAGTACCTAATTTATGCTGATTTTTTTTTCCCCGTAGCCCCATGGGAACCGCAGGAGCTAAAAATAGAAAAAAATTAAAACGCCCATATCTCCAAAACTGCACGGCACTGAGAATTTTTATTTGGTGTGAAGCTTCCTTAGGACCAACAGAAAGAATTGGTAAAAAAAAATTGCCATCGGTTTTATCATAGGGTACAGTTTCGGGACTTTTGAAAAAGTGCTGAGTCAGCACTTTTTAACACTGTAGGCAATGGGAAAAACATTAAAAAATCTTCTTCTCCAGATCCAGCAGGCAGAATCTTTTAATATTTGGTATGCAACATTGTAGGGTGGATCTGATTCAAGTTTGTTCAAATCGGCTCCCTGGGTTCATATTTGGGCTCAGTATAGGAGCCCGATTACGAACTTAGTGCATTTCAGGCAAATTTCTTAAAAAATCTTCTTCTCCAGATCCAGCAGGCAGAATCTTTTGATATTTGGTGTGCAACATTGTGGGGTGGATCTAATTCAAGTTTGTTCAAATCGGCCCCCTGGGTTTATATTTGGGCTCAGTATAGGAGCCCAAATTTGAACTTACTGCATTTCAGGCAAATTTCTTTGAAAATCTTCTTCTCCAGATCCAGCAGGCAGAATCTTGTGATATTTGGTATGCAACATTGTGGGGTGGATCTGATTCAAGTTTGTTCAAATTGGCTCCTTGGGTTTATATTTTGGGCTCAGTATAGGAGCCCAAATTTGAACTCAGTGCATTTCAGGCAAATTTCTTTGAAAATCTTCTTCTCAAGATCCAGCAGGCAGAATCTTTTGATATTGGGTATGCAACATTGTGGGGTGGATCTGATTCAAGTTTGTTCAAATCGGCTCCCTGGGTTTATATTTGGGCTCAGTATAGGATCCCAAATTTGAACTTAGTGCATTTCAGGCAAATTTCTTAAAAAATCTTCTTCTCCAGATCCAGCAGGCAGAATCTTGTGATATTTGGTATGCAACATTGTGGGGTGGATCTGATACTATTTTGTTCAAATCGGCTCTCTTGATTCATATTTGGGCTCACTATAGAAGCTCGAATTCGAACTTAGTGCATTTCAGGCAAATTTCTTCAAAAATCTTCTTCTCCAGATCCTGCAGGCAGAATCTTTTGATATTTGGTATGCAACATTGTGGGGTGGATCTGATTCAAGTTTGTTCAAATCGGCCACCTGGATTCATATTTGGGCTCACTATAGAAGCCCAAATTCGAACTTAGTGCATTTTAGGCAAATTTCTTCAAAAATCTTCTTCAGATCCAGCAGGCAGAATCTTGTGATATTTGGTATGCAACATTGTGGGGTGGATCTGATTCAAGTTTGTTCAAATCGGCCCCCTGGGTTTATATTTGGGCTCAGTATAGGAGCCCAAATTTGAACTTAGTGCATTTCAGGCAAATTTCTTTGAAAATCTTCTTCTCCAGATCCAGCAGGCAGAATCTTGTGATATTTGGTATGCAACATTGTGGGGTGGATCTGATACTATTTTGTTCAAATCGGCTCCCTAGATTCATATTTGGGCTCACTATAGAAGCTCGAATTCGAACTTAGTGCATTTCAGGCAAATTTCTTAAAAAATCTTCTTCTCCAGATCCTGCAGGCAGAATCTTTTGATATTTGGTATGCAACATTGTGGGGTGGATCTGATTCAAGTTTGTTCAAATCGGCCACCTGGATTCATATTTGGGCTTCACTATAGAAGCCCAAATTCGAACTTAGTGCATTTCAGGCAAATTTCTTCAAAAATCTTCTTCAGATCCAGCAGGCAGAATCTTGTGATATTTGGTATGCAACATTGTGGGGTGGATCTGATTCAAGTTTGTTCAAATCGGCCCCCTGGGTTTATATTTGGGCTCAGTATAGGAGCCCAAATTTGAACTTGGTGCATCTCCGGCAAATTTCTTTGAAAATCTTCTCAAGATCCAGCAGGCAGAATCTTGTGATATTGGGTATGCACCATGCTTAGGGGGGTGAGATTCAATTTTGTTCAAGCCAAGTCCCTGGGTTCATATTTGGGCTCACTGTGGGAGCCTAAATTATAACTTAGTTCAAAATGAGGAACTTTCTTTAAAAATCTTCTTTAGATCCAGCAGTCGGAATGTTTTGATATTTGGTATGCAGCATCCTTAGGGGGTGAGATTCAAGTTTGTTCAAGCCATGTCCCTAGGTCCATATTTGGGCTCACTGTGGGAGCTTGAATTGTAACTTTGTTCAAAATGAGGAATTTTCTTAAAAAATCTTCTTCTTCAGATCCAGCAGTCGGAATGGTTTGATATGTGGTGAGTAGCATCCTGGTGGGGGGGGGGGGGGGGGGGGGGGGGGGGGGATTCAAGTCTGTTAAAGCCAAGTCCATGGGTCCATATTTGTGCTTCCTGTGGGAGCCCAAATTATAACTTAGTCAATATGAGGAATTTTTCTTTAAAAATCTTCTTCTTCAGATTCAGCAGTTGGAATGTTTTGATATTTGGCATGGAGCAACCTTAGGGGGCTGAGATTAAAGTTTGTTCAAGCCAAGTCTCTTGGTTCATATTTGGGTTCACTATGGGAACCTGAATGACAACTTAGTTCAAAATGAGGAATTTTCTTTAAAAATCTTCAGATCCAGCAGATGAATGCTTTTGATATTTTTTATGCAGCATCCTTAGGGGGATAAGATTCAAGTTTGTTCAAGCCATGTCCCTAGGTCCATATTTGGGCTGATTGTGGGAGCTCGAATTGTAACTTGGTTCAAAATGAGGAATTTTCTTTAAAAATCTTCTTCTTCAGATCCAGCAGTCGGAATGTTTTGATATTTGGTGTGCAGAATCCTTAGGGGTGTGAGATTCTGGTTTGTTAAAGCCAAGTCCCTGGGTTCATATATGGGCTCCCTGTGGGAGCCCGAATTATGACTTAGTTCAATATGAGGAATATTCTTTAAAAATCTTTTTTTAGATCCACTGGTCAGAATATTTGGATATTTGGTTTCAGCTTTTCTTAGGAGGAGCAGATGCAACTTGTGGAAATCAATTCTCTGGGTTGATATTTAGGCTACCATGTCAGGTGAGTGCCCTCAGGCCCCCTGGGGCCTCTTGTTTACGAATACTATACTACCAGCAAGGGACCCCTGTATTAGCAAGAATATCTTCATATACAATTGTTTTGATATAATTCATTGGAGAGTGCCTAGAGGCACTCTCCAATAAATTATAACAAAGCAATTTTGTACAAACAGTTTTGTATTTCTACTGCTGAGCAAACAAGCTAATGAATATGGTGTAAAGCCACTATAGTAGCTTTCAGCACTTTTCAATAGAGCCGTGATAGTGGCCCACAGAACTCAACTAATTAACCAATTCAGTCTTGTTTAACCCCTAGCACTCTGGTAGTGCAAGATAAATTTCTCCAATCACTCCATTTTTCTCTTGTTATGTCTCCCCTTCCCAGAAGGGAGACATATTGTTTTAGTGCATATTCTTCTTCTTCTTCTTCTTCTTCTCATACAAACTTTGACCAGGCCATAACTTTTTTGTCTTTTGACCTACGCCTTAGATACTTGGCATGTGGATGTATCACCATGAGCCGGTGTGCAGTGTACCATAGTGACTTTCATGTGACCTTGACCTTTGACCTGAAGGTCAGATTTATGTGTTTTTTTAAGGGAAACATCACACAAACTTTGTCCGGGCCATAACTTTTTTGTCTTTTGACCTACACCTTAGATACTTAGCATGTGTGTGTATCACCATGAACTGGTGTGCAGTGTACCATAGTGACCTTCATGTGACCTTGACCTTTGACCTGAAGGTCAGATTTATGCACTTTTTTAAGGTAAACTGTCTGGACCAGAACTTTTTTGTATTTCGAGTCAGGCTTTAGATATTTGGCATGTGGATGAGGCTTTAGATATTTGGCATGTGGATGTATCACCATGAGCCGGTGTGTAGCGTACCATTGTGACCTTCATGTGACCTTGACCTTTGATCTGAAGGTCAGATTTGTGCTTTTTTCAAGGAAACTTTGTCCGGACCAAAACTTGTTTGTCTTTTGAGCCAGGCCTTAGATATTTGGCATGTGGATGTATCACCATGAGCCAGTGTGTCGCATACCATTGTGACCTTCATGTGACCTTGACCTCATGGTCAAATTTATGTACTTATAGGGAGTAATTGTCCAGACCAGAATTTTTTTGTTTTTTGACCTAGGACTTGGTTATTTGACATGTGGATGTGTCTGAGACCGCATGTCGTGACCTTCATGTGACCTTGACCTCAAGGTCAAATTTATGTACTTCAAATAGGGAGTAATTGTCCAGACCAGAATTTTATTGTTTTTTGACCTAGGACTTGGTTATTTGACATGTGGATGTGTCACCATGAGACCGCATGTCGTCTACCTCAATGACCTTCATGTGACCTTGACCTCTGACCTTAAGGTCAAATTTATGTACTTCAAATAGGGAATAATTATCCAGACCAGAACATTTTCATTTTTTGACCTAGGACTTAGATATTTGACATGTGGATGTATCGCAATTAGACCGCATGTCACATGTAATCATGACCTTCATGTGACCTTGACCTCAAGGTCAAATTTATGTACTTTAAATAGGTAGTAATTGTCCAGACCAGATTTTTTTTTTTTGGACATGTGGATGCGTCACCATGAAACCGCATGTCCGCTACCTTGATGAACTGCATGTGACCTTGACCTCTGACCTCAAGGTCAAATTTATGTACTTCAAATAGGGAATAATTGTCCAGATCAGAACTTTTTTGTTTTTTGACCTAGGACTTAGATGATTGACATGTGGATGTATCACAATGAGACCACATGTTATCATGACCTTCATGTGACCTTGATCTCAAGGTCAAATATATGTACTTTACATAGGGAGTAATTGTCAAGACCAGAATTTTTTTTTTGACATGTGGATGTGTCACCATGAAACCGCATGTCCGCTACCTTGATGAACTGCATGTGACCTTGACCTCTGACCTCAAAAGGAAGGGGAGACATATGTTTTAGTGTGCTAAAACACTTTCTAGTTTAACTACGAGTTTAACCAATTATATCTTGTTTGACAGAGCTCACTAAGCTCTGTCAAACAAGGTATATTTGGTTAAGTATCAAACTGCATTATGGGAAATATTTGCTACTGAAAACTTTGCCATTTTGACATCTAAGTGCTGAGGGTTGAGAGAGCTGATTGAACTCTGCCAAACAAGATTGAATCGGTTAAATTCCTAGTTGCATTACAGTTAAAACTAGAAGTCCTGTCATGAAATGTGCACAAATAGCACGTCGATCTGCGCGTTAATCAACGCGTTATGACCATAGTAAGGCTATCAAATTCTGTACATATGGCCTGTGAACAAGCATTGTTTCAGCCAATCCCTTATAAAAAAGTACCATGGTAAACCATTGTATACCATGGTATTACCAGGGTATTTTAGGATTTACCATGGTTTACCATGGTACTTTTTTTATGAGGGATGGACCTCCGGGTAACCTGGAGGTCCATTGGCAGAAACATTGCCTGTGTTTTCTATGAGTAACTAGGAGAACCTGCCATGCTTTGGATGCCATTCGATATGGCAATTGCACGCAATTCATTCGTGCAATTAAGCCTAGATAAGTGCACAGTTCGTGACAGGACTTCTAGTTTTAACTGTATGAGAAAGATTTTGCTGCTTGAAGTTTCAAAATTTTGATATCAGTGTGAATAGGTTTAAATTATAGTCTTGAGTCCAAATATTCTATGGAAACAGGCCTTTAAATTCATTTATTTTGGGCATGCCCTTTTGGCCTAATTTGGGCACATTGAAACCAGAAATAACAGCATGTAATTAGCTCACCTGACTGAAAGGGTGAGCTATTCTGATCACTTTTTGACCATCGTCAGTCGTGAAGGTGGTGTTTGGGTCTTTTTCTCCCAAACCACTGGCCACATTTTAATGAAATTTCACATGAGTAGTGGTTATATAGGGGCATTTGGGTTTTTCTTCAGATTGGGTTTCTGCTCATATTGAGGAGGGGGTGGGGCCAAAATGCCTCAATTTAAAAAAAAATCTTCTCTTAAACCAGCTGTAGCAGAGACTTGATATTTGGTATACAGCTTCCTTTTGAGGTGTAGACTCCAGTTTGTTCAAGAGAAGTTCGAGGGGCAATATTTGTCGTCGTTACGGGAGGGACAAGAATTTTTGCCTTGCCCAAAATTTCTATTTTCCAAACCGAGAGGCCGATTTGAACCAAATTTGATATGAAGTATTAATGGGTCATAAGTACTTGATTTATGCCCCCCAAAAATTTCAAAATACCCTGTGGGAACCACAGGAGCTAAAAATAGAAAAAATTTCAAACGCCCAGATTTCCAAAACTACACGGCTCTGAGAATTCTTATTTGGTGTGAAGCTTCCTTAGGACCAACAGAATGGAATGGTAAAACAAAATTGCTATCGGTTTTATCATAGGATACTTTTTCGGGACTTTGAAAAAATGCTGAGTCAGCATTTTTTAACACTGGGTAATGGGGAAAATATTTAAGACTCTTCTTCTCCCAAACTACTGCTCCAAAAGCTTTCAGATTTCACATATAACATCTTTGGAAGATTGTCTCACATGTTTGTTGAAATCAAATCCCTGGGTCCATATTTGGGCTCTCTATTGGAGCCCAAATGTTCAAATTAGTGGCATATGAGGAATATTCTTTAAAAATCTTCTTCAGATCCACCAATAAGAATCTTTTGGTATTTGGTATGCAGCATTCTTAGGGGGATGAGATTCGCGTTTGTGCAAGCCAAGTCTCTGGGTTCATATTTGGGCTCCCTGTGGGAGCCCGAATTATAACTTAGTTCAAAATGAGGAATTTTCTTTAAAAGTCTTCTTGTTCAGATCCAGCAGTCGGGATGTTTTGATATTTGGTATACAGCATCCTCGGGGAGGTGTGATTCATGTTTGTTCAAACCAAGTCTCTGAATCCATATTTGGGCTCCCTATGAAAGACCGAATTGTAACTTAGTTCAGTATGAGGAACATTCTTTAAAAATCTTCGTCTTCACATCCACCAATAAGAATCTTTTGATATTTGGTATACTGTATCGTTAGGGAGGTGAGATTCAAATTTGTTAAAGCCAAGTCCCTGGGTTCATATTTGGGCTCCCTATGGGAGCCCAAAATTATAATTTAGTTCTATATGAGGAATTTTTTTTTCTTTTTTAATTTTTAGATCCACCTGTCAGAATGTTTTGATATTTGGTAAATTGGTATATGGTTATCTGAATGGGGCAGATGCAAGTTTGTTCAAATCAGGACCCTTGGTTGATAGTTGTCAGTGTCAGGTGAGCGCTCTCAGGCCCCTTGGGGCCTCTTATGTTTTATTGCCATGTCTTTCTTTGAGTTTCTATTTTCATATTATGATGGAAGTTATTCTCAAATGTATAAGAGGCAGACAGAATTTATATATTTTTATGCCCCCCCGGCCTCTTTGAGGAGGGGGCATTATGTTATCACCATGTCCAGTGCGATCCGTCATCTGTCCGTTAACTTTTTGCATTCCGTCAATTAACTAAAGTTCTACCAATTGGATCTTTACCAAACATCATATGTGGGTTAGGTATGATGAGTGGAAGAAGCCTGTTTATTTTGACCATGATGTGCCAAAGGTCAAGGTCACACTGACCTCCAATGTTAAATACACTTTTTTTGTTTGTACTTCTATCCATGATATTGCAGGAGAGGCATATGCCATGCTTCGCGTTGCTCTTGTTCTTGATGTCTTCACACCTTCTCTAATTTGGGCACACCTGTAAATGGTGTGAGATTGGGGTAATCTAAAGGCCTTATGGAAATGTATTGATCTTCATCCTTTTTTTTAGCTTAACTTGACATAGTCAAGATAAGCTATTGCCATCACGCGTGCGGAAGTCTGTGAGTCTGTGACGTCTGTTCACATTTTCCTTTAGCACGGGCTACACCCTGCAGTTCTTGTCTGATCATCACAAAATTTCATATGCAGGTTTGGAGTCATGTCTAGATGAGAACGTCCCCTTTTGGTCGCGATCGGGCAACCAGTATGGCTGCCCGAGCCCAAAACCTGAAAACCACTAGCACAGTCTACAGGTCGTATTTATGAAGGGATTTCATTGTAACTTGGTAGGATGCCTCTGTATAATGCCTAGATGAGAACGTCCCCTTTTGGGCATGATCTATCAACCGTGATGGCTGCCCAAGCCCAAAACCCAAAAACTTTTAGCACAGTCTGCAGGTCAAGTTTAATGTGGAGGGATTTCATTGTAACTTGGTAGGATAACTCCTTATGATGTCTAGATGAGAATTTCCCCATTTGGGCATCATCTGCCAACCGTGACGACTGCCCGAGCCCAAAACCCGAAGACCTTTAGCACAGTCTACTGGTCATATTTATTGAGGAATTTCATTGTAACTTGGTGGGTTGACTTCATAAAATGTCTAGATGAGAAAGTCCCCTTTTGGACGTGATTGGGCAACTGTGACGGCTACAGGGGCCCAAAGCCCGAAAACCATTAGCACAGTCTAGAGGTCATATTTATGAAGAAATTTCATTATAACTTGGTAGGATGACTCCAAATAATGTCTAGATGAGAACGTCCCATTTTGATTGCGATTATGCAGCCTTGATGGGTGCCCGAGCCCAAAAACCTTTAGCATAGGCAAAAGGTCATATTTATGGAAGGATTTCATTGTAACCTGTTAGGTTGACTCCATATAATGCTTAGATGATGACATCCCCTTTTGGTCGTGATTGGTCAGTTGTGATGGCTACAAGTGCCCGAAGCCCGAAAACCTTGAGCACAGTCTACAGGTCATATTTATGAAGGGATTTCATTGTAACTTCTTAGGATCACTCCAGATGATGCCCAGATGAGATTGTCCCCTATGGTTGCGATCCTTCAACCATGATGGCTGCCCGAGCTCGAAGCCCGAAAAACCTTTAGCACAGTCGACAGGTCATATTTATGAAGGGATTTCATTGTAAGTTGGTAGGTTAACTTCATATAATGTCTAGATGAGAACGTCCCCTTTTGGACATGATTGGGCAACTGTGATGGCTAAAGGTGCCCAAAGCCCGAAAACCTTTAGCACAGTCTACAGGTCATATTTATGAGGGGATTTCATTATAACTTGGTAAGATGACTCCAAATAATGTCTAGATGAGAACGTCCCATTTTGATCGTGATCATTCAGCCATGATGGGTGCCCGAGCCCAAAAAACTTTAGCATAGGTAAAAGGTCATATTTATGGAAGGATTTCATTGTAACCTATTAGGTTGACTCCATATAATGCCTAGATGATGACATCCCCTTTTGATCGTGATTGGTCAGCTGTGATGGCTACAAGTGCCCGAAGCCCGAAAATCGTGAGCACAGTCTACAGGTCATATTTATGAAGGGATTTCATTGTAACTTTGTAGGATCACTCCAGATGATGCCCAGTTGAGATTGTCCCCTTTGGTTGCAATCATTCAACCATGATGGCTGCCCGAGCCCAAAGCCCAAAAACCTTTAGCACAGTCGACAGGTCATATTTATGAAGGGATTTCATTGTAACTTCGTAGGATCACTCCAGATGATGCCCAGATGAGATTGTCCCCTTTGGTTGCGATCATTCAACCATGATGGCTGCCCGAGCCTGAAGCCCGAAAACCTTAAGCACAGCCTACAGGTCATATTTATGAAGGGATTTCATTGTAACTTGGTAGGTTGACTTCATATAATGTCTAGATGAGAACGGCCCCTTTTGGGCATGATTGGGCAACTTTGATGGCTAAAGGTGCCTGAAGCCCAAAAACCTTTAGCACAGTCTACAGGTCATATTTATGAAGGGATTTCATTGTAACTTGGTAGGATGACTCCAAATAATGTCTAGATGAGAACGTCCCATTTGGTTGTGATCATTCAGCCTTGATGGGTGCCTGAGTCCAAAAACCTTTAGCACAGGCAAAAGGTTATATTTATAGAAGGATTTCATTGTAACCTGTTAGGTTGACTCCATATAATGCCAAGATGATGACATCCCCTTTTGGTCGTGATTGGTCATCTGTGATGGCTACAGGTGCCCGAAGCCCTAAAACCTTGAGCACAATCTACAGGTCATATTTATGAAGGGATATCATTGTAACTTCGCAGAATCACTCCAGATGATGCCCAGATGAGATTGTCCCCTTTGGTTGCGATCATTCAACCATGATGGCTGCCCGAGCCTGAAGCCCGAAAACCTTTAGCACAGTCATATTTATGAAGGGATTTCATTGTACCTTGGTAGGATGACTCCAAATAGTGTCCAGATGAGAACGTCCCCTTTTGGTCACGATCATTCAGCCTTGATGGCTACCCGAGCCCAAAAACCTTTAGCATGTCTGTAGGTCGTATTTATGGAAGGATTTCATTGTAACTTGTTAGGTTGACTCCATATAATGCCTAGATGATGACATCCCCTTTTGGTCGTGGATAATCAACTGTGATGGCTGCAGGTGCCTGAAGCCCGAAAATCTGGAGCACAGTCTACAGGTCATATTTATGAAGGGATTTCATTGTAACTTCATAGGATCACTCCAGATGATGTCCAGATGAGAATGTCCCCTTTTGGTTGCGATCAGTCAACCATGATGGCTGCCCAAGCCTAAAGTCCGAAAACCTTTAGCACAGTCTTCAGATCATATTTATGAAGGGATTTCATTGTAACTTGGTAGGTTGACTTCATGTAATGTCTAGATGAGAACAGCCCCTTTTGGACACCATTAGGCAACTGTGTTGGCTACAAGGGCCCAAAGCCCGAAAATCTTTAGCACAGTCTACAGGTGATATTTATGAAGGGATTTCATTGTAACTTGGTAGGATGACTCTAAATAATGTCTAGATGAGAACGTCCCCTTTTGGTCACAATCATTCAGCCTTGATGGCTGCCCGAACCCAAAACTCCAAAACCTTTAGCATAGTCTATTGGTGATATTTAAGGAAGGATTTAATTGTAACCCGTAAGTTTGACTCCATATAATGCCTAGATGATGACATCCCCTTTTGGTCGTGATTGGTCAACTGTGACCGCTTCAGGGGCCCAAAACCCAAAAACCTTGATCACAGTCTACAGGTCATATTTATGAAGGGATTTCATTGTAACTTTGTAGGATCACTCCAGATGATGCCCAGATGAGAATGTCTCCTTTTGGTTGCGATCATTCAACCATGATGGCTACCAGAGCCCAAAGCCCAAAAACCTTTAGCACAGTCTACAGGTCATATTTATTAAGGGATTTCATTGTAACTTGGAAGGTTGACTTCATATAATGTCTAGATGAGAACGTCCCCTTTGGACGCATTTGGGAAACTGACGGCTACAGGGGCTCGAAGCCCGAAAACCTTTAGCACAGTCTACAGGCCATATTTATGAAGGGATTTTTGTAACTTGATAGGATGACTCGTTTTGGAATAATTTCACTGTAACTTGGTAACTTTTGTTGATATACGTTAACTGTGAGGGCCACATACATTAACTGTGAGGTCATATTAACCCACCCCTCATCTCTTTAGTACAGTGTACACCTCATATTATTTTTACCTGCGTTGCCAGCGGCAGAGCAGGTCTAGTAACCTCTCGACTCCGTCCGTCTGTTCGTTCGTCCGTCCGTCAGTCCGTCCAAAACACTTCCGTCAAAGTTTTCTTGGTTTCTATGAAAGGGAATGATTTTATATTTGGTCTGCTGCTTCATAATGATGAGTTGTATCGTGTAAGCAATTTTCAGATCTGCCGTGAAGCCACTTCCTGTTTGCCGATACTTTGAAATTTTACTGTACCCACTGAACATTGAAATTTTCCGTCAAGGTTTTCTCGGCTTCTATGCAAGGGATTGATTTTATATTTGGTCTGCTGCTTCATAATGATGAGTTGTATTGTGTAAGCAATTTTCAGATCTGCTGTGCAGCCACTTCCTGTTTGCCGATACTTTGAAATTTTACTGTACCCACTGAACATTGAAATTTTTCGTCAAACTTTTCTCGGCTTCTATGCAAGGGATTGATTTTATATTTCATCTGGAGCCTGATAATGATCAGTTGTATCGTGTATGCAATTTTCAGATCTGCCATGCAGTCACTTCCTGTTTGCCGATTCAATTGCATGCAGCGACGCAGGTCCAGACCCGGGACTGGTCTTGGCTTGTTATCATAAACATAGCATACAGGGAACAGAAATGAACATATTCCCAATTATCACAATTCTTGTCTTATTTCATAATCCTTTCATAAACATTGAACATTATCCATTTCATCAAACACAACACACAAGTTAAGCTACAGTGTCATTGACACTTTCATTTATTTTCAGGTTTACCTAAAGGTGCATTATTGACTCATAAAGGTGTTGTTGCTATTGTTTCATCATGTGTTAAAATTGTGGTAAGTTTGTAATGAATTACTCATTTTTTCTGGGTTTTTTTTTTAATTCTGTAGAGATTTCATTTGGCACTGCATATTTGGTTCACAGTTATGATCCTCTCTCTTTAGACCCTTTTTCTTAAGATAGATCAAATGATCTGGCAATTGCTAGTACATGTGCATATAGACTCAACTCCAGTTGTATACCCACCCTTGTATTGCCATATCCATCTATACCTCATTACCTAAAGCCATGAAATACTAACCGTGTTGAACAGGGTTCCTGTGGGGCCTTGAATGTAAGGAATGGCATTGAATTGGACAAAAGGAGAAAGCCTTGAAAACGGTCAAAGGGCCTTGAAAAGCACTGAATTATTTTTACTTAACAATGCCGACGAAGTACCTACTTAAGCACAATTTTCTCTGGGTTTACAGTAACTCTGCATGTGGTAAGGTTTAAAACAGTTTGATGTGTTGAGCCTTATCATTAGATTGCTTAAAAAGCAGTGAGTGGTAATTATTGGTATTTAAGTCATTCCAAAAAATTGGTGTATTGCCTGTCATCTGCTGCAACTTCTCTCAAGATTTGATCTTTTTTTGAAAGTTCATTTTCTGAAGTGTTTCAGCATCTACTCAAAACTTGGGGAATTAAAATAAAATAAAATAATCAGGTGGAAATGCACATTGCATGAGGTGTGGATTAAATCCCTCACGTTCACAAACTCCTCAGTTCCAGAGCCAGATGATAGATATTTGACAAAGTGCAAGATGTGCCGGTAAACATTCAATGTTTCCAATTTCCAGCATGTTGTGCCTCGGCATCTTCGAAAACATTGGTTATTATACTAAAATAAAAAATTCATGGGGGAGTGTACATTTCCAGACATTTGATTAAACCCCTTGCATTTTATCAACTGACATGACTAAAAGACAAGACTGCCATCTAGAATTTCCTTGTTAAATTTTTTGGCACATTATAATATAATTACACCCCACATTCCACAGTTTATTATTTAATAATTTCATATTTTAATTTGGGATGACATCTAGATGTTGGCCATTATCTTTTTGCCACATTTAGAAATAAAAAATGGCTACTGCCTTGACTTCTATGATTTCTTTCAATGGCAATTCGTTTGGTACATCCTGTAGCCCATATCCCACATTTGATGAAGTTTCATATACAAGCTTCAGGGTGACATGTAGATGTGAGCTATCGTGTGTTTTTTTTTCAGGTAAGTGTATGAACCCTTTTTTTTTTGAGGTAAAAAAAGAAAGATTTTAATTTGAGAAGTTTTTTGTACAAGTATTGTCCTCTTTTTGAGTTAGTTTAAGGGTTAATAAACCCCAAATATGTGCCTTAAGCCCATCACATAGAAATGCGGCTGCCTCAACTTGAAGGCTTCATATTCTGTGGATGTGTTTCATATAATCATTGAGATTAAATCATTTAGTCTGCAAGGATTTGCTTTGTTACAGACAAGCCTGGAAATAAGCAGACTGTCATCTGCAGAATGAGATCCTCAGAGGGTGAATTTGGTGATGCTACCCTGCACAGCAGGGCTGCATACTAAATTTACCATATGTGAACCTCTATCTGAATCAGGGTCTCGGGCCTAAACAGAAAGAGGTAGCCAGAGGATAAATTGTGGGATTCTATCCCACTGTATTGGATAGCAGCAGCAAATTCACTCTTTGGGGACCTCATAATGCAAATGACAGTTTACTTATTTCCAGGCTTGGTTACAGACACACTCCCATAAATTCTAACAATGCAAAGACAGGTAAACATATTTAGCACTCAGTTAACTCTTTACCTAACAAATCTGCTTCATCCTCCGACGTAATTTACAAATTTTAAAACAATTCAACTAACTCATATCATTGGAACAAACTCTTTGAGATCATTCAAATGAGGGTGTCTTATGATATGGTTCTGTTGAAATTTTGTCAAAAATTTGAAAAAAACTAATTAAAATAAATTTTGATATCATGTGCATTGGGTAAAGGTTCAACCTTAATTGTCCTGAATTCACACCTGACCACAGCCTGTGCACATACAGTGGCTTAACAGTGATTTCTAGTCATGTCTTGGCTGCATTAACAGGCAGCCAAGACTTGACAAGAAACTACTGCCTTTGTAATTTCTTTATTATACCCCCACAAAATGAATTTTAGGGGGGTGGGGGTATATAGGAGTCAACTTGTCCGTCCGTCAGTTGGTCTGCCTGTCGTTGTCAGTCTGTTGCACATGTAAACTTGTGGAGCGAACTACTTCCACAGTTTTAGCCACATTTTCATCAAACTTCACAAAAATGATCAACATGATGAGGGGAGGTGAGTGACATAATTTTTTTCCTGCATGGTTTCAAGATGGCCAACTGGTGGCCATATTGGATTTTTTTTTACTTAGAAAAATTAAATGCCCCTTTTCAGTCACTCACACTAGGCGGTATGCCATAGTGGGGGTATACCGGGCGACATACCATCTCTAGTTGTCCATAGGACCTACTCATGATGGCATGAGGTCATAACAGTCGGAAATAGTCCTTTAACTGGTAGAGTGCTAAATTATTTTTGGGGATCAAAATTTGTTCACATATCCTTGCGTTGTTATAATTTATGGGAGAGTGCCTGTAGGCACTCTCCCATAAGTTGCAACAAAGCAAATCCTTGTAGACTAAATAATTTCACTTCAAACATGATATGAAACACTTCCCCTGAATATCAAGCCTTTGAGCTGTTGTACCTGCACATCAGAGTAAAGCCCAAATATGGGCTTCCATCACTCTACCAGTTAAGGGTTATTAACGAACACACCCAATAAGGAACTCTCCCAGTGATTGACAGTTGTGATGATAACTGAATCATGTAAATCAGATGCAACTCTCTTGATTCTCAAGGCAAACTTTGTAACTAATTAGTGAGCTTACACATTAACACAAAGACAAATGTGTTTAATTTCAGTACTGTGCAAAGATGGAGTTAGGACCTGGTGATACCATGATTTCTTATTTACCTTTAGCACATTCCTATGAGAGATTGTTGGAGGTTTGTATTTTATTGTTATTTTGTCTTAATTTTTTATTCCTTACTAAATGATCATTGACCGAATATAAATATTCATTACCCTCTGAAAACTGCCTAAGCCTGAATGGTCAACAACTTCCAGTTCATATATGATATTTTGGACTCAAGTAACATACACAAAAGCTTATCAGGGCATACCTGAATACCTCATGGTGTCTGAAAGAGGTATTCAAACATTCAAATTATACAACCTGCCAGTTTTCTGATAACCATTTGCTTCAAATCTTTTCCTCCCTAATAATAAACATTCAAACACACCTCCCTGAAAATTCTAAAAAATACAATTCAAAGGACTCTGTGTCATAAACATAAGTTCAAGGTTACTGACCATCATCTGTTCCAACTTTGTCCTGTCCATAAAAAAATAATTCAATGGACAGATCTTGTTGAAACTATTGGACAGTTGAAAAAACTGCAGTTTTATTTTTTAGAGCCTGGACTCCCTTGGCTCTGGAAGAACAATAGAAATATTGTATTTATGTTGCGAGTTCTACTCCAAATCATGGAAAAATAAGATGCCGAACTGATGTGAATCCAGTCACTAAAACACCAAGAAAGTGTTGTTGAACCCTTTAATAATAATAATAATAATAATATAATAATAATAATAATTTTATAGCCTGAAATCCATACATACTGCTCTATGGCTGTACTAAAAAAATGAAGTAGAGTTTGTGGCTGTGAGTACAAATGTCTTGTGTGAGTCAGTCGGGTAGGTTAAGCCATGGCCAGCAACCAATCCAATGCTGGCATCTGTTCTGGGGTGTGGGGGGAGGACATATGAGGGGAGGGGGGTTGGATACGATGAGCAGAGTTTATGCTGCTTGTTGCTATTTTCTATCTATATCCACTGGTGTGACTGCATGAGTGCGAGTGTAGTGTTTTTCGCAGTGTGAATCTTACGAGTCGGTCAAGACAGGGGCAAGCCACGAGCAACATCCAGCAACCATGCTGGTATCTTTTCTGCATGTGGGGGGGGGGGGGGGGGGGTGGGGGCAGTGAACACCTAACAGTGTGCAGGTTGGCCTTCACTGATGGTCTTATTCACAAAAGCTGCATTTTATTATTTAGCCCTCTGCACACTGATGTCAAACTATCCATTCTTTTAAGTGACAATTTTTCCCACAATGTAATGAGCTCTGTCAAACAATGTTGATTTGGTTAAATTCCAGGTTACAATATTTCAGGGGCAAATTGTACATTACTGCCCATTCCAGAAGGGAATAATATGTGTGGTGCCCTTTGGTCAAATGGCAATTACAGGTGGGGTGGGGGGTGGTTGGGGGGGGGTTGGGATGTGAATTGTAGTTTGGGAGGGGCAGGAGCTTGAAGAAATGGGAAAGCTAAGGATGTTCAAACTAATGATTTACAAAATCACTGAAAATCACCCTCAAGTTCCCTGAAAAATATTTTTCTGAGGTTAACATGGCATAAAGGCCATCAACAAATTTTTAGCCTGTGAACCACTGGGTGCAACCTGGTCCCAGTAGTGGTCCATGAGCTGAAAAGTTCTAGTTCTTGTGTATTGTTTGCAAGCATACTGTGCCCTGAAATTCATCAAATTTCCTTGAAAATCACCCTCAAGATATCTGAAAAAATTTTCTGAGGTTAACATCTCTGCTGTTAATTGAATAGCCACTTTGGTTGTGACAATTATTCGAGTAACACTTTCCCGTATTTTAGATTTGAACATTTATTCTGAAAATTTATTCTATTATTTCGTGTTTGACAGAGCTCATGTAGCTCTATCAAACAAGACATAAATTAAATGCCTGCGTTGGATATATTAGGGCCAAAGAGGATTATAAACAAGAATTCAGTGATTGTCAAGGTAACTCAGGGATTCTTCTGCACTCTTTGGGAAAGGATCTGGGGCCCATGCCATTGGGAAAATTTGTGTCATGGGGGCTCCAAATGGGAATTTGTTTTAGAGGGGAAGAAACAAAGACTAAGAAATTTTACATTTGAATTGAACAGAGAACATAATAAACGATATATCTAATGAAGCAACTGCATGTACAACAAGTAATTCTTAGAACAAAGAGTCAGATGGAATCATTTTCACCCCACTCTCAGTAGTCTCTGTTAAACTATTCTTATACTATTAAAGAAGAACTTGACATTTGCCTTTTATTTCAGACACTGTTAGGAAAGCAATTTAAATTCAAATGAACCATTGTTGTCCTGAACTGGGTGGTTGTAAGGCTTACAACCACCCAGTTCAGGACATCAATTGTGCTTTATATTTTTCCATGAGTGGGGACTGAGATTGTGAAATTTATGGTTGGGAAATTCGAAAAATCATGCCCAAATGCCATTGGGAAAGAGGCCCATATTCGGCTCCTGTAGATGCCTAAAAGAATCCCTGTAACTTCTTGACATATTACTCATTTTAGTATTCAATTAATAGGGGTTTACTCTATAACCTATGTGCAATTAACAGGTCAAATTTTTACTGAAAACCAGTGTTTACACTATAACTTATTGGCAATTAACAGGTCAAATTTATACTGAAAGTATGGTAAATGGTTTTGTGTTTGGAAGTTATATTCAATTAAGAAGGATAATCAATTCAGAGATATCCAGTCAGCGGCGGACCTCTGTATAAACCAAGATATGAGCTCCTCAGATTGGCATTGACACTAACAACTGCATTTTATAAATAAAGTTTGCTGTTTCATTTTCGGTGATTTTGGAATATGATATGTCTTTCAGAATTGTGTTTTCATTACGGGGGCCAAAATGGGTTTCTTCCAAGGAGATGTTCGGAAACTTATGGATGATATTCTCGAACTAAAACCTACACTATTTCCTTCCGTTCCTCGACTTCTGAACAGATTTTATGATAAGGTAAGCAGTTTTTTTTCTTTAGTATATTTTGTCTTCATTTTCTGTTGAATTTAGTTTATCATCCATTGATGCAGTGTTGCTTGCAGGCTTTTAACATACTGACCTAGGAATTAGCCCAGGGAATTAAAAGAGGCCCAAATTATATGAGTGGGCTTATGTTCGTTAGGTCAAGTTGGCAGAACAATTTGGATGCAAAGCTGACACAAAACTAGGTGACTCGGTCAATCACAGAAAAAGATGTATTCTATCTCTATCTAACTAATCGGTCGCATATGCCCACATAATTTACAAATTGAACAGTTGAAGAAAAAAACCCAAAATAATTTCAACAAAACCATATCATGTGACCCCCTCATTGGAACATGCTCATTCCAGGAGGGGCCAGATGATATGGTTTTGTTGAAAATTTTGAAACATTTGAAAAAAAAACAAAAAAAAATTAAAATGACAAATTTTGATATCACGTGCATTCTGTAAGTGGTTCTTTTTCGTTTTATCAACTTGTCAGCATGGTTGTCGTCAATGTCATTCCAAATTACAGGACTCAATTTATTTATAAGGAGGGACTCTGAAATTGATTTTTGAAAAGCTGATAGTTGGACTTATTTTCAATTATGGGCTTATTCACCAGTCAGTTCGGTATACCCAGTCAGCAAAACTTTACTTTTGAAAAGAGTTCTGTACATAGTATAAGCTGTTTGTAACAAAATGAATCCCAGTAAACAGTATCAACCCTTTCAAAATTGTTTACTCTCACTTGTACTTCAGTTGAAAATTGGTGACTTTTAATAAATGGGTTTTAAAATTATCAAGTGAATGAATGAATGAATGAATGAATGAATGAATGAATCAATCAATCAATCAATCAATCAATCAATCAATCAATCAATCAATCAATCAATCAATCAACCAATCAATCAATCAATCAATCAATCAAAAATCAATCAATCACTGAAAACTGAAAATAATAGAAATTCAAATTTATTTTCAGGTTATGACTGGGGTGAATTCTAGTTCAGTAAAAAAGATGATGTTTGCGATTGCACAGAGTCAAAAAGAAAAAGAAATAAATAAGTGAGCTCCATGTTATTATTATTTATATATTTTTAGCTTGTCTTGACAATGTCAAGTATGAGTTATGGGGATGGGCTTGTTGTCCGTCTGTACGTCTCCATCCACAATTCCTATAGCTCACCCTACAGGCCGCAGCTCTCACCCAATCAATCCCAAATTTCATAAGTAGCTTTGGGGCAGTGTCTAGATGGGAGCTATCAAATTTTTCTGTGAATTTCTTTAAAAAAACATGGCCACCAGCAGTCATCTTAGATTTGGCATATAAATTGTCAACAATTCCATTAGCACACCCTACAGGCTGTATTTCTCACCCAATCTTTTTCAAATTTCATAGGTAGTTTTGGTGTGATGTCTAGATGGGAGCTATCGAATATTTCTGAATTTTGTTGAAAAACATGTCCGCCAGCAGCCATCTTTGATTTGGATATAAATTGTCAACAATTTCATAAGCACACCCTACAGGCTGCATCTCTCGCCCAATCTTTTTCAAATTTCATATATAGTTTTTGTGTGATGTCTAGATGGGAGCTATCAAGTTTTTCTGAATTTCGTTGAAAAACATGGCTGCCACTGGCTATCTTGGATTTGGCATATAAATTGTCAATAACCCCATTAGCACACCCAACAGGCCACATCCCTCACCCCATCTTTTTCAAAATTTCACATGTAGCTTTGTTGTGATGTCCAGATGGGAACTATAAAATTTTTCTGAATTTTGTTGAAAAACATTGTTGGCACTGGCCATCTTGGATTTGGCATATAAATTGTCAACAATTTCATTAGCAGATCCAACAGGCCACACCTCCTCTCACCCGATCGTTTTCAAATCACCCCTCACCCTATTTTTTTGATTTCATATGTAGCTTTGGTGTGATGTCTTTGCTGTAGAAACTTGAGTGAATGACTTAGCATTACTGGATCTTTCTATTTTGTTCAGTCCCTTCTTGGTCAAGTTGAGCTGCAGTGTCATTGACACTTTCATTTCTAGAATAATATTATTTTTGTCCAGTTGACATTGTTAACTTTGCCAGAGGAACTTTTCTGATGTTGTGTCCATGCGTAATCTATTACATCAAAATTTAGTATTCCAGGGCCATACTTCCTTAACCGTTGGACATATTTCATGACAAAACATTATAATAATATTTTTAGCTCACCTGACTGCAAGTCAGTGGGTGCTATTGCCATCACTTTTGTCCGTCATCCATCGTACCATCCACCGTTAACTTTTGCAAACTTGACTTCTTCACAACCACTAGGCCAAATTCAAGCATATATTGCACAGACCATCTATGGAGTATACACTTTCTATTTTGTTTAAATGAAGCAGCTGCCATATTCGGGCTCTGGTTTATCCCCCAAAAGCTTAAAAACCTTCAAAAATCTTCTCACTAACCACCAGAGGGAATGCCTTGATAATTGGTGTGGAACATCTTTTGGTGTAGAAGATTAAAGTTTGTTCAAGGAAAGTTGTTAGGTCAAATTTGGGCTGTCTGTGGGGGCATATCCATTTTGGGCTCTGCCCCAAATTTTTATTTCAAGAACCGGTGGGCCAATTTCAACTTTTTACCACTTTGGCGTGTAGTATAAGTGGGTCCTAAGTAATTGATTGATGCCACCCCAAAAATTTTCACAGCCCAGTGGCAGCAAAAAAAAATTCAAAAACCTATATATCCCAAACCACAAGGAACAGAGAAATGTTATTTGGTATGAAGCATCCTTAGGACAAGCAGAAGGGATTTGTTAAAAAAATTGCCACTGGTTCTATCGGGGTGCCCGGTAGAGAGTATCGAAAAAATGAAGAGTCAGCATTTTTGCAGTAGTTCTTCCTCGAGGAAAATCTCTTTCCCTGAGAATCTTGAATAACATGTAGAATAACAATCATGTTGTTCTTATCACAACATTTTCCTGTCAAACACATTCTTATCTGTTTTTGTTATCAGGAAATGAAATTGTTCAGAAAATTTTATCAAACCCTTTCAATGCTGTCCATATGTTTTTTTCTGTTTTCGTGGATAAAAATTGATCTGATTCCTGTTTGAATATCTTTAATTAAACCCTCTCATGACTTCAATGTGATTTCCAAAGATTTTTATTTCATGTTGAACCCTTTCAAATGTGTGCACATATGTTTTTTTCTGGTTTCTTGGAAACATTTGTCTGATTCCTGTATGCATGTTTTTAATTTAACCCTCTCAAGACTGCAATGTGGGTTCCAAAGATTTTATTGATGCCATGATTAAACCCTTTCAACATATGTTTTTTATGGTTCCTTCGAAAAAAATTGTTCTGATTCCTGTATGAATAATTTAACCCCCTCATGACTTCAGTGTGTTTTCCAAAGTTTTTTAGCTCACCGAAGGGAGCTTAACTTATCATTTGCCGTCCGTCGTGAACTTTACATTATCGACTTCTCCCAAACTACTGGACCAAATTGAACCAAATTTTGTGTGCATATTCCTTATCATATGTCAATTCAAGCTTGTACAAATAAACTTTCCGCGTCCACAAGGGGGCACCACAAGGCGCATTACTCTGATAGCACCCATAAATTTTTTTTTTAAATTAAAAAAAATCTTCTCCAGAACCATCGTTTAGAATCTTTTGATATTTCGTATATAACATCTCTATTGGAGTCAGATTCTAGTTTATTTCAAATCGAGTCTCTGGGTTAATAATTGGGCTCCCTGTAGGAGCCCGAATATTAGCTTTGTGAAATATGAGGAAATTTCTTTAAAAATCTTCTTCTTCAGATTCACCAGTCAGAATCCTTTCATATTTGGTATACAACATCTATAGGGGGGTCAGATTCAAGTTTGTACAAATTGGGTCCCTGAGTGAGTATTTGGGCTCTCTATTGGAGCCCAAAGTTTTACTTCGTGCAATTTGAGGAAATTTCTTTGAAAATCTTCTTCTTCAGATCCACCAGTCAGAATCCTTTCATACTTGGTATACAACATCTATAGGGGGGTCAGATTGAAGTTTGTATAAATCGGGTCCCTGAGTTAGTATTTGGGCTCTCTATTGAAGCCCAAAGTTTAACTTCATACAATTTGAGGAAATTTCTTTAAAAATCTTCTTCTTCAGCTCCACCAGTCAGAATCCTTTCATGTTTGGTATACAACATCTATAGGGAAAGGGGGTGTCAGAATCAGGTTTGTTCAAATCAAGTCCCCGGGTTTATATTTGGGCTCCCTTTGAGAGCCTGAATTTTAACTTAGTGAAATATGAGGAAATTTCTTTAAAAATCTTCTTCTTCAGATCCACCAGTCAGAATGCATTCATATTTGGTATACAACATCTTGAGGTGGGTCAGTTTCAGATTTGTTCAAATTGCTTACCTGGGTAAATTTTTTGGCACCTTATGGGAGCCTGAATATCAGCTTAGTGCAATATAGGGAATTTTTAAAAAAAAAAAAAACCTCTTCTTTAGACCCTGTAGTCAGAATGTTTTCATATTTGGTATACAACATCTCTAGGAGGGTCCGATTCAAGTTTGTTCAAACTGGTCTATGGGTTGATATTTGGCTTTCTATGGCAGCCTAAATTTTAACTTAGTGCAATATGAGGAAATTTCTTTTAAAAGTTTTCTTCAGATCCACCAATCAGAATCCTTTCATATTTGGTATACAACATCTCTAGGTGAATCAGACTCAAGTTTGTTCAAATCGGGTCCCTGGGTTAATATTTTGGCTCCCTATTTGAGCCCAAAGTTTAACTTAATGCAATGTGAGGACATTTCTTTAAAAACCTCCTTGTTCAGATCCACCAGTCAGAATTCTTTCATATGTGGTATATACATTTGTAACATCTCAAGAGGGATCAGATTCAAGTTTGTTCAGTTTGAGTCCCTTGCTTATTATTTGGGCTCTCTATGGGCAGGGTTGGGGCAGGAGGGCAGGGGAGCATGTTAGGTTCAGGTTTGTTCAGATCCATTTCCATAAAATTTGCCTTTGCATGGCTTCATTCCTTTGTGGTGTTGATGAACCATGTCTAACTGAATGTGACCCCAAACACTTCTTTGAACCACTTTGGCCGGTAAGCGATTAAGGTCCCCTCGGGGCCTCGTGTATTTCATGTTGAACCCTTTCATTGCTGTGCACATATATTTTTTTCTGGTTTGTTTTAAACATTTATCTGATTGCTGTATGCATATCTTTAATTTAACCCTCTCAAGACTTCAGTGTGGGTTTCAAAGTTTTTGTTGATGCCTTGATCAAACCTTTTCATTGCTGTGCACATATATGTTTCTTTCTGGTTTCTTGGAAAAAATTTCTCTAATTCCTGTATGAATATCTTTAATTTAACCCTTCAAGGTTTCAATGTGGTTCCAAAGATTTTATTTCATGTAATACTGTTAACGAAAACCTATTTCTGATTTCTTTCAAGATATTTCCTCCCCCCACCCCCCCCCCCCCCCCCCCCCCCCCCAAATAAGCCTCCATAAATTTTCCTTCTGTTTTGTTTATTTTTGATGCTTTAACCCTTTTTGTGCAGACTTTACTGGTGGCAGTGAAATTCTGTTTCTCTAGTTTGAAATCTTTCTTATTCTTTAAAACCACTGGGTCAAATTCATTCATTTATGGCACAGACCATCTTTGGAGTAAACCTTTTCTCCTTTGTTCAAATGAAGCTGCTGCCATCTTCAGGCTGGTGGAGTTTACTCTTCTGATTTTTTCCTCCAAATTACTATATACCTTAGGGTGGGGTTAATGCTCCATAAGCCTAATTTGCTTTAAAATCTTTTTATAAGCCACATGCAATAATGCTTAGATTTCTTGTTTGGAACTTACTTTAGTGATGCAGATTCATTTTTTTTCATAGAAACTCAGTATGTCAAAATTTGGGCTTCAAATTTTGGGCTACTCTCAAAATTTATATTTTCAGATTCACTGGGCAGATGTGAACCACATTTGTCAGGTAGTATAAAACTGGGTCATAAGTATTTAATTTATGCCGGAATTTTTTTATAGGGGGTTGGGGGGGTGGGAGAGGGGTGTAGAGAGTACCACAGTAGTTGAAAACAAAACAATAATTTCGTTCGGTTGTTGTTTTTGGCAAATTTTCCTTCTGTTTTGTTTATTTTTGATGCTTTAACCCTTTTTGTGCAGACTTTACTGGTGGCAGTGAAATTCTGTTTCTCTAGTTTGAAATCTTTCTTATTCTTTAAAACCACTGGGTCAAATTCATTCATTTATGGCACAGACCATCTTTGGAGTAAACCTTTTCTCCTTTGTTCAAATGAAGCTGCTGCCATCTTCAGGCTGGTGGAGTTTACTCTTCTGATTTTTTCCTCCAAATTACTATATACCTTAGGGTGGGGTTAATGCTCCATAAGCCTAATTTGCTTTAAAATCTTTTTATAAGCCACATGCAATAATGCTTAGATTTCTTGTTTGGAACTTACTTTAGTGATGCAGATTCATTTTTTTTCATAGAAACTCAGTATGTCAAAATTTGGGCTTCAAATTTTGGGCTACTCTCAAAATTTATATTTTCAGATTCACTGGGCAGATGTGAACCACATTTGTCAGGTAGTATAAAACTGGGTCATAAGTATTTAATTTATGCCGGAATTTTTTTATAGGGGGTTGGGGGGGTGGGAGAGGGGTGTAGAGAGTACCACAGTAGTTGAAAACAAAACAATAATTTCGTTCGGTTGTTGTTTTTGGCTCACCAACGTTAGTTGTGTGAGCCTATGGCATAGCCCTCATGTCGGCGTCAGCGTCGCGTCCGCTCTCAAATATTTTGAACTTTTGTGTACAGGTTTTGATTTTTTGGCTTTTTAAAATTTTGTTTAGTTTCTGCATATTGCTATGGTGGTTCACTATAACATTTAACTCTTTTCCAGGGTATTTTGTCTTAATTTTAACCCTTTGAATCAAATTTTAGACTTATTTTGATGTTTGCGTGCAGGTTTTGATGGGGTTTTTTTCCCTTTCTTCCAAGTGGAGATTTACCTTGCAGCATATGGCCATGCTTTCTGTTGTATGTAAACATGCATCTTAGGGCTAAGTTTGTATTATTTAACCCTTTTCCCGCTGAATTACTTCAATTTTGGACTTTTATGTACAGGTTTTGGACTTAGGCTTACAGCTTTTTACTTTTTTGTACAGGTTGTGATAAAAAAAAAAATATAAATTGAGGTTGACCTCACTGCATATTGCAGTGGTGGTTACTATAACGTTGATATCTTTCCAGTGCATTTTTTTAAAATTTTAACCCTTTCAATCGATTTTTATTAGACATATTTTGACGTTTGCGTGCAGGTTTTGATGCTTTTTCTTTTCCTTTCTTCCATGTGGAGATTTACCTTGCAGCATATGTCCATGCTTTCTGTTGTATGTAAACATGCATCTTAGCACTATATTTGTATTATTTAACCCTTTTCCTGCTGAATTACTTCAATTTTGGACTTTTATGTACAGCTTTTGGACTTAGGCTTACAGCTTCTTACTTTTATGTACAGGTTGTGATAAAAAAAAAAAAATTTCAAGTGAGGTTGACCTCACTGCATATTGCAGTGGTGGTTATTATAACATTGATATCTTTCCAGTGCATTTTTTAAAAAATTTTAACCCTTTGAATAGATTTTTAGACTTATTTTGACATTTATGTGCAGGTTTTCATGGGTTTTTTTTTCCTTTCTTCCAAGTGTAGATTTACCTTGTAGCATATGTCCATGCTTTCTGTCGTATGTAAACATGCATCTTAGGGCTATGTTGTATTCTTTAACTCTTTTCCTGCTTAATTACTTCAATTTTGGACTTCTGTGTTTACAGGTTTGGATTTTTGTGCTTTTTAAAATAAAATTTTCTTCTTTGCATATTGCTATGGGGGTTCACAATAACATTTAACTCTTTTCCAGGGTATTTCGTCTTAATTTTAACCCCTTGAATCAAATTTTGGACTTATTTTGACGTTTGTGTGCAGGTTTTGATGTTTTTTTACTTTTATGTGCAGGTTTTGAGGTTTGTCTTTCTTCTCTTCCAAGTGGTGACTTACCTTATAGCATATTGCCATGGTTCCTATTTTGTGTTAGGATGCTTCTTGGGGCTATTATTATATTATTTAACCCTTTAGCTGCGTATTTACTTTAATTTTGGACTTTTGTGTGCAGGTTTTGTACTTTTGTGTGCAGGTTTTGATATTTTTTTTTAAGTGGAGTTTTACCTCACTGGCATATTGCCATGGTGGTTACTGTAACATTTTCAGGGTATTTTTCTAAATTTTAACCCTTTGAAACAAATGTGATACTTTTTTGACTTTTATGTGCAGGTTTTGAGGTTTGTCTTTCTGTTCTTCCAAATGGATATTTTTCAAGTGGAGTTTCACCTTACTGTCATATTGCCATTGTGGTTACTGTGACAGGGTATTTTTCTCATTTTTAACCCCTTGAAACAAATGTGATACTTTTTTTTACTTTTATGTGCAGGTTTTGAGGTTTGTCTTTCTTTTCTTGCAAGTGGTGACTTACCTTGTAGCATATTGCCATGGTTCCTATTTTATGTTACGATGCTTCTTGGGCTATATTTTTATACTGTACCAATGACCCAGACATAGCTGGTGCTAACTCTTAAAATATAGGGCCAAACACAAATTTTGCCCCCCCCCCCCCCCCCCCATCCCCAAAATTTGCATCTAAAACCAAAGAAAACATGTCCTGAATGGCCCTCCACACTTCACCTCTACTGCGCATGGGCAGTGTCAAGGACGTTCCGAAATTGGTGCCATTAATCATTCTTAGTTTGGCCCTTCATCAGTTAACATCTGACTGATCTTTGTGCTTGTAAATCTCAGTTTAAATGATGCCAGACACATAAATATTAGTGAAATGGTGATTCTAAGGAGGATATAGAAGGAGGAGAGGAAAAATGTGTGACAGAAAATTATCAGGGCTGTAACTTAAAATTTTTTAATGAAATTATATTAAGTTACCTATTTTCGAGGCAGCAGCCATTTTGTTGTCATTCTTGTTATCAAGTTACACTGATTTTTCAGTGTTTTCCTCTCTCCCTTTCCTTTAAGTCCCCTCTTGCTATTCTCCCATGCTTTTGGCATATTTTCTGTAATTATTATTACTAAAATTTTTTGGGAGTTTTAGCTGAATAACAGAATGAATTCTGTTCTTTTCCCCATGTTTACGTCTTCACCTATGGGTGGTAAGGCGTTGTGTTCTGCATCTACCATCTGATGTTCTGCAGTTTCTTCCCTGGAAGTCTCTGTTTTGCATCAGATAGTGTATTATTGGTAACTGATTTCGGGCCTGGGTGCCTGGAGTCTTATTTTAGTGTTTTTACACTTATTGTTTACATTTACAACAGCCCTCTGTGTGAGGGGGGATTTCTTGAAAATAATATCTTGATGTTAATTTAATCATAACTAGATACATTATTATTGTTCGTAAGTGTTGCATAAATTGTTTAAAATATTTTTAAAATTTTTGTCCACACTTAAGCTTGGGATCCATTGGGGCTCAACGTTACTTTTCAGAAACTTGGGCTGTTCTGAAAAAATATTTTGATTTCAATTATTTTTTCTATGTTAATGGATCATATTATTATGTATTTTGATTGTCAGGGGTTGGTGCGAGTACCAGGACTTTGTTTTCTTTTCACATTGAAAGGATTTTGATCAATTGTAATAAGAGGAAGTCTTCCTCTGACTTTTATAATCATTCTATATGTAGTCAGTGTACTCGCATTAACTCCTGTTCTGTATGTGATGATTTCGATGACAACATGGGAAGCGTATGTCACGGTATGTTAGTGGGGAATTGGACATTCCGGTCCTTTTCCCGCAGGGTCACTCTACTTTATCAATTTCTATTTCAGACGATCAAGATTAGGGTGATGTATCCGTGATGTCTTCCAACAGTGTGCCTCCGTCGTCACAATTAGTGAAGGGCTAGCGGAAAAGTGCTCATATAAATATGCCAATTGCCTAAGAGGACCCTAGTAGGTTCGACAGCCTTTGACGTCCGCTAGCTCGCCCGGTGTAGCGTCCATTCATCGAATGGTTCGGCAGCCGGGTTCGTCCGTTGCGGTCTAGAAGGTGTTTTGGGGTGATGCAAGCACTATAAATCAACCAAATGCACACCCAGTGACAGCGGATTAGAGGGAGAACGGAGGAAGCCTTTTAGTCCGGTTCCTAGCTCGTTCAGGTCCATCCGGACGGCGAGCGAGAGAGGCCCCTCTCTCGTACAACAACATCTGGCCCCAGATGTTGTGGTACAAAATGTTTCGCATTCGGAGCATACGTCTGCCGCTCGGGACGCTCCGACATATAGTCAGTCCGGAGAGACTGTCAATAAGGCTTCCTCATTCTCATGGTAGCGCACACGACCGCTCTTGGCTACGTGACCTCGGATATCCAGTCAGCTTCGCCAGTCAGAGAATCATCGGCGACCAGGTCACACCATCCGGTAGCCAGGGACACGAGGCCTGCAGACTCCGGATGTTCGCATAGGAAAGTGTGCGGGAGTCAACGTACACGGAGCTTCCGGCGGCAATGCATCGTAAGACCACTACTGCACAGGCCTCGGGGACGGACGTGCTATCCTAAATAGCACAGCTTATCGCAGCATCCCAGCAACAACTGAATCTGTCGCATAATGTATTATCCGACGATGCTGGGTCGGGACGCTCCGCAGAAGCGGGTACGGACGTCCGAAAATTTCATCCGGTCCGACGGGATACCGAAAGGGATTCGGTGGATTTCGAGCTTTCCCTTTTGGAACAACATATGCTGTTGTGTATGTCATCTGACTTGATCTTCTACAGGTTCTTTCGTCGGACCAGAATGCTGCGATGCCGGATAAGAAACTGATAGCGTCGGTGGACTTAGAAATTTTTGGTTCGGTTCAGGGACATCGTCCCTCAGTTCCGACATAGTCCAATAATGTCACACAAACTTTCGAATTATTGAATGACGCTATATATTTATTATTATATGCTTGCTATTACCAAGCATTTCTGGTTTCTTGTTCACAAAGTTACGGAGATGTCTTTCAAAAGTGTGCCTCTGTCGTCATAGTTAATGAAGAGCTAGCGGCAATAAGTGCTCATGGAATATGTCTATCGCCTAAGTGGTCCCTTGTAGGATCGATGGAGTGACATTCGCTAGCTCACCCGGTGTAGCGTACATTCATCGAATGGTTCGGCTGCCGGGTTCGTCTGTTGCGGTCTAGGAAGGAGATTTGGGTAATTTGAGCATTATAATAACTTTAGTACTCACCCAGTGACGGCGGATTGAGGACAGATCGGAGGAAGCCTGTTAGTCCGGTTCCTGGCTCGTCCAGGTCCGTCCGGGCTGTGAGCGAGAGAGGTCCCTCTCTCATCCAACAACATAGGGGACCACATGTTGTGGTTCAGATATTTTACATTCGGAGCATATGTCCGCCGCTCGGGACGCTCCGTTATATTGACAGTCCGAGAGACTGTCGATAATGCTTCCTCATCCTCACAGCAGTGCACACGACCGCACATTGGCTACGTGACCTCGAGTATCCGACCAGTTTCGTCATTCAGTGATTCCACGGCGAACAGGTCACGCCATCCGGTAGCCAAGGGACACGCGGCCTATACACTCCGTTCGCTCGCATAATAGTAGTATGCACGGGGTAACGATCACGGAGCTTCCAGCGGCAATGCATCGTAAGACCGCTTCTCCACAGGCCTCAGTGACGGACGTGCTATCCAAGTTAGCACAGTTTTTCGCAGCATCCCAGCAATCGACAGTTTCTTGGTCGGATCAGGAATTATCCGACGGCGCTGGGTCGGTGCGGTCCGCGGTTGCATTAGGTTCGGACGACCGAATGCTTTATAGGGTCCGACAGGATGGCGAAAGGGATTCGGACGATTTCGAGTTTTCCCTTCCGGAACATCGGAAGCTGCTATACATTTCTTCCGGCATTATCTTCCAGTGGTTGTTCCTTCGGACTACATTGCTGCGATGTTGGATAAGAGACTTATAGCGTCATTGGACACGGAATTTTGGATCGGTTCTGGGACATTGTCCCTGACTTACCGACACAGTCCAATAATGTCATTAGAACATGTGTATTATTTATCGACGTTATATATATATATAAGCTTGCTACCAAGCATGATAGTTTAGTTTCTTGTCCGCAATGCTCAATTCTGCCTTTTATCATTTATAGGAATAATTTATTTTGGCAGAACAGGGCATACCGAGAGTTCATATGCGTCTAGACGGCGTGGTTAAAGACTGCAAATTATCTTTTTCGCTGTTTATGTCTTTTCCAACCACAATGTTGGAAACGACAATGATGTCTAATAGACTTAACTTAGACACTCTATCATACGTAATCCACCTTACTGAGGCGTTTTCATTACGTCTTCAAGAGAAAGAATTCCGGGATATGATCCTCAATGTGCTTTCTTTTGAGGGCAGTAGTTTGTTCACGTATAACTCCGCCCTTCAGTGGCTACCTGGAGTTGGTTAGACGTGACGCAGCCCTAGCTACATCCACGCGCGTGGATAGTAAGGTGAAGAATTCTCTCAGAGTCGCTTCGGTCTCGGAGAAGCTTCTCTTCGACGGCAACTTTTCAGCAATCCATGAATTGCTCGATTTACACGTTCTCTTGTTTATCTAGTGTAGCAAGAGATTCAGACTGGGGCAAACATTCGGTGGTTGACTCAGAGAGTGCCACTGCAGTTGCCGGATCCGAGTTTTATAATTATGACGGTTGCCAGTCAAACAGGTTGGGATGCAATATTGATTCCAACGGATTCGAAGTGCCAGGGTCTTTGGGTTCCGCAGTCTCTAGGCAAGCACTTATCTTCCACGGAATAATGTTTTTTAGGCTTGCTTTATGTCATTGGATGAACATTATTCAGAAACGCATGTCTAAATCCTGTCCGATAATACGACAGTAGTGGCGTATCTCCGGAACCAGGGAGGCACTCATTCGTTTCCGTTATTCAATTTAATGGAAAGAATCCTTCTGTTTGTTATAGTACACCAAGTTCTGCTTCGGTCCGTCATATTCCGGGTCGTCTGATTGTATTACCGGACTCCCTTTCACTTATGGGTCGCTTGTTGCCGTCAGAATGGACTCTCAACAAACAAGTATTCAATCAGATTTGCTATCAATGGGAGTGCCCAATGATAATTTATTTACGACACAACTTGCTAATCAATTGCAGACGTATGTGTTTACATGTCCGGATCTCTGAGCTTATGTTGTTAACGCTCTATTGATCTAATAGGACGGAATGATAGGATATGCGTATCCTCCTGCGCTGTTGTTTCAGCAAGTATTGCTAAGATAAACAACCACAATACATTTCTGTTGATAGCATCTCTGTCTTCACAGAGACCGTGGGTAAATTTACTCTGAGGTCTACTGTGGGACTTAACGCGAAAACTTCCTCCATGAGAGGATCTTTTTTCGCTGGGAAAAATCGTGTCATCTTCATCACAACCCGCAGGGTCTCAACCTTCACGTATTCCGTTGTGTGGTCCTTATTGCATTGTAAGCATTGTACTGGACGAGCTTTGGACGCGATTTCTTACTGTAGGAGAACCTCTTCTTCGCTATACTATGCGGCTAAAGTGGAGGCTCTTCCGTCGTTGGTGTAGGGATCACTATGTTGATATTGTTGATCCTTCCATACTAGTCATTGCAACTTTCTAGTATACTTGTTTGACAAGATCTACTGCAGCCTGTTACTATTAGGGTTATAGGTTTATGTTATCTCATACCTATGCACTCTATGATAGTTTACAATTGAGTCTTATGTCTCTTTATCTAAGTCAGTTAGTAACTTTTCGATAAATAGACTTAGAATCATTAGATTAAATTTCTATACGGAATTTAACTTCGGTTCTTATTTAGCTAAGTAATCATTTGAGCCTCTGGAAACAGTAGTTTTCAAATTCTGACCTTTTAGACAGTTATTCTGTTGGCTTCTCTTTTACTGAAGAGTCAGTGAGCTTCGTGCACTATCGGTGGATGATTCTCACTTTCGTAGTTTCGGAATCACTACTTCCTTTACGATTTAGGTTGGATTTTTGCATAAGAGTCAGGCTCCTAATAAATATCTGGAACCTATTGTTATTAAGGTCCTTCCGTCTTCGTACGGGCATAGGCCTTTACTCTGTCCGGTTAGAGTTTATGTATTTATAAACAGATATCTGTTTATTACTACGGGCGTAAGCTTCTTCTGTCTTTGATGCCTAATAGAAGGACGTTACGCTCCATTCTATTGCTAATGGATTCAATTAACTATCGATACTGCTTATGGTATATCATTGACTCAGCAGTTGTGCTTGAGATTTTGGCTCATGAAGTAAGAGTTCTTCTACATCTTGGGCTTACATTAATAGTGTCGCTATTATAGATTTTTGAAGGCTGCTCATTGCGCTCAGCCATCCACATTCATGAATTTTTATCTCAGAAATATCGAGTCCATTTCTGGAGGCCTCTATTGTTAGGTCTATTATCTACATCTACTGCTCAGAATGTCATTCACTTAACAGTTGCTACTATAGCTAGGTAGGCTGTCTGTTTCGGCAGTGACTCCGTTCTGCTGCCCTCTTCGCTCTGGGCTATTTGACCCAGGGCAAGAAAAAGGGGGGGGGGGGGGGGAGGGTGTTTCCTTGGGTCACCTGTTTTACTATGAAAACAAGGGGATACCTCCTCTGGAGTTAGTAATTCTGAGCTGTTTTTGGGATGGTTTTTTAGTGAGAAGTTTATGTTTTAAAAATTCATTCAGGTCTTAGTTTTTAAAGTATAGCTTTTGAATATACCACGTGTCAACGGACGTTATTATACAATCCTCAGACACTTTTAAGAAGTATAAAGAGTCTCTATTCTCTAGACTTACTTTATTTATTGGCTTACTTTAAAAATTATTAGTATAAGGATTATACTAGATATTAATAGAGTACATGGATGTATGATGCTCAATTTTGGAAGGTGTTGTATCTTTCTAATTTATCATAAATATGAAAGATACTTGTAAGGCCTAATACTTCTTTTTCCCTAGAGGGGATGACTCTATTTTATATATTGAGCGTATTCCAACTTGCTCTATGTCCTTGGCCCTCCAGCCTTTTTACTATTCAGCTATGTCTGGGTCATTGGTACAGTATAAAAATGTTAAAAAATTTATAGTAATTTATATATTTTTTATACTTACCAATGACCCAGACGGGGATGGCCCTCCCAGGAGTTGGGAGCTCATACCTCCCCGCTGAGTACATAGCGCTTACCAGGCACTGGTTATAAGAATGATTAATGGCGCCAATTTCGGAACGTCCTTGACACTGCGCATGCGCAGTAGAGGTGAAGTGTGGAGGGCCATTCAGGACATGTTTTCTTTGGTTTTAGATGCAAATTTTGGGGATTGGGGGGCAAAATTTGTGTTTGGCCCTATATTTTAAGAGTTAGCACCAGCTATGTCTGGGTCATTGGTAAGTATAAAAAATATATAAATTACTATAAATTTTTTAACTTTTATATTATTTAACCCTTTAGCTGCTTATTTACTTTAATTTTGGACTTTTGTGTGCAGGTTTTGATATTTTTTTTTCAAGTGGAGTTTTACCTCACTGGCATATTGCCACACTGGTTATTGTAACATTTTCAGGCTATTTTTCTAAATTTTAAGCCTTGGAAACAAATGTGATACTTTTTTGACTTTTATGTGCAGGTTTTAGGTTTTTCTTTCTTTTCTTCCAAGTGGATATTTTTCAGGTAGGGTTTCACCTTACTGGCATATTGTCATGGTGATTACTGTGACATTATCAGTGTATTTTTCTCAATTTTAACCCATTGAAACAAATGTGATACCTTTTTTTTTTTACTTTTATGTGCCGGTTTTGAGGTTTGTCTTTCTTTTTTTCAAAGTGGAGACTTGCCTTGTAGCATATTGCCATGGTTCCTATTTTATGTTAGCATGCTTCTTAGGGGTTATTATTATATTATTTAACCCTTTAGCTGCTTATTTTCTTTAATTTTGGACTTTTGTGTGCAGGTTTTGAACTTTTTTTTTTTACTCCAGCCACCCCTTTACATTGGCCACCTGTTGGTGACCCACGGGGTACTGATACCCCCTCTAGTTAATACTTCACAGAACAGAGCTTGCTAGAAAGCTTTCCTTGGACCACCAGAGATAAAGGACCAAAAAAGTTGCCTTTGGTTGTGTCATAGTAAATCCAAAAATTGCACTTGCTGCTGATCACTTACTGATACATTCATCTCTTTTGACAACTTGAGCCAGGTGAGCATTTAGGCTCACTTGAGCCTCTGGTTTTAAATGCAACAGTTGAATATTTTTGTTCCCCTCACCCCGATATATAAATTTGATTTTGCAGAGTAAAGTTGCTGAAATGATAATAAAACAGATTACAACATCTGGAATATAATGTTTTGTATAGTATTACAAGGAGGTGAGGTTGAAGAAATATAGAGAGAATTCTTCTATACCCTTGATCCAACATGAATAGCTGAAGACAATTGCAAAGAAATTGTTAAAATAGCTAAACATTTTAATTTTTTGTCTCGAAATAGTTTATGACTCCCTCAATGGAACAACCTCAATGAAGGGTCATAAGCTGAATTTTTGAGACAGAAAATGAAAAAAAATTAAATTTAAATGGCATTTTTCATGAATCAGATTTTTATGCTCCCCAATCCCACCCCGACCCTCTCTGGGGCATTATGTTTTCACGATGTCTATCCATCCGTTAACTTTTGGTTTCCGTCAAATAACTAAAGAACCGCTTATTTGATAAAATCATAATTTTATGGGTTACTTGTGGATGAGAAGATAATTAATGCTTCTTTTCGATTTTGGTCCAGCCAACCAATTCAATATGACCACCATGGTGGCCATATTGAATTTGGTTTCCATCCAATAACTGATGAATGCTGACTCAAATCATATTTATTTTTTAATTATGCATTGTTGGTGTCCAGAGGAAGCTTCCTTTCAATGTTGGACCAGTCAGCTGAACCAAGAAGCCAATTCATTATGGCTTCCATGGTGGCCATCTTGAATTTGGATTTTGGATTCCGTCCAATAACTAATTAACTGGTTGAGGGCTAGATTATTTTTGGTGGTCTAAATTTGATATACGAATTTGTTTTATTACAAATTATTGGAGAGTGCCTGAAGGCACTCTCCAATAATTTGTAATAGAACAAACTTCTATAAATAAAATGTTATTTGCGTTTGACTGAATATGAAACATGAGCAAAGAAAATGTTGGCGTTTGCTCTTTTATCCTCATTATTTTGTAAGCCCTGATAGTGGCTTCTAGCACTCAACCAGTTAATACTGTCTCAAATCAATTTCATTTTTTGGTTATGCATTTTTGGTGTCTAGAGGAAGTTTCCTTTTAATATGGTGTCAGATAACCAATTCAATATGCCCGTCATGGTGGCCATATTGTATTCGGTTTCCGTCCAACAACTATTGAATACTGACTTGAATCAATTTTATATTTTGGTTATGCATTGTTGGTGTCTAGTCTAAGACAAACCTACCCTTTTATGGCACCGTCGGGGGGCATATGCCTTGCTTAGTATTGCTCTTGTTGTGACATAGATAAAAGAATAACCACACTGTTTTTCTGTGTTGTTTCAGGAGAATTATTAGGAATGATAGTATTTGGGATAAGGTTGTATTTAAAAAGGTGAGAGATGCTCTTGGTGGAAGAGTTCGATTGATAACGACTGGTTCAGCTCCAATGTCACCTAAAGTGTTATCATTTGTCAGGTGTATTGTTGGTTGTCCGGTAAGTGATTAAAGACATTGCTAGAAAACACACGCACTACAATGTTAGTATTTTTATACTGTACCAATGACCCAGACATAGCTGGTGCTAACTCTTAAAATATAGGGCCAAACACAAATTTTGCCCCCCAATCCCCAAAATTTGCATCTAAAACTAAAGAAAACATGTCCAGAAAGGCCCTCCACACCTCGCCCCCACTGCGCATGCGCAGTGTCAAGGACGTTCCGAAATTGGCGCCATTTATCATTCTAAGTTTGGCCCTTCATCAGTTAACATCTGACTGATCTTTGTGCTTTTAAATCTCAGTTTAAATGATGCCAGACACATAAATATTAGTGAAATGGTGATTCTAAGGAGGATAGAAAAGGAGGAGAGGAAAAGAATGTGTGACAGAATATTATCAGGGCTGTAACTTAAAATTTTTTAATGAAATTATGTTAAGTTACCTATTTTCAAGGCAGCAGCCATTTTGTTGTCATTCTGATTATTTAGTTACACTGTTTTTTCAAGTGTTTTTCCTCTCTCCCTGTCCTTTAAGTTCCCCCTTGCTATTCTCCCATGCTTTTGGCATAGTTTCTGTAATTATTATTACTAAAATTTCTTGGGAGTTTTAGCTTAATAACAGAATGAATTCTGTTCTTTCCCCATGTTTACGTCTTCACCTACGGGTGGTTAGGCGTTGTGTTCTGCATCTACCATCTGATGTTCTGCAGTTTCTTCCCTGGAAGTCTCTGTTTTGCATCAGATGGTGTATTTTTGGTAACTGATTTCGGGCCTGGGTGCCTGGAGTCTTATTTTAGTGTTTTTACACTCATTGTTTACATTTACAACAGCCCTCTGTGTGAGGGGGGGATTTCTAAATAATAATATCTTTATGTTATTTTAATCATAACTAGATACATTATTATTGTTCGTAAGTGTTGAATAAATTGTTTAAAATATTTTTAAAATTTTTGTCCACACTTAGGCTTGGGATCCATTGGGGCTCAACGTTACTTTTCAGAAACTTGGGCTGTTCTGAAAAAATATTTTTTCAAAATATTTTGATTTCAATTATTTTTTCTATATTAATGGATCATATTATTATTATGTATTTGATTGCCAGGGGTTAGTGCGAGTACCAGGACTTGTTTTCTTTTCTCATTGAAAGGATATTGATCAATTGTTTTAGGAGGAAGTCTTCCTCTGACCTTATTATCATTCTATATGTGGTCAGTGTACTCGCATTAACTCCTGTTCTGTATCGTATGATTTCGATGACAATTTGGGAAGCGTATGTCACGGTATGTTGTTGGGGATTTGGACACTCCGGTCCTTTCCCCGCAGGGTCACTCTACTTTATCAATTTCTATTTCAGACGATCAAGATTAGGGTGATGTATCTGTGATGTCTTCCAACAGTGTGCCTCCGTCGTCACAATTAATGAAGGGCTAGCGGAAAAGTGCTCATGTAATACGCCAATTGCCTAAGAGGACCCTAGTAGGTTCGACGGCCTTTGACGTCCGCTAGCTCGCCCGGTGTAGCGTCCATTCACCGAATGGTTCGGCAGCCGGGTTCGTCCGTTGCGGTCTAGAAGGAATTTTGGGGTGATGCGAGCACTATAAAATTAACTTAATGCACACCCAGTGACGGCGGATCGGAGGGAGAACGGAGGAAGCCTTTTAGTCCGGTTCATAGCTCGTTCCGGTCCATCCGGACGGCAAGCGAGAGAGGCCCCTCTCTCGTTCAACAACATCTGGCCCCAGATGTTGTGGTACAAATGTGTCGTTAGCGGAGCATACGTCCGTCGCTCGGGACGCTCCGTTGTATAGGCAGTCTGCTGAGACTGCTAAGGCTTCCTCTTCTCATCAGCGCACACGACCGCACCTTGGCTGCGTGACCGCCGATATATTACCAGCTTCGCCGATCAAGGATTCTTCGGCGACCAGGTCACACCATCCGGCAGCCAGGGATTCGAGACCGATGGACTCCGAACGTTCGCATAGGAAGTATGCGGGAGCCATCTGATGCGGAGCTGCCCTCGGCGAAGCACCGATAGACTGCGCCTCCGCAGGTCTCGACGCCGGACGTTCTTGTGCACATAGCACAGCTTATCGCAGCATCCCAGCAGCCGACAGAAACGGTGTCGGATCGAGAATTATCCGACAGCGCTGGGTCGGTAGCCGGGGACTCGAGGCCTGCAGACTCCGGACGTTCGCATAGAAAGTGTGCGGGAGTCAACGTACACGGAGCTTCCAGCGGCAATGCATCGTAAGTCCGCTACTGCACAGGCCTCGGGAACGGACGTGCTTTCCTTAATAGCACAGTTTATCGCAGCATCCCAGCATCAACTGAATCTGTCGCATATATTTTATCCGACGATGCTGGGTCGGGACGCTCCGCGGAAGCGGGTACGGACGTCCGAAAAATTTCATCCGGTCCGACGGGATACCGAAAGGGATTCGGTGGATTTCAAGCTTTCCCTTTCGGAACAACATATGCTGCGATGCCGGATAAGAAACTGATAGCGTCGGTGGACTTAGAAATTTTTGGTTCGGTTCAGGGACATCGTCCCTCAGTTCCGACATAGTCCAATAATGTCACACAAACTTTCGAATTATTGAACGACGCTATATATATTATTATTTTATGCTTGCTATCCAAGCATTTATGGTTTCTTGTTCGAAGAGTTATGGAGATGTCTTTCTAAAGTGTGCCTCTGTCGTCATAGTTAATGAAGAGTTAGCGGCAATAAGTGCTCATGGAATATGTCTATCGCTTACGGAATGACATTCGCTAGCTCACCCGGTGTAGCATACATTCATCGAATGGTTCGGCTGCCGGGTTCGTCCGTTGCGGTCTAGGAAGGAGATTTGGGTGATGCGAGCACTTTAATTACTTTAGTACTCACCCAGTGACGGCAGATTGAGGACAGATCGGAGGAAGCCAACAACATAGGGGACCGCATGTTGTGGTTCAGATATTTTACATTCGGAGCATATGTCCGTTGCTCGGGACGCTCCGTTATATTGACAGTCCGAGAGACTGTCTTTAATGCTTCCTCATCCTCACAGCAGGGCACACGACCGCACATTGGCTACGTGACCTCGAGTATCCGATCAGTTTCGGCATTCAGTGATTCCACAGCGAATAGGTCGCGCCATCCGGTAGCCAAGGGACACGAGGCCTATACACTCCGTTCGCTCGCATATTGGAAGTATGCACGGGGTAACGATCTCGGAGCTTCCTGCGGCAATGCATCGTAAGACCGCTGCTCCTCAGGCCTCGGTGACGGACGTGCTATCCGAGTTAGCACAGTTGTTTCGCAGCATCCCAGCAATTGACGGTTTCTCGGTCGAATCAGGAATTATCCGACGGCGCTGGGTCGGTGCGGTCCGCGGTTGCATCAAGCTACGGACGACCGAACGCTTTATAGGGTCCGACAGGATGGCGAAAGGGATTCGATAGATTTCGAGTTTTCCCTTTAGTAGTATCGGAAGATGCCTTTCATATCTTCTGGCATTTCTTCCAGTGATTATTTTTCGGACTTCATTGCTGCGATCTTGGATAAGAGACTTATAGCGTCATTGGACTCGGATTTTTCGATCGGTACAGGGACTTTGTCCCTGACTTACCGACGCAGTCCAATATTGTCATTACAACATGTGTTTTATTTTTCGACGCTATATATATATATATATATATACAAGCCTGCTACTAAGCATGATAGTTTAGTTTCTTGTCCGCGTGGCTCATTTCTGCCATTTTATCTTTTTTACATATAGTTTATTTTGGCAGAGCAGGGCATACCGAGAGTTCATATGCGTCTAGACGGTGTGATTAAGACTGCATATATTCTTTTTCGCCGTTTATGTCTTTTCCAATTTCAATATTGGGAACGACATTATGTATAGTAGACTTAACTTAGACGCTTTATTATACGTAATCCGCCTTACTGAGGCGTTATCATTACGTCTTCAAGAAAAGATTTACGGGATATTATTCTCAATGTAATTTCTTTTGAGGGCAGTATTTTGTTCACGTATAACTCCGCCCTTCAGTGGCTGATTGGAGTTGGTTAGACGTGATGCAGCCCTAGCTACATCCACGCGTGGATAGTAGGTTAAGAACTCTCTCAGAGTCGCTTCGTTCTCGGAGGAGCTTCTCTTCGACGGCAACTTTCCGGCAATCCATGAATTGCTTGGTTTATTCATTCTCTTGTCTATCTAGTGTTACAAGAGATTCAGACTGGGGCAAACATTCGGTGGTTGACTCAGAGAGTGCCGCCGCAGTTGCCGGACCCTAGTGTGGCTGTTATGACGGTTGCCAGTCAAACAGATTGGGATATATACTGATCCCTACGGATTCGAAGTGCCAGGGTCTTTGGGTTCCGCAGTCTTTTAGCTATCAGTTTAACTTCCGCGGAATAATGTTTTTTAGGCTTGCTTTATGTCATTGCATGAACATTATTCAGAAATGCATGCCCAAATTCCTGTCCTTTAATTCGACAGTAGTGGCGTATCTCCGGAACCAGGGAGGCACTCTTTCGTTTCCGTTATTCATTTAATGGAAAGAATCCGTCTGTTGGTTCTTGTACACCAAGTTCAGTTTTGGTCCGTCATATTCGGGGTCGTCTGATTGTTTTATCGCACTCCCGTTCTCTTACGGGTCGCTTGTTGCTGTCAGAATGGACTCTCAACAAACAAGTATTCAATCAGATTTGCTATCTAAGGGAGCGCCCAATGATGTTTTATTATGACACAGCTTGCTAATCAATTGCAGACGTATGTGTTGGCTTGTCCAGATCTCTGAGCTAATACTGTTAACGCTCTATTGATCTATAGGACGCAATGATAGGATACGCGTATCCTCCGGCGCTGTTGTTTTAGCAGGTATTGCTAGGATAAACAACCACAATACATTTCTGTTGATAGCATCTCTATCTTCACAGAGATCATGAGTAATTTACTCTCTTGTCTACTGTGGATCTTAACGTGAAATCTTCCTCTATGTGAGGATCTTTTTTCACTGGGTAAATCGTGTCATCTTTATCACAACCAGCAAGGTCGCAACCTTCATGTATTCCGTTGTGTGGTCCGTATTGCATTGTTAGCACTGTACTGGACGAGCTTTGGACGCGATTTCTTACTATAGGAGATCCTCTTCTTCGCTATTCTATGCGACTAAAGTGGAGGCTCTTCCGTCGTGGTGTAGGGATCATTATGTTCATATGGTTGATCCCTCCATACTACGCATTGCTAGTTTTTAGTATACTTGTTTCACAAGATCTACTGCAGCCTGTTGTTATTTAGGTTAGGTTTATGTTACCTCATACCTATGCACTCTACGATAGTTTACAATTGAGTCTTTTGTCTCTTATCTAAGTCAGTTAGTAACTTTTTGATAAATAGACTTAGAATCTTTAGATTAAATTCCTATACGGATTTTAACTTCGGTTCTTATTTAGCTAAGTAATCATTTGAGCCTCTGGAAACAGTAGTTTTCAAATTCTGACCTTTTAGACAGTAATTCTGTTGGTTTCTCTTTTACTGTAGAGTCAGTGAGTTTCATGCACTATCGATGGATGATTTTCACTTTCATAGTTTCGGAATCAATACTTCCGTTACTATTTAGGTTGGATTGTTGCATAAGAGTTAGGCTCCTTTTATCCGGAACCTATTATTTTAAGGTCCTTCCGTCTTCGTATGGGCATAGGCCTTTACTCTTTCCGGATACAGTTTATGTATTTATAAACAGATATCTGTTTATTACAAGGGCGTAAGCTTCTTCTGTCTTTGATGTCTAGAAGGACGTTACGCTCCATTTTATTGTTAATCGATTCTATTAACTAGCGTACTGCTTATGGTATATCATTGGCTTAGCAGTTGTGCTTAAGATTTCGGCTCTTGAAGTAAGAGTTCTTCTACTTCTTGGGCTTACATTAATAGTGTTGCTATTATAGATTTTTGAAGGCTGCTCATTGCGCTCAGCCATCCATTCATGAATTTTATCTCAGAAATATCGAGTCCATTTCTGGAGGCCTCTATTGTTAGGTCTATTATCTACTGCTCAGAATGTCATTCACTTAACAGTTGCTACTATAGCTAGGTAGGCTGTCTGTTTCGGCAGTGTCTCCGTTCGGCTGCCCTCTTCGCTCTGGGCTATTTGACCCAGGGCAAGAAAAAGGGGGGGGGGGAGGGTGTTCCCTTGGGTCACCTGTTTTTACTATGAAAACAAGGGGATACCTCCTCCGGAGTTAGTAATTCTGAGCTGTTATTGGGATGGTTGTTTAGTGAGAAGTTTAAGTTTATAAAATTCATTCAAGTCTTAGTTTTTAAAGTATAGCTTTTGAATATTGCATATGTCAACGGACATGATTATGCAATTCTCACACACTTTTAGGAGTATAAGAGTCTCTATTCTCTAGACTTACTTTATTATTGGCTTACTTTAAAAATTATTAGTATAAGGATTATTGGATATTAATAGAGTACATGGATGTATGAAGCTCAATTTTTGGAAGGTGTTGTATCTTTCTAATTTATCATAAATAAGAAAGATACATGTAAGGCCTATTACTTCTTTTCCCTACAGGGGATGACTCTATTTTATTTTATTGAGCGTATTCCATTTTGCTCTATGTCCTTGGCCCTCCAGCCTTTTTACTATTCAGCTATGTCTGGGTCATTGGTACAGTATAAAAATGTTAAAAAATTTATAGTAATTTATATATTTTTTATACTTACCAATGACCCAGACGGGGATGGCCCTCCCAGGAGTTGGGAACTCTTGCCTCCCCGCTGAGTACATAGCGCTTACCAGGCACTGGTTATTAGAATGATAAATGGCGCCAATTTCGGAACGTCCTTGACACTGCGCATGCGCAGTGGGGGCGAGGTGTGGAGGGCCTTTCTGGACATGTTTTCTTTAGTTTTAGATGCAAATTTTGGGGATTGGGGGGCAAAATTTGTGTTTGGCCCTATATTTTAAGAGTTAGCACCAGCTATGTCTGGGTCATTGGTAAGTATAAAAAATATATAAATTACTATAAATTTTTTAACTTTTGTAACGTTTGTGTAGAGTCAGACTTTTTAGCTCACTGAAAGTCAGGGAGAGCTTAAGTGATCACTTTCTGTCTATCGTCTGTCCGTCTGGCGTGAACTTTACCTTATTGACTTCTCATAAACCACTGGGCCAAATTGAACCAAATTTGATATGCATGGTCCTTATCATATATCAATTTCAAGTTTATTCAAATAAAGTTGCCATGCTTCATAGCGAGGGGGTGGGGAAAATGCTCCAAAATTTAAAAAAAAATCCTCTTATGAATCAGTGGGAACATTGACTTGATATTTGGTATGGAGCTTCCTTTTGAGGTGTAGAATCAAGTTTGTTCAAACACAGTTTGTGGAGCTCTAGCTTTGTGGGAAAAACATTCCAACTAATAATGTGGGCAATGATGTAACCTACTGGCATTTCCTGATTTCTTGTCGATGTCTGATAGATTGCTTGATGTTTGCAATACTATACTTTTAATACACCACTAACACAAGGATGGGGCTCTGTGTCAGCTGAATGATAAAAAAACAAAGAATGAAGAAATATAGATAGATTTATTTATTCAACAATAATAATATTTCTTGATAAGATTAAAGAAAATAAAGAAAATAATTAAATATTCAAATACACATCGCTTTTTAAATTACAAATATATACCATTCTTCTATTCAATACACAAATTCATAAAATATAAAAAATAAGAATAAAACCCTCCCTCCCTCAATGATTGAATTTAAAAAAAAAAATTGCCTGTAAACCAAAAGCATTTTTAAATCTCACCTGACTGATAGACAATTGTCATATAGGTGGTGTTCAATCTTCTCCTCCCAAACCGCTGGACTGATTTCTGTAAAACTTCATGTGAATGAGGACTGGGGAGTGGCAATTCAGTTTGTTAAAATTGATAATCTGCTGCCCATGGGGAAAATTTCAAGATCTGACGGATGAAAATAACTTGATATATGGTATTCAGCTTCGTTTTGAGGTGTACACTATAGTTTGTTCAAGGGAAATTTGAGGGGCAATATTTTCAGTTCTGGGAGGGGCAAGTTTTTGGCCCTGCACAAAATTTTTTATTTTTTAGAACTGATGGGCTGATTTAAACCAGAACCAAATTTGGTATGCTGTATTATTGGATAATTACTTTATTTGTGCACAAAACATTTTTCCTGCATCCCTGTGGGAAGCCCAGGTGCTAAAAATAGAAGATTTTCAAATCGCCCATATTTCCAAACCTTCATGGAACAGACAACTGTTTTATGGTATGACGCATCCTTTGGAGCAGTAGAAATGAATAGGTAAAGAAACTGCAATTAGTTATGTCATTGGATACCCTGTTGGGAATTGATAAAATGCTGAGTCCACATATTTTCATAAATTATTAAAATCTTCAAAAGCACCAGTCAAAATCTTTTGATATTTTAATATACAACATTCTTAGGAGAATCAGGTTGAAGTTTGTTCAAATCAAATCCCTGGATTTATATTTGGGCTCCCTGTGGGAGTAAGTTTTAACATAGTGCAATACGTGAAAAACACTTTAAAAATCTTCTTTGATCTATCAGTCAAATTATTTTTTATATTTAGAGCTTGGAGTTTATGTTCAACTTAGATGTCGGGCATCCACTTTTTAGTGGATGGCAAAATCCTTTCACTCATGTTGGATTGAACGTAACATATAACACATAACACTTCACCACATGTAAAAATATTATTTGTCAACAACAAGCATCATAGTCTGGTCGAATTTCTGTTTGCTTTCTTTACAACACTGGAGAACCTCATTTGTCGAAAACATTTATTTATTTATTTATTTATTTATTTATTTATTTATTTATTTATTTATTTATTTATTTATTTATTTATTTATTTATTTATTTATTTATTGGTGTTTTTAATGTCATATTTCTGTACAATGGCTAATCATGACCATGACAGTTTTATGGCTGGAGGAAGCTGGAGTACCTGGAGGGAACCACCAAGCAGTGATGAGCAACTGTCAGTTCCCCAACATACCAACTCCACACAAGCAGGGTTAGCATTGGTTGAAGACAGGTGCACCATTGACGTGCAGTATGCCTTAGTACACAATGCCACTGTGCACCCATGTGGGCAATGGGGGTTAAGTGTCTTGCCCAAGGACACAACACGGTTGCCACAGGTGGGATTCGAACCGAGGACCTCTCGATTTGCAGCCTGCACCTCTACCTACTGAGCCACCGCGTCCTCGAACAGGTGTCTTAACATTATTAGTTATTGTGATGAATTGACGGTAACATGGTCTGAGGTTTGTGGTTCAGAGCTTATGTTCAACTGAGACATGAAGCATCTTGATAAATTTCCATTTTAGCCTCAAGATTGAGTTTGTCTTGTCAAATGCACTTTATACATGGCGAATCTGCTCTTCTTGACCGCCGGAAAACTCAAGCATACCAACTTTTCCTCATATAATGAAAAAATATTTTGCACACAAAATTCTTTGATATATCCTCTGCAACTCCTGACAATTTTCAGACTTTCAGAGCAAACTGTCTTGGAAGATTTGCGATTACATACACAACCTACATGCTTACAATGCAGCCCACATTATATACAAATTTTGTACAGCTCACTTTTTTGGATTTTGCTTGAGATGTTTTTTTCAATCTGTTCCATGGGAAATGTATTTAAAATACAGATCTGAATCTTTATAGAAGTCTTTTTCTTGTAGGTATTAGAAGGATATGGTCAAACAGAATGTCATGCTATTGGAGCACTACAGATAGTAGGGGATTCTGATGCAGGTTTGTTATTTATGTAAACATTTTTTTTTCTTCTTAAATATATTTTGTTTTGTCGCATCTCGCAGGATGCAAGTTTTTTTTTAGCTCACCTTGACGAAGTCAAGCTGAGCTTATCTAATCGCTCTCCTCCTGCCGTCCATCGTCCATCAACACTATGTTTTGGACTTCTCCCCCAAAACCATTGGGCCAATTCAAGTGAAAGTTTGTGTGAGTGGTGGTCGCGAAGTGGCATTGCAGTTTCGTTCAACTCAACATGCCCATCCCGATAGGGAGGTGGTGGTGAAAAATGCTCCAAAAATATTTTTGAAATCATCTTCTCATGAACCAGTGGATACAATGACTTGATATTTGGTATGGAGCTTCCTTTTGAGGTGTAGAATCAGATTCAACTTTGTTCAGATCGAGTGCCTGGGTTAATATTTGGGCTCCTAAATTTTAACTTAGTGCAATATTGCAATATGAGTTAAATTTCTTTAAAAATCTTCTTCTTCAGATCTGCCAGTTAGAATGCTTTCATATTTGGTACACAACATCCCTTGGGGAGGGGGGGGGGGGACAGATTCAAGTTTGTTCAAATTGGGTTCCTAGGTTAATATTTGGGCTCGTTATGGTTGCCTAAATTTTAACTTAGTGCAATATGAGGAAATCTCTTAAAAAAATTTCTTCAGATCCACCAGTCAGAATGCTTTCATATTTGGTATACAACATCTTTAGTGGAGTGAGATTCAAGTTTGTTCAAATCGAGTGCCTGGATTAATATTTGGGCAACCAGAATTGGCCATGTAGCTGAAGAATTAAAAAATTTTTATTAAGCGCCCTCTAGAGGTGTGTAACTAAGATTAATCCACATAGGTTGTATCAAGGGACTCCATAGGAGAGGTCTACATTTTACATAATGATCAACTGAAGAAAAGGCATGATGCTTGGACTATTTTAGTCACTCCTGAGGGGCTCAAGGATTGACAATGGATCCTGTGGAGATTGATTGCTTAATGTAGATTCATTCTTGGACTCTGTTTGTTTGTATCAGGTTCTGTTCAAGGTGAGTGCTTCAGGCACCTTGGGGCCTCTTGGTTTTTTTTAAATCTTGAAAATCAAACTATCATCATTTTCGGGTTTTCTTCTACAGGGTTCCTGCATATATGAATGGTCTTGAATTTGTCTAAGGGCCATTCAAAGCCTTGAAATCCTGGAAAATGGGCCAGGAAGCTGTAAAAAGTCTTGAATATTCACAAAATAAAATGCCAATGAAGTGCATTATCAGGCATGAGAATTTTCTGCTTTTCGGCAGATTTCAACTTTTTGGGGGGAATTAGGAGGACCATTTTTGAGACACGTCCAAATTCGGTGAGAAATATTAGGAGGGGTTGTATCAGACTTAACGCTTCTGGACATTTATGTTCAAATTGAAGATTACAATACGAACACCATACACTCTTTATTGCACTATCTGATTGGCTGTTTGCACTAATATACTGTGGAATGTAGAAAATCAAGCCAATCACAGGTCTTTTCATATCTCTGTATCAAACTCTCTGCAAATCATGCTTTGTATTGAACAAACAAATTTCACGTTTTGTGGTTTTTTCAACACATTTTTCAAATAAGTTTTCAAACATTGAAATGAATTCGATTGTAAAAGAATGCACCGGTACAATGACAATGGTATAAAAAATAAGTTCTGTTTTGCTTGGCTTCCGAAATCCGTCCCGTTGAAAATGAAAGACGGAAAGTTTAACAATTACAAGATTAGAGATTTCTTCAAGAAAGTGGATGTGTAAGTGTCCCCTTCCCTATCATCCAAGTATTGTTATAATGAACAAATTTGCCTCTGTTCTCCAAAGAAAACTGGCTTTTACAGCTGAATAGGGAATTTTCTATGAACTTTTACATGTAGAAATCCATACATGTAAAAGTTTGAAGTCCCCTCATTAGATTTTCCAAAAATATTTTCTAAAATTTTCCCAACTTTCACCTGTAAATGTGAGAAATAATGAAAAATATTTCTAAAGGTGCCATCAAATGCACTCTCTGGCAACTGTAAAAAAAAAGAAAAATTTGGAGGAAGGTGCCCTCCCCCTCCAAACCCACCCCCAATGATAGGGGTTTCACAACCCCTCTTGTGCTGTTACCAAGTCGTGCCTTCGGCACTTCACAAGAGCCTTTGGCTCTTGATGGATTGATAGGTGGGGGGGGGGGGGGGGGGGGGGGGGGGGGAACCCTTATTAAATTTTTTCAGTCTTTTTCTCATCACCTGTTCTCTTGCCTGATTATGCCAACTAGTTTTCTATTCCATAGTCTGTCATGGTATAGTCCTAACTAGCACCCTCTGGTTGTTACACCCTCATCCCTTGGATGGAATTGGAAGGAGTATTCAAAACAGAATACCAGTAGAGGTATTCAACAAAATATCGCGATATACCGGTTTATCGAAAACTGTTCAGATATCTGAACATAAGTACCACAATTGAGACTTGCAGCATCACAGTAGGAACGAATCAGCATGCCTTGATGGTGCAGTTCGAAAAACCTTTACCCAATGCAGACGATATAAAAATTTATTATTTTAAATATTAAGTTATCAATTTTTTCCAAACATTTCTACAAAACAATATCTTGTGACCCACCATTGGAATGAGCTCAACAAAATTTTTGAAAATTATTTTTTCAACTGCTGAATTTGTATATTACGTGGGCACATGCAGACGATTCCTTGGGTAAAGCGATAATATTATTCATTCTGAGCTACAGTTAAAAAACTCAAGACATATTGAAAATTAAATTCTGCGTAAATAAATAATGATGATAAACCGATATTTTTGTAATTACACCGGTATTCAATCGATACTGGTTTGAATACCGGTATATATCAGTTTATCGATATACAGTGCAGGCCTACCTTTGTGAGGTCAACTCTTCAAGTTTCTTGGAGTCTCTTGTTCCTTAATCATATTCATAAAAAAGACATATGAAAAAAAGATGAACGAACTTAAAAAGTTTGAAGATTCATTTCAAATCTCACTCATATCATCTGATCTATTGTATGCAGTCAATAACTGCAAAATCACAGTTTATGGACTCTAAAAGTGTAGCACAAAGTATAAATATCTCTAGGTTCTTATGGGTTAAATAATTAATTGGAATAAAAGGTTTCAAGTGGTGAATCCTACAACACGACATAGCAGCAGGTAAGAAAATATTTGTTATTATCAGTCTTGGAAATATTACGCGCGCGATTTTATTGCACGCCTACAGCGTGCCTGATTCTCATTTCGCGCACACGGTTTTTCGCGCGCCTCGCTTCTGTCTCACACACAGTCTGTATGCCGTCTTCTCGCTTAAGCAATCTCTTGTAAAGTCGGCAGTTTAATCGTTGTCGCCCTTTTAAAAGGGTTAAACTATTATTTTCGAATCCCCCCAAAGAAGCTAATAGCTCGTGTTTGTCTAGCATGGAGGGGCGTAGACAGGATTTTCATTTGGGGGGCTGGCAATACATGAATTGAGGGGGGGGGGGGGGGGGGCACTAAGCGATGTGCAGAATGCATATCCTGAGGGTTAAAGGTTTCGGGGAGGTAACAGGAGCAGAGTCCTCCCCTCCTATTGGTAGGGATCCGGGGGACCTGCAACGGGAAAATTTTCTCCACAAGTCGGTTATGACTGTAAACAATTAGTTTAACATTGTGTCCAAAATGCGATATTATAGTGAACGGTAACGGTTCTGAAGAGCATATTTTCAAATTTTCTAATTCTGTCTTGAACGTATGACAGAATTTGAAATTTTGAAACATGCTGTTTAAAAAGGGTTATTCAGCCGTTCAAAAAACCAAGAGGATTTCCACCCCAGAAACCACCAGAATGCTCCATTTGATTGCTCAGTTCCAAAAATTTTCGGGGGTGAGGACCCTCCCCCGACTCCCCTACAAAAGCTTGTGCCTTCGGCACTCGGGGCGGATGCCATCGCCAACTGCACGATTCTGCCCGCCACCCTTTCAGAATTCCTGTATCTACCACTGCCTCATTACGGCCACGTTTTTAAATGAATTCTATTTGTTGGACTGTTTTCAATAAACAAAACAAAATGCAGGCTATTCGATTTTCATCGTCAACAAAAATGAAACAGCTTTGGCTTGCACACTGAACTGTAAATTAATGGAAGGTCCTCTTCCCGTAGAAAAATTATGAGGGGACTGCTTAAAAAACATGAAGAATTTCTTTGTTTTTAAACAGCCTCAGCCCCCCTGCTCCAATCCTCCATCGATTCATTATTCAGGTGAACCTCCCATCAAGACCCTCATTAAAATTACATGTATCCCATGATGCAAAATTTTAAAGAAACATCCATTCAATAAAATATCACACGTGCTTTGAAGACAATTCGTTGATGAAAATAGAATTCATCTTTGTTGTTTCACACAAAATTTTTACGGATTTTCTTATTGGATTGGAATTTCTGTCTGTTACCAGCATGCGTGACATAAGTCACATTCTTGAAATTTCTAAGCGAAGTGGCGAAGTCTTAAGTCAGCGGCTGCGGTAATGTAAATGGCGATCTTATCTTTTACTTTATTTTTCACCATTCTCTGTTTGTGTCACCGATTCACGTGATTAGATTTTAGACTAGACTTGCCTGTTAATAAGTGCTCGGCAAGTTTGCAAAGTTTGAATCTGAATGGCAATAGACTGTAGCTCAAACAACGTGGAGGCCACAAATAGTATTTTCTTGACTGGTTTGTTTATGGACCAGTCCGTAGAAATTCCCGAAATTAAATTGTAGACCTAATCATCCTAATGTCACCTTTAAACTTAAAGACCTGTCATCCAAGTTTGGTCAGTGTCGGTGTGCATTTAAACACCGTACCGTACCATACCGGTAATGCACGACACTGCGTTATTTTAATGCTTCTACATTCAGTTTGCTAAAAATACATTTAGGCGAGCGATTCGCACACCTGGAATGGTTTCAGGAGAGCGTTTTGTTGCCACCCTCGATTTTTCATATGGCCAACACTGTATTATAACCCCCACTGTCGGAAGAGAATGAGCGTATACTGGATTAAATGCATCTGTCTGGCCATCCATTCGTCGAAATTTGGTATGAGGAATCCTTATGACAAGCTGCTCCTGGACATATAAAAATGCTGCCTGCGTTTGATACCCCCACTTTTTTCAAAAATTTGGGAATACTGGATTGCGCTTGTCTGTGCATCCATCCGTACATCTGTCTGTCTGCACTCAGTCGTCTGTTCGCATTATAACTTCAACATTACTGCTCAGATTTTGATGAAATTTCATACAGATGTTCACTATCATGAGACCTTTAAGGAGCATCAGACGTTTTGCTGTTAAATTTTTTTTCTGTGAGTTATGGTCCTTTGAACAGTCCTGGTAATTCATCCTTGTTTCCTCGGCAAAAAAAAATGCTGTGGAAAATTGGGGCTTCTACGGCAATTGCTGTGAAGCCTGTTCGATTGTGTAAAAATCATCAGGGGGTAGGGCATAGTCTCAATTGCCATTTATATGTTGTATGCGGTGAAGTGAAAACTTTCAAGTAACTTTAACTTGTGAAAATAGTTAGAGATACATGTAAAAATGATCACAATTAATGTACAGACTCTTTCACTCAATTAGATTGTGCCAATATCCTGAACCATGTGAATGCTGAAAAAAAATCTTAGAAGTAAGCTGGCAACTTGCTCAATATGTATAGTATCTAACTGCTTCTATGTTGATAACACTAAAATCTGACATCCGTTTCTGGAAAGCTCTGTAAGAAGAAGCCATCCTCGGCAGTATTTTTGCTGTGGATATTTTTTGTTTCCGCAGCATTTTCCTCGGCACTGCTGCCTGCTGAGGGTGAATTACCACGGCTGTTTAAATACAGAAAATAGGCTATTTTTTGTCCGTTCTCCTCGTTTGTCAGGTTTGGGTTATTGGATCTCAATGAAATTGGAATGAAGATTGTTTATGGGAAAGGTTTTTCAAATGAGTCTTGAATAATATTTCTTACTTTTCACTATTTAGACTTCTCCCCCTTTTTAACTTTGAAAATGTGCTGTTTGCCTTGTAAAATAGCCAATTTTTTGTCTGTCGACCTCATATTTCTGGTTTGGGTTATCAGATTTCATTGGGTGTATGAATTGCCTTTAGCAATATCTCTTGTTGAATTTCATTTCGACTTTATAATTTGGGAACACATGGAATTAAATTTAAATTTTGTTTGTTTATTTCAGGAACTGTTGGACCTCCATTAACATGTAACTACATCAAATTGGCTGATGTTCCAGAAATGAACTATTTCAGTAAAGATGACAAAGGAGAGGTAAAATTTCCATTATTTTTCAGTTTAACTCCTCTTATCTTGCAACAAGACTGTATTTCCCCTCAACACAAGGAAAATGTTTAGACAGAATACAAATCTCTGTTGAGGGTAGCAATCACACATGCGATCATTCGATTCAGAAGAAAATGGGTTTTTTACCTGCAGTCATAGAAAACTGATCACACATGTTGAGGCCATGTATTGATAACAGTAATTGAATGATAGATTCCAAACTAAGCAAAATAAATTAGACTGGATCATTTTTAGCTCAACTTTGGCAAAGCCAAATTTGAGGTATTGTCATGGCCCGTTGTCCGTCTGCCCGTACACACGGCTTGAGCTAGAGGCCATATTTATGAACTGATCTTTACAAAACTTCTTGGGTACCTTTGTTATCATTGTGAGACGAGAACGAGTGGTTTTGGGTGCGGTCCAAAATTCAAGACGGCCGCTGGCAGCCTTTTTGTACAAAATTAGGTGCAATCCGATTTTTGCGCAGAACTTCCATATGAAAGCGCTGATTTGAATAATTTTTTGTGTGAATGTTTAGTACCAAGGGATACATCACATATAATACAGGTTTTTTTCTCGTGCATAAATTATGCCAATTAGACTAACTTTGATCTATTTAATGTTACTTTCAGCGCTGAACATTTTTCAAACAACTTCTCCTTTGAAACCACTGGTCCTATTTTCACGAAACTTCATGTGGATGTCATTACTATATGGCAATTCATGTTTGTTCAAATGAAATGGCCACGTCCCTTGGTGGCTCTGTATGGGGCATAACTCTGATAGCACCGTATGAATTATAGAAAAATTATTAAAAAATCTTCTTCTCCAGAACCAGTGGGCAGAATCATTTGATATTTGGTATACAGCATTATTGGGTGGATCTGATTTCAAGTTTGTTCAAATCGGCCCCCTGGATTCACATTTGGGCTCAATATAGAAGCCCGAATTCAAACTTGGTGCATTTCAGGCAAATTTCTTAAAAAATCTTCTTCTCCAGATCCAGCAGACAGAATATTTTGATATTTGGTATGTAACATTGTGGGGTGAATCTGATTCAAGTTTGTTCAAATTGGCTCCCTAGATTCATATTTGGGCTCACTATAGAAGCTCGAATTCGAACTTAGTGCATTTCAGGCAAATTTCTTAAAAAAATCTTCTTCTCCAAATCCAACTGGCAGAATCTTTTGATATTTGGTATGCAACATTGTGGGGTGGATCTGATTCAAGTTTGTTCAAATCGGGCCCCTGGGTTCATATTTAGGCTCAGTATAGGAGCCCAAATTTGAACTTAGTGCATTTCAAGCAAATTTCTTTAAAATTCTTCTTCTCAAGATCCAGCAGGCAGAATCTTTTGATATTGGGTATGCAGCAAGCTTAGGGGGGGGGGGGGGGGGGGGGGGGGGAGATTCAAGTTTGTTTAAGCTAAGTCCCTGGGTTCATATTTGGACTCCCTGTGGTAGCCTGAATTATAATTTTGTTCAAAATGAGGAATTTTCTTTAAAAATCTTCTTTCTCAGATCCAGCAGTCAAAATGTTTTGATATTTGGTATGCAACATCCTTAGAGGGGTGAGATTCAAGTTTGTTCAAACCATGTCCCTAGGTCCATATTTGGGCTCACTGTTGGAGCCCAAATGATAACTTAGTTCAAAATGAGGAATTTTCTTTAAAAATCTTCTTCAGATCCAGCAGTCGGAATGTTTTGATATTTAGTATGCAGCATCCTTAGGGGGGTGAGATTCAAGTTTTTTTTAAGCCATGTCCCTAGGTCCATATTTGGGCTCACTGTGGGAGCTTAAATTGTAACTTAGTTCGAAATGAGGAATTTTAAAAAAAAATCATCTTCTTCAGATCCAGCAGTCGAAATGTTTTGATATTTGGTATGCAGCATCCTTAGGGGAGTGAGATTCAAGTTTGTTCAAACCATGTCCCTAGGTCCATATATGGGCTCACTGTGGGAGCCCGAATGATAACTTAGTTCAAAATGAGGAATTTTCTTTAAACATCTGCTTCTTCAGATCCAGCAGATGAATGCTTTTGATATTTAGTATGCAGCATCCTTAGGGGGGTAAGATTCAAGTTTGTTCAAGCCATGTCCCTAGTTCCATAAAATTTGTCTCTCATGACTTCATTCCTTTGTAGTGTTGATGAACCATGTCTAACTGAATGTGACCCCAAATACTTCTTTGAACCACTTTGGCCGGTGAGCGATTAAGGCTCCTTGGGGCCTCTTGTTTGTACAGAACTTCTGTATGAAAGTTTTGATTTGAATAAATTTCTGTATGAATGTTTAGTAACATGGAATACATCACATATAATACAGGTTTTTTTCTCGAGCAGAAATTATGTAAATTAGATGAAATTTGATTTTTTTCAGTGCTACTTATACACAGTAAGTGCATTTGTCAATACAGCTTGGGCTAGAGGCTGTATTTATGAACCGATCTTCACAAAACTTCTTGGGTACATTTTTTATCACCTTGGGATGAGAACGAGTGTTTCTGGGTGCGGTACAAAATTCAAGATGGCTGCCAGTGTATGAATGTTTAGTACCATGGGATACATCACATATAATACGGGTTTTTTTCCTGTGCGTAAATTATGCAAATTAGACTAACTTTGATGTTTTTTGGTGTTACTTTCAGCACTGTAAGTGCAAATGCCAATACGGCTCGGGCTAGATGCCGTATTTATGAACCGATCTTTACGAAACTCCTTGGGTACCTTTGTTATCACCGTGGGACGAGAACGAGTGTTTTTGGGTCCGGTCCGAAATTCAAGATGACCGATGGCAGCCATTTTGTACAAAATTTGGTGCAATCAGATTTTTGCACAGAACTTCCATATGAAAGCGCTGATTTGAATAATTTTTTGTGTGAATGTTTAGTACCATGGGATACATCACATATAATACAGGTTTTTTTCTCGTGCAGAAATTATGCAAATTAGATGAACTTTGATTTTTTCAGTGCTTCATGCACACAGAAAGTACATATGTCAATACGGCTCGGGCTAGAGTCTGTATTTATGAACCGATCTTCACGAAACGTCTTGTGTACCTTTGTTATCACCTTGGGACGAGAACGAGTGTTTCTGGGTGCGGTCCAAAATTCAAGATGGCTGCCAGTGGCCATTTTGTACCGAAATTAGGTTCAATCAGTTTTTGTACACAACTTCTATACGGCTCAGACTAGAGGCCTTATTTATGAACCGATCTTTACGAAACTTCTTGGGTACCTTTGTTATCACTGTGGGACGAGAACGAGTGTTTTTGGGTGCGGTCCAAAATTCAAGATGGCCGCCAGCAGCCTTTTTGTACCAAAATTAGTGCAATCAGTTTTTTGTACAGAACCTCTGTATGAAAGTTGTGATTTGAATAATTTTTTGTGTGAATGTTTAGTACGAAGGGATACATCACATATAATACAGGTTTTTTTCTCGTGCATAAATAATGCCAATTAGACTAACTTTGATATCACTATTTAATTTCAGCACTGTAACTGCAAATGCCAATACGGCTCAGGCTAGAGGCTGTATTTATGAACCGATCTTTATGAAACTTCTTGGGTACTTTTGTTATCACTGTGAGATGAGAACGAGTGTTTTTGGGTGCAGTCCAAAATTCAAGATGGCCGCCAGCAGCCTTTTTGTACCAAAATTAGTGCAATCAGTTTTTTGTACACAACTTCTGTATGAAAGTTCTGATTTGAATAAATTTTTGTAGGAATGTTTAGTAACATGGAATGCATCACATATAATACAGGTTTTTTTCCCGTGCAGAAATTTTGCTAATTAGATGAACTTTGATTTGTTCAGTGCTACTTATACACAGTAAGTACACATGTCAATACAGCTTGGGCTAGAGTCTGTATTTATGAACTGATCTTCATGAAACTTCTTGGGGTACCTTTGTTATCACCTTGTGACAGGAACTAGTGTTTTTGGGTGCCTTTGTTATCACTGTGCTATGAGAACAAATATTTTTGTGTTCAGTCAGACCCACTCTGGGACTCAAAGATTTTTTTTCTAGTTTAGCATCTAACTGTCACCCCACTTTTACAATACTTTACCTATATATTTGTTACAGGCTACGGTCAGTATTTATGTGCAGACCGTTACAATACTTTACATGTATCTTTGTTATCAGGTCATTACCTAGATGTTTGTAATTGCTGTGTCACACACTATACATGTACATGTCTTAAACAAGTGGAGCTACAGTGTCATTGACACTTTCATTTGTTTGGTTTTTTTTAGATCTACCATGCATTAATCCTGCACAGTAAAACAAAGAAACACACAGCTCAACATTTACTCTAAACTTTGACGGTTACAGTACAAGTGGAACACCACTGAATGGGGAATACATATTGCCAAGCCAGAAAATAAGCTGACTGTCATCTGCAAAATATGGTCCCCAGAGGGTGAAATTGGTGATGCTACCCTGCACAGCAGGGTAGCATCACTAAATTTGCCCTCTGTGAACCTCAATCTGAATCAGGGTCTCAAAACTAAACAGAAAGAGGTACCCTGAGGATAAATTGCCCTTTGTATGGAATAGCATCAGCAAATTCACCGTCTGGGGACCTCATTCTGTAAATGACAGATTGCTTATTTTTAGGCTTGTATATTGCACAGCTCAAGAATGTAATACCATGATGTCATGATCTTCTTACATAAAAAATAATTCATAGATGCTGAATGATTGTCAAAATATATGCGAACAAGTCAAAAAAGAGAAGAATATTGTAAAATAAATTGGTTATTACCACCAAGTGAGTTTCTGAGATGGTGTATTAAAGTCTTGACCTTGCCTTGGATTCATATATTCGCTTGTCCAAACAGACTCCTTGATATATGACCCAGAGATGAGGTCTCGACTTCAAAACCCCAATGCGGAACCTCACATGGTGGTAATAACTTACATGTATGCCACTGGCAGATAGTTCAGAAGAGAATTTCTATTGTCACTGAAATAAGTGAAATAATTGGCACATTTAATCAAATTTTCTTCCAACAAATTCAATGGATTCTCTTGCAAATGATTTTTTTGGTTAAATTTGATTAGATTTTTCATGAAATCTAATCATGGCTGCTTTACAGCAAACATGACTAGATTTGATGAAAAATATCTTAAAAATACTAGGCGGGTTAAGAGTTTAAAAAAAGAAAATAACAATATAGTGAGGTTTAGTAGATGAGATCAGATTTGCAGCACAATTAAGAAGAAATGGTCTTGTTTAAATTTTGCATGCATGCAAGGGAAAGGGTAAAATATATAACCCAACATTAAGAAAAATGGATGTGTTGAGTTATTGTGCAAAAGAAATACATTTGTAATCAAACTCTGTAAATTGAGAAAACATCAATGGTGGTGACATTTTGTGCTAAACTGGTAGAGTACTGGAAGCCCTATTTTGGGTTTTACTTAAAGTGACAGGCAATAACTGTCTGTAGCTACATTCTGCCTGAGGAAGCCTTTATTGTCCCTGATATGGATCAGATTTTTTATACAATACCTTGCTCTCTGACATTTAATTGGATAGTGCCTATAAGGCACCATCCAATTAAATGTAATAGAGCAGTATATGATGAGCTTTGATTTGTTGTCAGAAAAAAATCAGCACTTTACCATTTAAAGATGAAAGACATAAATTTGCAAACCAACTCTTTTTAGGCCAAACAAAAAAAATGTATTTGGTTCATGAACACAATTAATTTTTCAAATGAATGAGGGTGGGATGCTTTTATTTTTATTTTTTATTTTTTTGTTTGTTATATTCATACTGCTTTTTCGAAAAATAAATACTGTCCACGTACTATTTGAGTTATTTTCTGCAGGACAGAACAAACTGAATGTTTACAAAAATATGTGGACAGCATTTATTTTTCGAAAAAAAGCTGTATAAATATAACAACACAAATATATTTTGTATTTCTCAGTTATCTATTTGAGTGACAGAAATCCAAATTTGGGCTTTTTTCTGAAGTGCAGGCACTGCAACTTAAAGTCTTAATCTGTGGATGTGCTTCATGTTTGTAATGTAATTATTTAGCCTGCAATTTATGGGAGAGTGCCTATAGGTATTCTCTCAAAAATTTAACAAGACTAGACTATGTGAACAGATATTTGCAACCAAAAATAATTCAGCACTCTACCAGTTAAAAAAAAAAAAACTTTAAAAGCCAGCCTCCCTCATTGATTTGAAAAATTAATTGCCCGAGAACCAAATATATTTTTCTGTTTAGCCTAAAGTGGGTAAGTTGTTTAACTGGTAGAATGCTGAATTATTTTGGGTTGTCAAAATTTGTTCACATGTCTTTGTTGCTTTATTGTAGTTCATAGGAGAGTGCTATAGGCACTGTCCCATGAATTGTAACAGCAAATCCACATACGATATTATTTCACTTAACAAATTCTAGGAAAACTGTTCAAAGAACAGAAAGCCTTCAAGTTGTGGCACATGCACTTCAGAATAAAGCCCTAATATGGGCTTCCAGCCCTCTACCATTTAATATTTCTGTTTCTGCACAGTGCTATTGCTGGTCTAGAAAGTATCCTTCCAAATGAAAATAGAAAATTTTGCTTAAGTAAATAGAACTGAAGTTGCATTTTGTTTTTGCAGATATGCTTCAAAGGACCAAATGTATTCAAAGGATATCTAAAAGATCCAGAGAAGACAAAAGAGGCTCTAGATGAAGAAGGATGGCTCCACTCTGGGGATATAGGAGCGTGGCTTCCAGTAAGTGTTTTTAACCATTGAATCTGAGATACAATGTGATTTGCGAAAGCAGTCTCTTTCAGTGTGTTGAGGTTTCGACTCATGAAAACCATTGGGCCGAGATTTCATGAATACGATCTTACGAAATCAATATTGAATCCAGACAATTTAATGAAAATAGCATCTAATATTCAGTGTTCTTGCATTTCTTTTTCAACTGGTGAAAGTGTTGTGCTCGTTGACCACCTTGGAGGTTGTATTGAGGGAGAAATCACTTCTCCTTCTGCAGACTCGAGGGAGAAGTCAAATGAAAACAGGGAGAAGTGAACCAAAAAGAGAGGCATTTATGAGCTTTTGCATGATTTCTCCATTATTATCCCCGACCTTGAAGGAGGATTCACTGCTCACATAGGCTAGGGCTCCATCCATATGACCATACTTTTCTACTGATGTACCAACATTTTGCATTATAACTACAGCATCGGTTGTTTGATTTTGATGCATTTTTTGATTGTGATAGACCAGTATGGGGGAAAGGACTTACACACATTGAAGTTTTGGTCCACACATAATTACCAGCGTTATAGCTCTTGTTAGACTTGTAGGGCCTTGAAAACTGCTGAAATTTTTCAAGAAACTGCCTTGAATGGCCTTGACTTTTTCAGTCCTTGCCTTCAGGAACCCTTATAATTGTTTTTTGACTCTACTGATTGTTTGTGTATTGAAAAACAGTGCGCAAAATTTCAAAAATAACTCCAACCAACTGACCGCTCACGTGGTTTGAAGATGGCTAACCAAATGCTCAGCTACATAAAAATTGTTGGGAAACTACCTTTTTATCATTAACAAGTATTCATATATTATGTGGAACTGAAATATATGTAACCTCTCAAGGTAAAAGTCTAAAAATCTATCAAGATACAAGAAAGGCTGGTTAACTGGTGGAGTGCTAAAAGCCCATATTTGAGCTTTATTCTGAACTGCCGGTACCTAAAGTTAAATAAAGGCTTCATATTCTGTGGATATCCTTCATATTATCTTGGAAGTAAAATTACTTCATCTCTATCGATTTGCATTGTTACAATTTATGGGAGAGTGCCCATAGGCACTCTGCCATGAATTGTAACAAGCAAAAATGTGTGAACAAATCTTGGGGCTGAGAAAAAATTTAGCACTCTACCAGTTGAGTAACTTAGACTTTACCATTCAGGATGCAACTTTTGGCTAACCGGTCATCCGTTCGTGCAGATTTAAATTTGCCTAACTACCACACGAACGAAACGAGCGTTCTCGTCAAATTTTGCACACTGCTGTTGAATGTGACACACACACACAGAGTCCAAATAGTCTAATAGTAGAGTGCTAGAAGGCCGTATTTGGCTTTATTCTGAACTGCAGGTACCTAAAGTTAAATAAAGGCTTCATAATCTTTGGATGTCCTTCATGTTATCTTAGAAGTAAAATTACTTCATCTCCATCGATTCAAATTGTTACAATTTATGGGAGAGTGCCTATAGGCTATAGGCATTCTCCCATTAATTGTAACAGGACAAAAATGTGTGAACAAATCTTAAGGCTGAGAAAAATTTTAGCACTCTACCAGTTAAGTTACTCAGACTTTACCATTCAAGATGCAGCTTTTGGTTAACCGGTCATCCGTTTACGTAGATTTAAATTTGCGTAACCACCACGTGAATGAACCAAGTGTTCTTGTCAATTTTGCACACTAAACAACAGCCGAACAGGATCAGAACTGACTAGATGATCAATTTCGCCTGTTCAATCATTCAAGAGTTATTGCCCATTATATTTTAGTTTTAACCTATTTTAACTTAATTTTTTCTACAACAGGATAAATAGGTACTAGGGCCGGTAATCAGATTTAAACCATCAGTGGGATAAGGGTTTTGACCACTTCGCTTGCCGTCCATCTGTAAACAATTGGTTTCCGACTGATAACTTGAGTTTGGAGTATTTGATCTCAACCAAAGTTTGTATGGTATTACAGGCCAAGTTCGAATATGGGTTCTGTCCAAGTATTTTTACATGAGTTATGGCCCTTTTTCGACTTAGAATTTGACCATCTATTAACATTTTTGTTTTCTGACCAATAACTGCAATTTGGATTATTTGATCTCAACCAAAGTTGGTATGTGTATTACCCATCTAGTAATACTGGCCAAGTTCAATTAGGGGTTCCGTCAAATTATTTTTAGCTCACCTACTTCTATTAGAAGTGGTGTGCTATTGTCATGATCTCGGGCGTCGGCATCCGGCGTGTCCAATATTGTAAGATTTAATGTTAAGGTTAATTTCTCAAAGATCAGTAGGCTCAGGCCTTTGATATTGCATATGTAGGTTGTAGGGGACTATCAGAACAGTATTTAACCCTGATACTACGACTTTTTTCCATATTTCACCTCAAATTTTCTGCCAAAACTTGTAAGAATTTGTGTTTAGGTGTTGTAAGAATTTGCATTAAAGTCAGCTTTTGTGCAGATTGTGCTGCTTTAACTTCTCATTACTGTTGATTTTCATATTTCAATAACAACTGTAGGTATTAACACTACTGTATGCAGAAATTTAATGGAAATTTTCTCTTTTTTCAGTCAAAATTTTCATGTTTTTCTCGGACTTAGTAAATTTTAAGTTGTAAAACTTTGTAAACTTTGTGTTTAGGTGAGTTGTGTTTCTATGTGTCTTTCCAGGTGATTAATATTCTACACTTGGGTTACTGAACTCCATTGCAGTAATATTTAACCCTCATTACATGTATATTGAGGAATTTGAGGCTGATTTTCTGCCAAAACTTGTTGTAAGAATTAGCGTTTAGGTGTTGTAAGAATTTGCGTTAAAGTCAGCTTTTGTGCAGATTGTGGTGCCTTCACCTCTCATTACTATTTATTTTCTCATTTCAATAACTACTTTAGGTATTAGCCCTACTGTATGCAGAAATTTAACTGGTTTCTTTTCTTTTTTCAGTCACAATGTTCACGTTTTTCTCTGACTTACTCAATTTTAAGTTCTAAAAGTTTGTGTTAAGGTGAGTTCTGTTTCTATGTGTCTTTCCAGGCAATTGATATTGTACACATGGGTTACTGAACTACATTGCGGTAATGTTGCGCCCTCATTACATGCATATTTGAGGAACTTGAGGGGGATTTTTGGGACTTATATTCACTTTCTTTAAAAAAAAATTTTTTTAACTTTTTTTTTTTTATTTAATTCTTTCTCATCCTTGTTACTAGTAACATTAAGGCTTATTTTAGTTGTTGATGTGATGTATTTTTGTTGGGACTTATAGTCACTTTCTTGAACGAATGTTTTTCCGCAACTCCTCTTTAACCAATGAATGTACTTCAATTACAATTTCAGTGATTCTTCATTACATAATGCCATTTTGCACCTCCTATTTTATTTTTTTTTGATCTGATGTATTTTTATTTTGTAAAAAATAAATTTATGAAAGCCTTTCCTAATTCTTATTTATGATTTAATATCTGGCCTCACGATTCATATTCTTAATCATAAACATTTCTAAAAGAAAAAAATGCTTTTATATCCAATGATTCTATGTTGAATTGATATATAATAAATGCAGAAATATAGACTTTCCAAAGCCATCACATAAACCACATTAATCATTTGATGCCTAGTTAATGATTTATATTAACTAAATATTAGGCATGTTACATTGGAACGACATTATCAAGCGTGAATGTAGGTGAGCGTTGGGATGTAACATCCCTCTTGTTACATGAGTTATGACCCTTTTTTGACTTGGAATTTGGCTGTCTATTAACATTTTTGGTTTCTGACCGATAACTCCAGTTTGGATTATTTGATCTCAACCAAAGTTGGTACCATTCAAAATGGCTAACAGGCGTATTTAGCCATGTCTGATGCTGCTCTTGTTCTATGTGTTAAGAACATTTATCTGATAACCATAGAGTATAACAACCGTTGTATATACTTGAAGTATATACAACGGGTGTTGTATATAATTATAATTTATGCGAATGACCTCTGACCTCTTTCAATTCCATTTTCATTCATTCATTCATGAAACATCGTTATATCACAGGGCAGGTTTTAATTGTACGCTTATTGCACTTTGTCAAAATCCTCTGATGGTGTCATTTCTTATTTATTTTGCTTCAATAAAGGCAACCTAAAATTTTGCTTCAAAACATTGTAGAAATTACTTGAATGTTAATAGTAATTAGTATGCGGCAACTGCGAACTATTTATAGTCACGGCCTCGATCAAAAGTACTCGCGGAACTGCGCTAATTAAAAGTTCGTCTGCTCTACCTGAAAAAAAAACACTTCGTAAAAATTGTAAACAAGCGCAAAATTATTTGTTATATTGGGACTACAGCATAAAACACGGAAGAAAACTGGAACTATGTCAAAAAAAGAATAACTCTACTGAAACACCGTTTTGTTACTGTTAATAAAATAGTTGAAATTTGTTTTGTTCCAGCGCAGTTACATGATGCAAGAAGTGCAATCGCACTTTACAATCACCGTCATCGATTTTGTAATGTAAGGGACACAACTCTATGCATCTTGTCCTATTTCTTTTGTCTCATAGACTGGTTTTCTTTGGAGGCCCGTGGGAAGCATATATAAGTCGGGTAGATGCACGAGACGGGTGTCTGTTTGTTATCAGATAAAAACAATAAACATATAGTGTGTTTTTATATCTGTGTTATACAACTCGTTGAAATATGGTTTATTTTTTCTCGGCGAAGCCTCGAAAAAATAAACCATATTTCAACTCGTTGTATAACACAGATATAAAAACACACTATATGTTTATTGTTTATATAATAAATATGACTTCAGGCTCCTTTACTTGGAAAAAATCTATATTAGTTTGTTTGACACCACTCGATACAAAATGCCCTGTCTATAAGTATCACCATTTTGTTCAGTCTAACTTCCCTTTGATCACTCTTCGGTGTTCTTGGGGATCAATTACTAAGACTATTCAGCCAGAAAAAAACATAAATTAGTGTAACAAATGAATAAAGTTCATCTAATCTACAGTTAAAACTAGAAGTCCTGTCACGAACTGCATGCTTATCTAGGCTTAATTGCGCGTAGGAATTGTGCGCAATTGCCATATCGAATGGCATCCAAAGCATGGCAGATTCTTCTGGTTACTCATAGCAGACGGGGGCGCGGTGGTTCAGTTGGTAGAGGTGCAGGCTGCAAGCCGGGAGGTCCTCGGTTTGAATCCCACCTGCGGCAACCGCGTTGAGTCCTTGGGCAAGTCACTTCACCCCGATTGCCTACATGGGGGCACGATGACGCTGTGTACTGAGGCGTACTGCACGTCGATGGTGCGCATGCCTTCAACCAATCTAACCCTGCCTGTGCTGCGGTGCAGAGTTCAGAGTTACGATGTTGGAGAGCTGACAGCTGCTCGTCGTTGCTCGGTGGTTCTCTCCGGGTACTCCGGCTTCCTCCACCCATAAAACTGTCACGGTCACGATTAGCCATTGTGCATAAGTATGTGACCTTAAACACCAATAAATAATAAATACTCATAGCAGACACAGGCAATGTTTCTGCCAATGGACCTCCGGGTTACCCGGAGGTCCATTGGCTGAAACATTGCTTGTGCACAGGCCATATGTACAGAATTTGATAGCTTTACTATGGTCATAACGCATAGATTAACGTGCAGATCGGCGTGCTATTTGTGTGCATTTTACAACAGGACTTCTAGTTTTAACTGTATGTTGTGTTCTCATTGTCTCATTTTCTCCCTCATTGACTTGTCTAGTGGATAAGTCAATAAGGGAGAAAAAATGTGGCGAGAATGTAACGTGTTCGCCCCTTTTCTGGATAAAGTAGGTGACGAGAGTCCATAGGGGCCACTAGATCAGTTCCCTCGCAGTAAGATATTTTGATCAGTTTATGCACAAACACAAACCATTCGTCTGTTTTTTGCTACTTCTTGCAGTTCTGTTTTCCAGTTTGTCGCAAAAACCAGATCTGAACCAGAAACAACAAAACTGCCCAGTTCTTTCAGAGAAGATACCATGAGTGGTATGATATCTTTTAGACTGAATGAAAATGGTTCAAGATGAGTGTGAAAACTTTTCTTTTCAGTGAATGGGGATGACTTGATAAGGCCTAAAAAAGTTGAAAATCTGTTTCTCAGGCCCTCTCACAGGGTCCTTTTGACTACCACATGCTCTCTTTTTTTACCAGTGTAAACCAGGGACCAGCCTAGGGGGGAATTTTAGGGAGACTCCATGTCTCCCTCCAGAAAAAATAGGGAGACTGCAGAGTCATGTAGGGAGACTTCATAGGCAAGTGGGGAAAATTCAGAATATTCATATACCACCCCGCCGCCCCCTCATATTTTCAATTTGTGGTCCTCCATTAACGTCCAAATAATCCAGGTCCATTTGTCTATCATGCATCTATGCCAGGTTAAAAAATCACAAAGTAATTATTGACTGAAAATCCTCCACTGCTACCCTCTCCTTCATGACCCCTCCCCTCTTCTTCGTGGCAGTCCCCCAGCATCCTGTGGTTGCCTTTCACCAAAGTCTACTAAGCTAATAATTATCTAAGTCTGAAAGTGTGAACAGGACCAGATGTAAGAAGATTGCTTGGGAGGTACTTTGTTAGTTAATAAACAAAATACATTCTGGGGTCGAGTATTTTGTAAAAGAAATGTCATTCCACATCATTTTTAGCTCACCTACATCTGTAAGATGTGGTGAGCTATTGTGATAACCTCGGGCGTCAGCGTCGGCGTCGGCGTCCGGCGTCCGGCGTGTCCAATATTGTAAGAGTTAATGTTAAGGTGAATTTCTCAAGCATCAGTAGGCTCAGGCCTTTGATATTGCATATGTAGGTTCTAGGGGACTATTAGAACAGTATTTAACCCTGAAACTACGACTTTTTTCCAAATTTCACCTAAAATTTTCTGCCAAAAGTTGTTATAAGAATTTGCGTTTAGGTGTTGTAAGAATTTGTGTTAAAGTCAGCTTTTGTGCAGATTGTGCTGGTTTAACTTCTCATTACTGTTGATTTTCATATTTCAATAACAATTGTAGGTATTAACCCTACTGTATGCAGAAATTTAACGAAAATTTTCTTTTTTTTCACTCAAAATTTTCATGTTTTTCTCGGACTTAGTAAATTTTAAGTTGTAAAACTTTGTGTTTAAGTGAGTTGTGTTTCTATGTGTCTTTCCAGGTGATTAATATTCTACACTTGGGTTACTGAACTCCATTGCAGTAATATTTAACCCTCATTACATGCATATTTGAGGAATTTGAGGCTGATTTTCTGCCAAAAGTTGTTGTAAGAATTAGCGTTTAGGTGTTGTAAGAATTTGTGTTAAAGTCAGCTTTTGTGCAAATTGTGGTGCTTTAACTTCTCATTACTGTTGATTTTCATATTTCAATAACAACTGTAGGTATTAACCCGACTGTATGCAGAAATTTAACGGAATTTTTTTTTTTTTCAGTCAAAATTTTCATGTTTTTCTCGGACTTAGTAAATTTTAAGTTCTAAAAGTTTGTGTTAAGGTGAGGTGTTAAGCTGAGTTCTCAAAGATCAGTGGGCTCAGGCCTTTGATATTGCATATGTAGGTTGTAGGGGACTATCAGAACAGTATTTAACCCTGATACTACAACTTTTTTCCAAATTTCACCTAAAATTTTCTGCCAAAAGTTGTAAGAATTTGCGTTTAGGTGTTGTAAGAATTTGCGTTAAAGTCAGCTTTTGTGCAGCTTGTGCTACTTTAATTTCTCATTACTGTTGATTTTCATATTTCATTAACAACTGTAGGTATTAACCCTACTGTATGCAGAAATTTAATGGAAATTTTCTTTTTTTTCAGTCAAAATTTTCATGTTTTTCTCGGACTTAGTAAATTTTAAGTTCTAAAACTTTGTAAACTTTGTGTTTAGGTGAGTTGTGTTTCTATGTTTGTTTCCAGGCGATTAATATTCTACGCTTGGGTTACTGAACTCCATTGCAGTAATATTTAACCCTCATTACATGCATATTTGAGGAATTTGAGGCTGATTTTCTGCCAAAACTTGTTGTAAGAATTAACGTTTAGGTGTTGTAAGAATTTGTGTTAAAGTCAGCTTTTGTGCAGATTGTGGTGCCTTCATCTCTCATTACTGTTTATTTTCTCATTTCAATAACAACTGTAGGTATTAACCCTACTATATGCAGAAATTTAACTGATTTCTTTTCTTTTTTTCAGTCACAATGTTCACGTTTTTGTATGACTTACTCAATTTTAAGTTCTAAAAGTTTGTGTTAAGGTGAGGGGGATTTTTGGGACTTATATTCACTTTCTTTAAAAAAATTTTTTTTTTTTTTAATACTTTCTCATACTTGTTAATAGTAACATTAAGGCTTATTTTAGTTGTTGATGTGATGTATTTTTGTTGGGACTTATAGTCACTTTCTTGAATGAATGTTTTTCCGCAACTCCTCTTTAACCAATGAATGTACTTACAATTTCAGTGATTTATGAAAGCCTTGAATGAATGTTTTTCCGCAACTCCTCTTTAACCAATGAATGTACTTACAGTTTCAGTGATTTATGAAAGCCTTTCCTAATTCTTATTTATGATTTAATATCTGGCCTCACGATTCATATTCTTAATCATAATCATTTCTAAAAGAAAAAAATGCTTTTATATCCAATGATTTTATGTTGAATTGATATATAATAAGTGCAGAAATATAGACTTTCCAAAGCCATCACATAAACCACATTAATTATTTGATGCCTAGTTAATGATTTATATTAACTAAATATTAGGCATGTTACATTGGAACGACATTATCAAGCGCGAATGTAGGTGAGCGTTGGGATGTAACATCCCTCTTGTTATGGCATTCTGGTGGCATTTCGCGTCATTTCGTGTCATTCCGTTGTTTAGGAGGACCCTTTTTCAAGATCGTCCACATGCACACTTGTGTCCTGTACAAAGCTTTTCTTGTCATTACTAAAGCTTTTTTCATGTGTTTCAATTCAATTCGTGTTTTTCTGGGAATAGACGGCCCAACAGTTAACAGTTGTCAGCAAAACGAAATAAAAATACTGTGTTATAAAATACGTCCGTTGTGTATACATTTTCGGCATCCTAAGCGACGTAACCTACTTTCAAACTGCGTTATTTTGTTGAGTCGTGTAAGTCACCTATTTTGGTTTCAACATTTGAAGCTCTGACTGAAACGCAACAAAATAGAAATAAAAAAATCTGCAAAAGCGACAATGGTCAATTGATTGTCGTGTGATTTCAAATAAATGGACGTTTATTTGACGAATTAAAATGCCCATTTATCACACTCGAGCACATTTGCTTTTTGAAAACAATCGTTTTCATGTAAACCTCGCATCACTCAGTTCAGCCTCTTCTCAGTTTGGCCAATTTTTAGAGGGCGACTTGTAATCGCCCCAACTATTTTTCTAGGCGACTTTGGGCTTAGAAGGGCGACATAATCGCCCTAATCGCCCTCACGGCTGGTCCCTGGTGTAAACAGAAAAAAATAAAAATTAAATGGTTTATGTCGGATATTTTACCCGAGTTAATAAAATTGATAAACTTGTCCCTTGAGTGCCACAAGACTTTGCAATTTTGCAATGCTTTAGCATTGCAAAGCCTTCTTGCACTCAAGGGATGAAATACACCATCACTCATGCTGTTCTGTAGATTATGAGTCCTAAAACATAAAACAAACCAAGAGCATGAACTTTTGATGGCAAAGAAATAATTAACAAAATTAAAAAATAAAATAAAAAAAACGCTCCCCGCATGCAATTTTACACAAAATGGCCTGAGAAACAAGATCTACTTTGTGGGGCCTAAACATGTTATTGCATTCAGTCTCTCCAAAGCATTTCAACTCCCACATGTCAGTTTTCTCTTTTAGTGTAGGCTATGATCTAATAACATGTTTTAATTCACCCCAAAATTTTCTTTATTTTAGAATGGTTCACTGAAGGTTATAGACAGGAAGAAACATATCTTTAAACTTGCACAGGTAAACTATTTCATTCATGTGTATTTCTTCAGTTGTACATCTATTATCTCTACCAAAAATTAACTATATAATTTATTATAAATTTTTTTTTTCCTGCTTATAAATTCATTTAATTGTCAACATCGATTTAACCTTTAACTTTTTGTGTGTTGCTGCCAGATATTACTGCCAGGATAGCAATACTCGTCTCACCAGAATAGAGATGTTCCTGCATCTGATTAACAAACAAATTTCTATTAAGCCAATAACAAAAATTTCTTCTTTCTCAGTCAATTTTTCCTCAATTTTTAGCTCAACTTTGATGTAGTCAAATTTGAGGTTTTGTCATGGCCCATCCGTCTGTCCGTCCATCAACAATTTAATACAGATCTAGCTAGAGGCCATATTTATGAACTGATCTTTATGAAACTTTGTGGGTACCTTTGTTATCACCGTGGGCCGAGAACGAGTGTTTTGGGTGCGGCCGAAAATTCAAGATGGCTGCTGGCAGCCATTTTGTACTGAAATTAGTGCAATCAGTTTTTTGTACAGAACTTCTGTATGAAAGTTTTGATTTGAATAAATTTTTGTATGAATATTTAGTAACATGGAATATATCACATATAATGCAGGGGTTTTTTTTCATGCCCAAATTATGCAAATTAGATGAACTTTGATTTATTCAGTGCTACTTATACACAGTAAGTACACTTATAGCTCGGACTATGGACAGTATTTATGAACCGATTTTCACGAAACTTCTTGGGTACCTTTGTTATCACCTTGGGACGAGAACGAGTGTTTTTGGGTGCTGTCCAAAATTCAAGATGGCTGCCAGTAGCCATTTTGTACTGAAATTGGGTGCAATCGGTTTTTAGCTCAACTTTGGCGAAGCCAAATTTCAGCTTATGCCATGGCCAGTCGTCCATCGTCTGTCTGGCCATCTGGCCATCAACAATTCAATACGGCTCGGGCTAGAGGCCGCATTTATGGACGATCTTTATGAAACTTCTTGGGTACCTTTGTTATGACAGTGGGACGAGAACGAGTGTTTTGGGGTCCTATCCAAAATTCAAGTTGGCCACTGGAAGCCATTTTGTACAAAATTAGGTGCAATCAGTTTTTTGCGCAGAACTTCCATATGAAAGCGCTGATTTGAATAATTTTTTGTATGAATGTTTTGTACCATAGGATACATCACATATAATACGGGTTTTTTTTCTCGTGCGTAAATTATGCAAATTAGACTAACTTCGATGTTTTTTGGTGTTACTTTTAGCACGAAAAGTGCAAATGCCAATACGGCTTGGGCTAGAGGCCGTATTTATGAACTGATGTTTACGAAACTTCTTGGGTACCTTTGGTATCACCGTGGGACGAGAACAAGTGTTTTTGGTTCTGCTCCGAAATTCAAGATGGCTGATGGCAGCCATTTTGTTCAAAATTAGGTGCAATCAGATTTTTGCACAGAACTTCCATATGAAAGCGCCGATTTGAATAATTTTTTGTGTGAATGTTTAGTACCATGGGATACATCACATAAAATACGGGTTTTTTTCTCGTGCAGAAATTATGCAAATTAGATGAACTTTGATTTTTTCAGTGCTGCTTACACAGTAAGTACACATGTCAATACGGCTCGGGCTAGAGTCTGTATTTATGAACTGATATTCACGAAACGTCTTGGGTACCTTTGTTATCACCTTGGGACGAGAGTGTTTCTGGGTGTGGTCTAAAATTCAAGATGGCTGCCAGTGGCCATTTATCTATTTATTTATTATGGTTTAACGACACAGTAACAGCCAGGGTCATATCATGTCGGTGACAGTTTTACGGGTGGAGAAAGCCGGAGTACCCGGAGAGAACCACCGAGCAACGACGAGTAGCTGTCAACTCTCCAACATCTGAACTCTGCACCTCGGCACAGGCAGGGTTAGATTGGTTGGAGATATGCGCACCATCGACGTGCAGTACGCTTATGTACACAGCGTCATCGTGCCCCCATGTAGGCAATCGGGGTTAAGTTCCTTGCCCAAGGACACAACGCGGGAGCACGAATCAGTCGCTGAAATGGTCACCCATCCAACTACCAACCGCGCTCGATGTTGCTTAATGTCGGTGATCTGACGAGAACCGGTTACCCCAACGCTACCGCACCACCGCCAGTGGCCATTTTGTACCGAAATTAGGTCTAATCAGTTTTTTGTACACAACTTCTGTATGACTCAGGCTAGAGGCCGTATTTATGAACCGATCTTTACGAAACTTCTTGGGTACCTTTGTTATCACCGTTGGATGAGAACGAGTGTTTTTGGGTGAGGTCCAAAATTCAAGATGGCCACCAGCAGCCATTTTGTACCAAAATTAGTGCAATCAGTTTTTTGTACAGAACTTCTGTATGAAAGTTCTGATTTGAATAAATTTTTGTATGAATGTTTAGTAACATAGGATACATCACATATAATACAGGGTTTTTTCTCATGCAGAAATTATGCAAATTAGATGAACTTTGATTTATTCAGTGCTACTTATACACTGTAAGTGCACATATCAATACGGCTCGGGCTAGAGGCTGTATTTATGAACCGATCTTCACAAAACTTCTTGGGTACCTTTGTTATCACCTTGGGACGGGAACTAGTGTTTCTGGGTGGGGTCCAAAATTCAAGATGGCTGCCAGTGGCCATTTTGTACGGAAATTAGGTCCAATCAGTTTTTTGTCACAACTTCTATACAGCTCGTATTTATGAACTGATCTTCATGAAACTTCTTGGGTGCCTTTGTTTTCACCTTGGGACAGGAAGGAGTGTGTATTGGAGTGCCTTTGTTATCACTGTGCTATGAGAACAAATATTTTGGGGTTCAGTCAGACCCACTCTGGGACTCAAAAGATTTCTTTTCTAGTTTAGCATCTGACTGTCACCCACCTTTACAATACTTTACCTATACATTTGTTACAGGCTACGGTCAGTATTTATGTACAGACCGTTACAATACTTTATATGTACCTTTGTTATCAGGTCATTACCTAGATGTTTGTCATTGCATTGTCACATACTATACATGTACATGTCTTAACAAGTTGAGCTACAGTGTCATTGACACTTTCATTTGTACAGAACTTCTATATGAAGGTTCTGATTTGAATAAATTTTTGTATGAATGTTTAGTAACATGGAATATATCACATATAATACAGGTTTTATTCTTGTGCATAAATTATGCAAATTAGATGAACTTTGATTTATGCAGTGCTACTTATACGCAGTTAGGCCAAAAAAAAAAGGGTTTTGGTTCTCAGGCATCGCCGCGTTGGAAAAATACCCCCCTCCCCCCACCCCACCCCCCCCCCACCCCCGCATTGAATTTTTTTTATGGAGGTTCGAGATTTTCCAAAAAGTAAACAATGCACCACCAATCTCAGAAGTTCATTGCAGTATAACACAAATACTGAATACCATATATGTCTGCGTATACGTTGCCCTCGTGTATACGTCGCACCCCCAACTCACACTTGGAATTCCTCCCTTTTGCCTAAAGCTCATGTATAGGTCGCACACCCATTTTCAAGTATATGCAGTCAACAAGAATTAGTTGCAAGTTTATACGTTTTGCCAATTTGGGATGCAACAGAAATAGGTAAGTTTTCATGAGTTACCAGGTGTTGAATAAGATAAAAGAATAAAGGAAAATTATTATTAAAGATTTAAAAAATACTTGCATTTTATTTGTTTTTCGTTGTTTGTTTATCACCCCAATGTCTTCATCCCTGTCGAGAAAATCCAACACTCGTTTGTGCCTGAGACATCATAGTTTCAGAATCAGAGTACCATTTGCACCATAACAAGCGCAGTTGTTGTGTTTATGTTGGTTTTTCCAAAATGTGACAGAAAAAACCAATATAAATACAACAACTACGCAGGTTACAGCACAAATTGTTGTCATTGTTGGTGCTATTGAAACTGAGGTGAAACGAACAGTAAAAACCCTCGCGACTTGCTATAACTCGCGAGGTACGATTACGTTAATATGTCGATGCACAACTGAACTTGATCTGTAGCTTCCCACATTTGCCCTCCCCCCCCACCCTCTACCGGGGTCCCCTGGACCTGTCCATTGTACTCCTAATGGGGTGAGCCGCCACTGCAATTGACATGCATTAAATAGTTGCCTTATGCATTGAAACATCTATTAAATGGTCTATCAATAACGTTACAATCACATTATTTTACCACAAGGGCGAATCCAGTCATCAGCGCACTTAGTATGTGCCTTCCCCCCAACCCCCCTCCCCCAACCCTCTCCCCCCCCTCCCGGAGACGGGTTGTGCATTGTGGATATCTACTTCGGGTGCGAGGTAATCGCATCTTTTAGGATTAAATTTCAAAATGTGGTTGACAGTACACTCCGGCAAACTTGGGCCTAGGTGTGGCACCCCCTCCCCGGCCCAACCTTCACTGCTTTTAGTAAAGTCCTTCATCCGCCACTGAACCAACATGTTCGAAGCGGCATTAGGACGTATAAACAGCTCACCAGAAGCATATTAAAAAGTGTATTTTTGTACTGTTGAAAGGTAACTAATGTAAGGGAGGTAATCAAATTAACTATCGAAGAACTCTCTTTTTTTCATGGCTGATTTTAAATAATTTTTAGTGATCTGAGACTTTGATATCATGAACTTTTTTTCAAGTCTTTATAAAGATCACGCTGGCCACCATTTCAGTATCGTTAAGCTGACAGGTCACAACAACAGAACAAACCTTTTCACCTCAAGCGAAGTTTAAGACACCAGTATTGCAATACCTCTGGTGGATTGCTGGTTTGGGGTTCCAGCCTTAAAACGTCCCCCGCGCCGTCACTTAACCGTGACTCAGTTTATTCTTTTTCAAACAGAAATGCATCTTGTCTATCTTTAAATAAAATTCCAAAGGTCCATTGTGGGTATTGTGAGGCTATGTGAATAGGGTATACTTGGTGAGGTAATAAAAATAAAAACCGCCCTCCCTCACTGAATTTGGAAAACCAATTGCCTGAGAACCAAAACATTTTTTTTTTGCCTTAGTACACATGTCAATACTACTTGGGCTAGAGGCTGTATTTATGAACCGATCTTCACGAAACTTCTTGGGTACCTTTGTTATCACCTTGGGAAGAGAACGAGTGTTTTGGGGTGTGGTCCGAAATTTCAAGATGGCCAATTAGACAAACTTTGATTTATTCAGTGCTACTTATACACAGTTAGTGCACATTTCAATAAGGCTCTGACTAGAGGCATCTAACTGTCGCCCACCTTTACAATACTTTACCTGTACATTTGTTACAGACTACAGTCAGTACATATGTACAGACCTTTACAATACTTCACATGTACCTTTGTTATCAGATCATTACCTAGATGTGTGTCATTCCTGTGTCACATACTATACATGCCTTACACAAGTTGAGCTACAGTGTCATTGACACTTTCATTTGATAAAGGAGGGAGGCTTTTTTTTTGGTTTGTTTATTCACAAAACTTCTCAAAATAGTTGGAATCAGAAATTTGACTACTTACTCTATTATGTAGCAAATCAGTGTTTTTCAGAAGTGAAAATTTCCCATAATGTAGTTGAAAATTTTCTTATTTGACAGAGCTTTGTGAGCTCTGTCAAACAAGGCATAGCTGGTGATATATTTGTCCAACAAGTGTAAAATAGTGTCATAAAAGAGATTTCCAGGTGAAAAAAAGGCGATGAGGCAGATTTTCTATGACGAGGGAGGTGCCTGAGAAACAAAAAAAAATTATTTTATTTTTTAATAACCTTAGTTGCATAAATCAGTTTATTAATGCTTCCAGAGTTTCATTTGAATTTATTGTTAAAAGCAGACACGGCTGGCTTCCCAGCAGCTGTGACTGTGACTGGATTTTATGACAAGAATTCAAGAAAAAGACTCAGCGGCGTTTTAGGAGTTAATTAACCCTTTTGGCTTCACCAAACAAATCGGCCACATCAGCCCGTATAGTTTACGAAGTGAGCAGTTGAAAAAAAAAGTTGTTTTTTTAAAAATATTTGCAAACAAACCATATCATGTAACCCCTCACTGGAACAAGCTCTTTCCAGTGAGAGGTTACATTATATGGTTTTGCAAGCAAGATATACCTAATAGTACCATATATACATATTACAGGGTTGCATCCAGTTTCCATCCACTTCAAGCTCTTTCCAGTGAGAGGTTACATTATATGGTTTTGCAAGCAAGATATACCTAATAGTACCATATATACATATTACAGGGTTGCATCCAGTTTCCATCCACTTACATGTAGCTTTAATGGTCTGAAAATTAGAAGAGTTGAGCATTTGAAATATAAAAAAAATCACTTGCAAATAGAATAAAACTTGATGGATGTTGACCAGGGCATTATGTGATCACATTTAACAATCATTTTGTTTTCAACGTTCATGATTTTTAAATATTTGGAAGAGGTGGATGATATAGAGTCAAGCAGTTTGTTAGCATTGTATGTTCATAATCGTCAATAATTTACTCCCAACAAAAAGTGAGTTCCTAGTGTCTCAAGTGCAATGAAATGGATTTTCTGACTGATGAAACAAAAACCAAAAATTTCCAAGAAGAATTTTTGTTTTATTATTTTTGCAATCGACCAGCCTCAGCCTTTTGTTTCCTCATGGTGACCCTGCTTAAGGGCTTGGTTGATTGTCTAGAATTTATTACTCCCCACTTGTAAGTTAAGTGATGCTGTAGTGATTACGTGCCAAAATATGACTAGAAGTAACTGTCAGGGTAAATCTGCTCTAGTTTAGAAGACATATTACTGCATGTTAAGGTATCTGTTTTGAGACCACAAATTGTTATCAAGTTAGAAATAGACCCAAAAGGGTCAATGGTTAATGTGGTGTGTGGGTTGATCAGTATTTTCAGCTATAGTAATTAGGCTCTGCATATATTTGTGACTACCGGTATGTTGTTGTTCCACCAAAATATAAAAGTCAGTTGTCTCTATTTACGAGAAAGAAATCCTCTCATCTTGAAGGTTACCCCAACAAATATAGAATTAAAAGTACTATTTTCTCCCAATATTTTGATGTTTGTATAAATTTGCCCTATTGAAATTAGTCTAATGTTGATGAAAAAAGATTAACAAAACAAGTTTGTTTGCTAAATTTTGATTACTAACAAGAAAAAAGATTAATTTTTCTAATTTGTTCCTTTACCTTGGTGACATGCAACCATTACGTGTACACTCCCTGTAAAACACTGCCAATCGACTCCCCACTAACTGCTCTATGAGGTGGGGTATCAAAACCCAACCACGTGACTTCAACAAAACGTACTATCAGTTATAATTAGCACGAAGTGTTTCCCAGTGTTGTGACAAGGTTATGCTTCCGACCCAAAATAGAACCTCCAAACATCATTTCTCTGCAAAACAGCCGTTGATAATTAGGGAAAAAAGCGCATCGCTCCCAAACTATACAAATAAAAATAAAATCGTTAAAATTTATTTCGAAATATCGTACAAAATGACTTTTGAGGGCAGTTTCGATCTCGCATGAATATTTGTGAAGACCTCGTTACTTTTTGTCGATGTCGGTGTTTCTTTGATCCTGTAATTTTTGGATACCAATTAGCACTTTTTTCCAACCAGTCGGGCAAATACTATTTTTAATATCATAGGGAAATTTTAAAAACGCGTTTCGTTTCGAATATATTGAGTAAAAATCAGTGCGATTTCGAACTTGAATTTTTACAATCCGACTATTATTAGCGAAGTTACGCCAAAAATGGAAATAATAAAAAAATCTCATTTGTAACAGGTTGAAGAACCTTTCGAAAAGAGTCATTCAAATACACACCTTTTTTATTCTGCAGTGGTAGACATATTCCGGGCAATGAAAAAGAACTTTACACAATTTGGTTGTGTTTCCAGGTATTCGCATGAAGGACAGCTGATGTCGAGCGTTTCCAGGTATTCGCATGAAGGATAGCTGATGTCGACTTAACAGGCTGAGAACAACGTAGTTTCATTACACACTAAGCGGGCCAAATTGCCAGAGTTATTAGACCACAGACGTCTGGAAACCTGTTCTAAATCACCCCTACCTCAAAACACCTCATTCTTATATGCACCCCCCCCCCCCCCCCCCACCGAAATATATAATACACAGATCTGTGTGTTATTTATTTTGGAAGTGTGTGTGGTGGGCATATATAAGATGGAGATGGAGGTGTGACGTTGGGAGTGATGTGATATTAATCAGATCTCCAGATGTCTATGGTTAGACTAGGCAGTGGAACCTGGGGGCGGGATGCACAGCAACTCCGAATGACGACATCCCATTTAATCCGACGATGATATACAACATTTCTCAATAAAAAATAAGTGTTCAACGGGTAATGTTGTATTTCAAGGTGTGCAGAGAACGAGCCGGTCGGGATGGGGGGGGGGGGGGGGGGTCTAAGTACAAATTCAATGGAGGCAGAGAGGCAACTGTTATAGGCCTACCATCTTGCCATCAGAGAGTGCAGTTGCGTAGGCCAACAACACAAACATTTAATGCCTGTGTTTCTGTCTCCTAATGTTCAGTGTTGCTGTAAGCCTACTATTTGTGGGCCTAGGCCTATTAAAAAAATCCCGGTGAACTTGGGTGGGGTGGGAATCTTACGCAGCATCAAGGGGGATATGCAAGTGCGATATAGGTATTGCTCCTCGCCGTATGGGGCGGAACAAAATTTCCTGACAGACCAAAATGATTTCCAGACTGATTTCAGATTTGGAACCAAATTTGATAAACAAACCGCACGTGCACCTACATATCGGTTCCCGGATGTAAGATGGCGCTATGCTGAAATCGTCTATTATGATTGAATAACACGTGGGGTGAGAAATCTGAGTCAGTTCCTCTCCAACACAGTTTCGTCCAGCATGTGGGCACCCATTCTTCAGGTGAACAGAATATTTAATATTGAACCATGCAGGGCCTTTGAAAACACTGTGGATGACCAAGACTGTAATTGTGGATATCCTGGAACCCATCAACGGTACATGGAGAGAAATTCTAAACAGAAGCACTAACAGAGTGGAATTTTCACACATATATCGTCTTAACACATGTGAAAGAAGCATTTCATTGAACTGAGGGTCCTTTGAACGACAACCTGCAGTCCATCTGCAGAAATATGTTGTGTTCGGTGTCCCTTTTCCACCAAAGCTGAGAGCATATTTTGTGAGTGGAAACCTCACTCCTCGAGTGTTTTAGCAGAGAACCTTCTTCATGTGGCGAGATGGGACGCGATGTGTCTGAATGTATCTGAGATCAGTTAAAAATTATAAATTGGCAGAATTTGGGAGAGTTTTCAGTTTCCCGTCTGAACTCAGCAAAATTAGAAGAAACATACATATATTTTATATTTCGTTAAAAAACGATGCGTATAGCTTGAGGTTTATTGCTTTGGACCACTGAGAAAAGTAGACCCAGGCTGTTGTAATATAACTGAATATATCACAACACTTAACATGATCAATTATTGAGTTCTTGCGGCAGCAATAAAATTTGGGAGTAATAACATTTCCTAATCCGAACTAATCTTTTAATTACCCTTCCAAAGATGTAAAACAAGAGCCGACAGTAGCTACTGATTGTTTCTGAAACAGCCTCTGATCGCAATGAAAACACTGACTGGTGGCAATAAAAGACAAATCATAAATTACTCCTATAAAGTTTATTCTTTTGAAATTTCCAACATCAGAAACTGGTTAAATTGAATTACAATTATGTATATCTATATACTTTTATATTTGCACTGCTACTTGTAAAGAAAATTTTGTTTCTAACATTCGACCTACCATTTAACAATTTTATTAGCACTACGACAAACATTGAAATTATTTTGAATCTATTTATAGGAAAAGACAGCGCTCGTGTGGTGTTTTCCAACAAATAGTTGCAACACAATGAGAAAAAATTCAATTTTTAACATTCAGCCTGTCACTTAAGTTAACCGTGCACATGTATATTAGCACTACGAAACAGCCCTGGGCCGATTTAATCCGTGGACCGACTTAGGGGCATACTTCAGTTGCAGACTTTATTTTTGGCCGACTTCTCCCATCGGCGACTTCCTACCATTTAACTCTTTGTAGACTTTACACCACAACAAATCTTGAATTTTTTTTTTGCGACAATTTTTTGGAAAACGTCCAGCGGTGTTTTGAATAGATAGCTGAAAAAACCCAATTTCTACAGCCCCGTGTCTTGCAGCACACTGAAAGACCATGTGTTGGAGTGTTGTTTTCTTAATACTGGATAGCTGTCTTTTCCACCTAAGATTGCCGTATGTACATGTGCCGAGACGACATCCAGAAAGAGCAGGCTTCGATACCCTTATAGTTTAAAGTCCCCCCACCACATGTCGGGGATCACATGTCGCCTATCGCAGAGATAGGCCTACTGACACCACCTCTAGTTCCACAGAAAGTTAAAAGTTATTTTTCAGCATAATTATGTTGTTGCCGGAACGCAATTTAATTTGAGTGCATTCAAAAACGGAAACCGGACATTGCAAATAAAATATTAAAATTATTTTCGACAGTATTAATATGGGCAGATCATAAGCGGTCATAACTGAAATAGAAGGCGATCAATTATATCTCGATTTGTTGTCAGTCTTGTTTGTGTTGATGATGTAAATATGTATTGAATAGTTTTAGTTGATAACTTGAAATAAATCATAAAAATGAATTAATTTTCTTTATATATTATTACATTATCCCATCCGAACATCCTGAGGCCGAAGGGCGCCAGACCCGGCGAGGCCGAAAAGCGTGGGTCGAAAAGCGCAAAACTTAAAGCGCGGGCCAAATCGGCCAAAAAGCGTCGACCCGGACAGTACTTTTTACATGATTCTGTTTCAAAATATAATTTATGACCCCTAACTGAAACTAGCCCAGTCCCCCAGACTAGTTGCAAAGGAGGGAGCAAAAGCTATATTTCAGAAGCAAAGGTGTAGGCTTTTGTGCAAGAATCTGGACAGTACTTCTGAACTGATGGGTAAAGGGTTAACCGATAAACCGTTTATCTAACCTTAGTTAAAGTAGAAGACAACAGTTGTCAAAATATTTTTTGCCTCCAAAACACAGCTTATGACCCCTGATTGAAACTGACGCTTCGGACTCGTTTCAATCAGAAGTCATAAGATACGCTTTGGAAGCAAAAAATTAAGATAAAAACCTAAAAAAAAATGGGAATGACGAATTTCGTGTATGGCCGATTTTTACAGTTGTGTCACGTAAAGTGTTAAATGCAAAAATGATTATTACACAGTAATTAGACTTGAATATTTCTCCATTTGAACTTTATATGCCAAGATTATTTTAATGTGATGTTTTGTTTTTGTTACAAATTACAATTAATTGAATATATTGATATATATGCATTCCCAATAAATTATAACAAAATACAGAATAAATTTCAAAAAGATATTTAATAACATTTGATAAATAAAAGTTGTCAGAAAGGTTATAAATAACATCTCAAAAGTGTTATGTGTTATGCTTTATCAGACCAGTGCTGAAAAACCCTATTAATTAGATCCGCCCACTCATAAAAAGTTCCTCTATAAATAGACACAGGGATCTTAATTGAATCGGATGAACAGTGACTGTATTATGTAATCATATGTAACAACTGGGGTAATTTGGAAGACTACTTTTACAGGGACTGTACACGTAATGACCGTGGTAATTCAAAGATGGATCTTCAAGTACTTTCAGTGCACTTGGGTATCTTTGATTCAGTAAATTGGAAAGAAAATAAGACTTTTTTGAGAAGTATTATTATTTTTATCCTCCACCGACTAAGTTGGGAGGGGGATATTGAAATGGTTTTCGTCCCCTTAACTACACCTACAGTTTTCAGTGGATTTTTACGAAACTTGGTCTGATGTATCAGTATCAAGTGTAGATGTGCATGTGATCAGTAATTTTTGATGTGACAAATTGTGTGTGGTTACGGCCCTTGGAAATAGCAAAATTTCCATCACAAAGGCTTGTCCGCTTTACTCTTCCTACATTTTTTATTGGATTTCTATGGGGGGCATGGTGGCGTTACAGTAACCGGTTCTCATCAGATCACCGAAGTTAAGCAACTTCAAGCCAGGTTAGTCCTTGGATAGATGATTGTCTGAGCGATCGATTTGGACTCCCGTGTTGTGTCATTGGGCAAGGCACTTCACCCCGATTGTCCTCATGGGGGCATGATGATGCCGTGTATTGAGGTGTACTGCACGCCGATGGTGCTCATGGCATGTCTTCAACCAATCTAACCCTGCAGTGCAGAGTTACGATGTTGGGAAGCTGGCAGTTGCTCATCGTTGCTCAGTGGTTCTCTCCGGGTACTCCGGCTTCCTCCACCTGTAAAACTGTCACTGTCACGATATGACCTTGGTTGTTATGTGTCGTTAAACCCTTATAAATAAATAAATAATTGGATTTCTACAAAAATTGGTCTGAGCTCAAATTTTAACTTGATGCAATATGAGGGAATTTCTTTAAAAATCGTCTTCAGATTCACCAGTCAGAATTCTTTCATATTTGGTATACTACATCTCTAGGCGGGTCAGATTCATGTATGTTCAAATCGAGTCCCTGGGTTAATATTTGGGCTCTCTGTGGGAGCCTGATTTTTAACTTAGTGCAATATGAGGGAATTTCTTTAAAAATCTTCTTCAGATCCACCAGTCTGAATGCTTTCATGTTTGATATAAATCTAGGGGGGGGGGGGGGGGGGGGGGGTAAAATCTGGTCCCTGGGTTAATATTTGGGCTCTCTATTGATGGAGATTCAAGTTTGTTCAAATCGGGTCCGTAGGTTAATATTTGGGCTCGCTATGGTGGCACAAATTTTAACTTAATGCAATCTGAAGAATTTTCTTTAAAATTTTTCTTCTTCAGATGCAACAGTCAGAATGCTTTCATATTTGGTATACAACATTGCTAGGGAGAGCAGATTCAATTTTGTTCAAATCGAGAGCCTGGGATAATATTTGGGCTCCCCATGGGAGCCCGAATTGGCCATGTAGCTGAAGATTTAGAAATTTTGTATTCAGTACCCTCTAGAGGTGTGTAATTACGATTAATCCACATAGGCTGTATCAAGGGGCTTCATAGGGGAGCTCCACATTTTACATTATGTTCAAATCGGATCCGTAGGTTGGTATTTGGGCTCGCTATGGTGGCACGCATTTTAACTTAGTGCAATATGAAGAATTTTCTTTAAAATTTTTCTTCTTCAGTTCCAACAGTCAGAATGCTTTCATATTTGGTATACAGCATCGCTAGGGAGAGCAGATTCAACTTTGTTCAAATCGAGAGCCTGGGTTAATATTTGGGCTCCAAATGGGAACCCGAATTGGCCATGTAGCTGAAGAATTAGAAATTTTGTATTCAGTACCCTCTAGAGGTGTGTAATTACGATTAATCCACCTAGGTTGTTGTATCAAGGGGCTTCATAGGGGAGCTCCACATTTTTCATTATGATCAACTGAAGAAATGTCATGATGCTTGGGATTATTTTTGTCACTCCTGAAGGACTCAAGGATTGACAATGTATCCTATGGAGATGGATTGCTAAATGTAGACTCATTCTTGGACTCTGTTTATATTGTGTTCTGTTCAAGGTGAGCACTTCAGGCCCCGTGGGGCCTCTTGTTTTATTGCATGTCATTTAATGCATGGAGTAGTACTAATGCAAACATTCACTTTTAGGGAGAATACATTGCACCAGAGAAAATAGAGAATTGCTATGTTCGATCACCACTGGTAGCTCAGTTATATGTACATGGAGACAGTTTACAGGTAATATAGACTAAAGTTTGGTAGTAATCTTTTCTGATGGTATTGGAGCATTTAATATCACATTTTCAAATTCAGATTGACTTTTGTAAAGAACCGTCATATGGAATTTTAGAATTGGGCAATATACCAAAAAAAAACCAAACCAAAATCCAATATCAAGGTGGTGCCGAAAAACCACACGGAACCAATCATTGAATACTGAAACTATCTGAATTTTCCAAATTTCTTATATCTGCTATTTATAAGGCCTTGTTGATGCTCGATAGCAGTTGAAGGATTTTTCATGAAAGAAGAGACTGATTTTCTTTTCAGTCCCAAATTCGTTATTTATAAGGTCTTGTTGATTCTTGAAAGCAGTTGAAAGGTTCTTTTTCATGAAAGAGGTGACTGATTTTCTTTTCTGATGTCCAGTTGTTTAGCAGTGGTTTCTAGCCAAGTCTTTGCTGCGTTAGCAGGCTGCCAAGACTTGATGAGACATCACTGCCAAGGTGATTTGCCTATTGACAGCAGTACCTCCTGAAGATGGCATGTTCAAGGTTCTGAGATCACAAATGCCCGAATTAGGCCTTTAAAGGTAAAGGTGTGTTTTTAACAAGTCAGAAAATTAACTGTAGATATGGTTTGTGGTGGCAAAAGAATGTGATTGTTGAGCTCATTGGCAGTGGCATTTGTGGTGCTGTACAGTATTAGAATGATACAAGAACAACTTATTCTGTATTTTCCTGATGTGAAGTCCCCTTTGGTACTATCAGTAAATCTCAGTCAAGTGTAATACCAAACCCGATACCGTGGTGTGCATCCCTAAAAATATCCAAACCATTACCTAACTCAATATTCCAATGCTGTCCTTCTCTATGGAACTTAATCATATGTGACCATGCCACCATGCTGTTTTTGTGAGAGTTATGACATTTTCTGACTTTGCTTACTGAACGAGCCATCGTAGGCTTGTATCCACAGGTAGTCTGACATCTTTAACTGGTGGAGTGCTAAATTATTTTAGTCATAAAAATTTGTTCACACGTCTTTGCCTTGTTACAGTTTATGATAGAGTGCCTATAGGCACTCTCCCATAAATATTAATAAGGAAAATCCAAACAGAGCAAATAATTTAGATTTAAAGATAATATGAAGGGCATCCACAGAGTTTGAAACCTTTGAGGTGCAGTTCCTGCACTTTAGAGAAAAGCCCAAATATGGGTTTCCAGCACTCAACCAATTAATAGGATTAGTAGAATGATGTTTCATACGGCAAAATGAATAATTAAACTCCCAACTCCATTCATCCATATCAACCTTATATACAAATATGGGGTGCGGTGGCATCGCGTTAACCGGTTCTTGCTCAGATCACTGAAGTTAAGCAATGTTGAGCGCGGTTAGTGGTTGGATGGGTGACCATTTCAGCGACTGTTTCGTGCTCCCGCGTTGTGTCCTTGGACAAGGCACTTAACCCTGATTGCCTACATGGGGGCACGTTGACGCTGTGTACTAAGGCGTACTGCACGTCAAAGGTGTGCATGTCTTCAACCAATCTAACCCTTCCTGTGCTGCGGTCCAGAGTTCAGAGTTACGATGTTGGAGAGCTGACAGCTGCTCGTCGTTGCTCGGTGGTTCTCTCTGGGTACTCTGGCTTTCTCCACCTGTAAAACTGTCACCGACATGATGTGACCCTGGCTGTTAATGTGTCGTTAAACCCTACTAATAAAAAAAAAAATATACAAATATGTCTAAAATCCCAAAACTGGTTCCTATACTCTCACCCATTGTGATCGGGCCATTGTGCTGAACTAGTGCCTTCACTTTCTGGGCACTTCAGCCTTTAAAAAAGTAATCAGTTTGCTCCAATTGGCATGAAAAGATCATTCATCTGAACAGGATACATACTGTGGCTCATCACAAGGTGACATGCCAAAGAGGGAAAAACTATTTTTTCTGCTGTCATTGTAGAATATTTTTCTGTTGCCAATGGCAGCCATGATAGTGCCACAGATTCTGAAAGCATCCTCTGTAAATGGGATGGCAATCAGCAGTGTTGACGCAAAAAAAGCTGAAAAAAACGCAAGTCTGCTATTGTTTAGCAAAGACCAATATTCATGACAGTTGATATACGACTAGGCAATGTGTTTAGTCTTACAGCAGATGGTACTGCCGGGCACTAGAATCTATCACTTCGCATGAATGATTTTTTCGCAAAGATCTTGCCTGGCACATATTTTTGGTGTGTATGGTACCACAATTAAAAAAAAGGAAAATAAAAGATAAATGTCTGTTGAACAGTTCCATATGAAATTAACACAGGGCTCCTGCATTGCCTTGAAAGCCTTGGATGGCCTTAATTTTTAAAATATCATTCAAGGCCATGATTAGCCTGGCATTTTGAAAAGGGACCTGGGAAGTTTGTTTTGAAGCCTTGAAATTCCCCCCCCCCTCCCCCCCCCCCCCCCCATTCCACAGGTTTAATAACAGTCTCACATATTTGTTCAATTCCATACATGTGGTTGCACATGATTTCATGTGATTGCATACGATTTTGGGTGGTTGCATATCATTTTGTGTGATTGCAGTATTTAGGCATACCCGTATTGAAAGGTTCATTGCTATATTAAGAGTGACCCAGCAATGCAAAATCTAGCATGCTGTTTGATTGGCTGATACATCCATTTCTGTTGTGAACATGTCATTTGTTGGAACGAAAATGTGCTGCTAGAAAAAATGAATGAAATTGAAAAATTTTAGCTAGGCAAATGTACCTTTCACGAGGAGTGGGTTAGGTTGTCCCTTTACAAAAGTTGGATTCAGCCAGTACCAGACGACTCCAGTGTAGCGAAATGCAAGCTTTGCAAAAGTATATTCTTAGTTACAAGAATGGGAGAAAGTTCCCTCGGGTCACACTCAAAATCGGAGAAGCACATGGCTCTAACAAAAACTGTATCAAAAATCCAAAGTTGATGCTGAGTCCAAAGTCAGTTCACCAGATTTTGTGACACCAGTTGATGTCCAAAATGCTGAAATAATATGTGTCATGAAATGTGTTGACAGCCACTACAGTTACAATAGCTGCAATAAGATTTCTAATACATTCCAGAAGGTTATTCTCTTATTTGTGTTAAAAACTGTTCGATGGATGCTTAGTTTGGGAAATTCAACCGATGACAAGACGTTTGTTTATTGTGACTTGGTGAACTGCAAATTCCATATTGAACAAAAATATTCAGATTGACTGAGCAAGTGCAGGGTAAATTAATAAATAGAATATCTCTTAAGTTTTCAATCACTCAAAGCTATTGAATGTTTTCTCTCGAGTCAATAAAAATAGTGTTGTTCTCCAATTTTCAGAATATTCTAAATCTTGGGTTGAAAAAATATATAGTCACTGAGTTCAGCACACATTCATTGATTGGTTGTTGAACTTAACACCTGGATATTCAAAGAACTCCTGTAAGTACTTATTGAGCAGTGTTAACACCAACAAAACAAATCCTTTGAGGTTTCCCTATCACTGATATCGGAAAATAACTGCATTCTGAGAAATAAGAATCATATTTTTTTTTATTCCAACTAGAAATTTATAATTGTTTTAGATTAATACATTGTTCGAGCTTCTTGAATCAAGAAGCTTGAACTATGTATTAATCTAAAAAAAAATGATGGACCACCTTTTACTTATAAAGCTCATCATATATTTTTGTTATCAATTCGGAATCGGTTTAATTTTCTGTATTTACAGCTCCAACTTTCTGAATGAAAAATTACGGTTGACCTTGAATAGCCTTAAATTTTGGTGAGAAGGGGCCTTGAAAATAATTAGAAAAATGCCTTGAATGACCTTGAATTTTGTGGCTTGTGTACAGCAGGAACCTTGTAACAACTTGAAAAATATTCAGTTAACAGGAGTATACAATTAACAGGAATTCAGTCATTTTCCAGTCTTCTTGTGATAAACAGAGCATTTATTCTATTATATCTTGTTTGATAGAGCTCATTGGATGCCTGTATTGGATGTGTTGAGGACAAAAGTGTCTATACATGTGGGAAATGCAGTGGTTGACAGTAATTCTTTAACAGATCACAGCGGTTTTAAAGGAGTAGACGCAAACATCATGCCGTTGTCCGTGAACATGATGTTTGCGTCTTCTCCTCCAAAACCGCTGAACCAATTTAAGTGAAATTTGAGATAATAGTTTGTTATGACATCGCATTTTGATTTTGTTCAAAGCAAGTTGCCTCATCCCTCGGTAGGGCCATGCCCAAAAAGCGTGCTTAAATCTTAAAACATCTTCTTATGAACCAGCAGTAGCAGAGACTTGATATTTGGTGTGCAGCTTACTTTTGAGGTGTAGACTCAGATTTGTTCAAGAGAAGTTCGGGGAGCTATATTTGCCGTCGTCATGGGAGGGGCAAGAAGTTTCGCCCTGCCCAAAATTTATATTTTCCAAACCGAGAAGCTGATTTGAACCATATTTTATATGAGGGCTTATTGGGTCATAAGTACTTAATTTTTTTTTTAAAAATTTTCTGACGCTTTATGGGAACTGCAGGAGCTAAAAATGGAAAATATTTAAAATGCCCATATCTCCAAAACTACATGGCACTGAGAATTCTTATTTGGTGTGTAGCTTCCTTAAGACAAACAGAATGGAGTGGTAAAAAAAAGTGCAATCAGTTTTATCATAGGGTATTTTTTCGGGACTTTGAAAAAGTGCTGTGTCAGCATTTTTTAACACTTTGTGGGTAAACATTTAAGACTACTCTTCTCCCAAACCACTGCTCCAAAAGCTTTCAAATTTCACATATAACATCTTTGGAAGATTGTTTCACAGGTTTACTAAAATCATATCCATGAGTCCATATTTGGGCTCTCTATGGGGCCTAAATGTTTAAATTAGTGCAGTTTGAGGAATATTCTTTAAAAATCATCTTCTTCAGATCCACCAATCAGAATCTTTTGATATTTGGTATGCAGCATCCTTATGGGGGAGAGATTCAAGTTTTATGGGGAAGAGATTCAAGTTTGTTCAAGCCAAGTCCCTGGGTTCATGTTTGGGCTCCCTGTGGAAGCCCGAATTATAACTTAGTTCAATATGAGGAATATTCTTCAAAAATCTTCTTCACATCCACCAGTTAGAATGTTTTAATATTTGGTATACAGTATCCCCAGGGAGGTGAGATGTAAGTTTGTTAAAGCCAAGTCCCTGGGTTCATTCTTTAAAAATATTCTTCAGATCCACCATTCAGAATCTTTTGATATTTGGTATGCAGCATGTTTAGGGAGGTGGGGAGGGGGGTGATATTCAAGTTTGTTCAAGCCAAGTCCCTAGGTTCATATTTGGGCTCACTGTGGGAGCCCGAATTATAACTTAGTTCAAAATGAGGAATTTTCTTTAAAATTCTTCTTCAGATACAGCAGTCGAAATGTTTTGATATTTGGTATGCAGCATCCTTAGGGGGTGAGATTCAAGTTTGTCCAAGCCAAGTCTCTGGGTTCATATTTGGACTCGCTTTGGGAGCCCAAATTATTACTTAGTTCAATATGAGGAATATTCTTTAAAATTCTTTTTTTTTAGATACACTGGTCAGAATCTTTGGATATTTGGTATAAGCTTTTCTTAGGAGGGGCAGATGCAACTTGTTCAAATCAATTCCCTGGGTTGATATTTAGGCTACCTTGTCAGGTGAGTGCCCTCAGGCCCCCTGGAGCCTCTTGTTTTGTCCCCCATGGTTTACCATGACTTATGGATTGCTCTTCATCGGTCAGTGTCCATCACTCTGTTTGTCCTGTTACCACCTGTATCTCAGAGATGGTTGAATATTGGTATTTCATATTTTTAACATTAATTAGACATTATAAAAATATGAAGCTTGACAGATGTTGAAGAAAAAAAATTAAAGATGGCTGAATGGCGGCCATTTTTGTTGTAATTTTTTCATATTTTTATACATTACCACCTGTATCTCCGAGATGTTTGGATGTTGGTGTTTCAAATTTTTAACATTAATCAGACATGAAAATATGATTCACGTCAAATTTTGTAGAAAAAAATTAAAGATTGCTGAATGGTGGCTATTTTTGTTGTAATTTGTTCATACTTTTATATCCTACCACCACCTGTATCTCCGAGAGTGAGAACTTGAACAAATATTAACAGATTTAGGATATGAGACTTTCTTAACAATGTCTTGAACGACTTCGAAAACTGGTACAGTATATTGAACAGAGTTATGACCCTTGATTAGTTAATATTTGCACATTTTCAGGTTGATAGCATTATAACTTGAAGAAACATTGACAGATTCTGTCTATATTTTTCTTAACAGAGTCTTGAACAAGTTTGTTAACCAGTGTGGTTCGATATACTGAGCAGAGTTATGGCCCTTAATTAGTTAATTTTTTCACATTTTCATCTTGTCAGTGTGATAACTTGAAGAAATAATATCTGATTTAGTCAATATTTGGTGTATGAGACTTTCTTAACAATGTCTTGAAGGAGTTCGAAAACGGTGAAGTTTGATCATACTGAGCCAAGTTATGGCCCTTATTTAGTTAATTTTTGCCTGTTTATTGTAGTTTAGAAGTAATGCCCCTTCCAATAGAAAAAAAACTGTTGTAAGTGACCAATTATTTCCACACTTCTCGACCATCTTAAATGCAATAAAATGCAGGTCAGGTTTGATTTCTTCTTCTGTTCTTCTACTAGTTTGATTTATGCCCTTTGAATTAAGAAAATAAAATTTTAAAATTTAGGTTATTCTGTTTCTGTCAAATAAAATTTGCTTCAAGTGACCAATTTTCTTTTTTCGACTTCAGTCCTGGAAATGAGACAGGTCTGAGTGCAATTGCTCCCGTCAACTCCCGTGTTTTCTATTTTACTTGAGCTAAAAAATGCACATGTTGAAAATTATTGTGGAGCACTAATATACTGTGAGGGCAGATAAATGTGTGTTGTTTTGAGAAAACAACACCCGCTGGCCAGTGGCAAGTTACTGTCAAAATTCAGCAATTCCTAAAACATTTATTCCCTTGAACCTGAGCGGCCGCTTTTCTGGCAAGGAACATGATATGTCATAATGTCATTAAATAGGATGGCTGTTCAGTGAATATGTGGGGTAGACCAATCAATATTTTCAGCGGTCATCCTAGAGGCTGCACGTTGAAAATATTAATTGATCTACCCCGAATAATGAATATGGAGCCTTCTAATTGCTCCCATGAACTGGCATGGAAGATACCACAAGAGTTCAAAGAGTTATGGTTTCTGGCATTTGGTGACAGTATTCCCCTGACAATTCATATACTAACATTTTACGGGTGCAATTTACTCCCGTCTCTGATTTCACGGGAGCTTAAAACTGCAGCCGTCATTTTTTTTCATTTCCAGCACTGGATTTCTCCAGCATCTGAACCTTCAGGGAATATTATATGCAGACCAGTTCACTGCTACAGCGGACCACTTCCCCATCTGTAAGACCTCTCTTGGTTTACCAAATTGTATTTCCATTTGTTTACCATTTTGTGAGACATAGGAGGCTGTTGGGTTTAAGTTCAGTCAGTGAGATTATCATGTACTTAATGATTTTAGGACAACTAGTGGTAATCTCGCCACAGATTCAATTCTATGGATGACTGGTTCAGGTTAACAGGGCATGATCATGAACCAGCGCTAGTGCTGAAACGATTAGCTATTTTCGAAAGTCGACTAGTTGCCAGTAGTAATCGACTTAAAGTCGACTAGTCGGCCCGTTTTGCTACAAAAATACACGATTACTTTCCAAATGTTAAAAAAAATGCATAGTTTTTCAGTGAAACGCTACAACTTGTTTCAACACGTAATGTAATTATGCAAATTGGCAAGTGATCTGATTTGAAGATTTGTTGACATGTCATCCCCCACCTACCTCCGATCTGCGCCCATGCTTGAATGTATGATAAATGCTAGGTATATTTCTTAGTTGTGGAGAATATTTATGAGATCAAAAACTTTTAAAACAAATACAGAAGAGGATATACTGATATTCATTTCTTAGAAAATTACCCCTACTATTTTGAAATGTTTCAATCACACGGGCAGTTGAAGAGTTATTTTTAAGCTGTATGTCATTCCATGCGAAGCGTCACAGACCACGTGGTTCCTCTCTGTCTCTCTTCAGAAATGGAATCCACATTGTGCATTTTGAGTTTCCTGTCACTTCGGCAGTTTCAATTAAAAATAACTTTTCAAATACTTCACGTGTGTGATTAAAACTTAGGCACCGTATGTAGATATGTCATATCTGTGAAATACGGTGCCAAAACGCTGGCTAGTTTTGATATATCAATTCTTCCAATAAAATAAAATTATAAATTTCACCGAATGACAGAGGATGTAGCTTGTGATTGAAGACTTCCAATCAGATGATGTGGATATAAATCATTGGTCGCCAGAATAAAATACATTATTTAATTGGCTGAATTCCTGTATTATTTTCACTCACATCGCCATATTAGGTAAGAATTATGTTAAATAGGCTTGTTTTGGTAATTCATCTTCATGAAGATAGATCATAGATAAGTGGGGTTTTTTACCTGATAGTAAGTTCTCGTAGCTATAACAGAAACCGAATAAATCTTTGGTGATACATCACTAATTGAATGAATTTGACAATATTTAATGTTGTTCGCAAAATGCGATTCCAAATTATGAATTGCGTCACTAAATAGGCGATTTGTATCGCAAAATGCGATGCGAACCCGGGTATTTTAAGGCCTGGCCAGTACGGGCATATAATGTAACAAATTGGATTGAACTTGAGCGCGAAAGTGAAAGTAAACCTTTAAACAAATACAGAAGCAAGTGCCGGAATTGTAAATTTTCGTCACTTGGGTTAAAATGAACAACATATTTTGCCTCAGTTTTCCGAAAAATAGGGTTCTGCCGACTTTACTGTCAGTTGTGGCCAATCAGAGTATAGTATGTCTGACGCTTATACCTAACAATGATCTCCATATTGAAGGTGCCGACTAGTCGACTGGCAAATTTCAGCATCAACTTTTTTAGTTATCGAGTCGAGGTCGACTAGTCGAACAATCTTTTCAGCACTAACCAGCGCTGATTGTATCCGGTGTTCCTCTGTCCAGAATCAAGATGTAAATGTCCACTGTTTCTAAAAGGGTGATGCTAATGAACCCATAGACATGCCAGTCTGTGTATAATTGTATGCTTTCAGTGAATATGTTACCGAATTGCCAGTCATTTGCCAACAGTGTTGTAAAGTGTAAAACCTAAATGACATTCCTCCATCTTTGTCTATATTGAGTTAAAAAACAAACCTGGTCTGACGATTTCAGGTTGGTTTTCCACTACTTGTAGTACATTTTCTTATAATGACAAGCCTTACAGGTGTGAAAAAAACCTCTACCTCACATCAGTGATGCGTAACCCTTGTCTTTTTTTTCATATTGGAGCCCAAATGTTTACTTCATCCAATATGAGGAATAATCTTTAAAAATTATCTTCTCCAGAGCCACTAGTCAGAATCTTTTAATATATGGTATACAGCAACTTACGAGGGTCAGATTCAGGTTTGTTCAAATTCTTTGATTAATATTTGAGCTCCCTATTGGAGCTTGAATATTTACTTTGTGCAGTATAGGGAATATTCTTTAAAAATCTTCTTTTCACGAACCACCAGTTAGAAACTTTTGATACATGGAATACACCACCCTTGGGGCAGTCGGATTCAAGTTTGTTAAAATCAAGTCCCTGGAATATTATTTTGGCTCCCTACTGGAGTCTCAACTTTAACTTAGTCCAGTATGAGCAATAATCTTTAAAAAGCTGCTTCTTGAGATACAATCAGAATCTTTTGAGATTTGGTATACACGTCCTCAGAGGGTTCAGATTCAATTTGTTCAAATGAAGTTCCTGGGTTGTTGATATTTGTGTTCTCTATGGGAGGGGGAGGGGTGGGGTGGGAGGTGGCAAATTGGTAATATTCTCAGAACCACCACTCAGAATCGTTTAATTTTTGGGATACAACATCCTTGTGGGTGTGGGGAATGGGCAATTTCAAGATTTCTTTTTTAGCTCACCGAAGGGAGCAGCATTTGCCGTCCGTCGTCGACCATCTGGCGTCGTGAACCTTTTTCAAACGACTTCTCCTCTGAAACCGCTAGGTCGATTTGCTTGAAACTTGGTATGGATGTTCATTACCATATGTCAATTCAAATTTGTTCAAATGAAATGGACATGCCCACTTGGGGCTCCATAGGGGGCATAACTCCAATAGCACCCTATGTATATTAGAGAAATTACTAAAAAATCTTCTTCTCCAGCACAAGTAGGCAGGATCATTTGATATTTGGTATACAGTATTATGGGGTGGATCTAATTCAAGTTTGTTAAAATTGGCCCCCTGGGTTCATATTTGGGCTCAGTATAGGAGCCCGAATTTAAACTTAGTGCATTTCAGGCAAATTTCTTTAAAAATCTTCTTCAGATCCAGCAGTCTGAATATTTTGGTATTTGGTATGCAGCATCCTTAGGGGGGTGAGATTCAAGTTTGTCCCTAGGTCCATATTTGGGCTCACTGTGCTCGAATTGTAACTTAGTTCAAAATGAGGAATTTTCTTAAAAAATCTTCTTCTTCAGATCCAGCAGTCGTAATGTTTTGATATTTGGTGTGCAGCAGGGGGGTGAGATTCAAGTTTGTTAAAGCCAAGTGCCAAGTCCCTGGGTTCATATTTGGGTTCCCTGTGGGAGCCCAAATTATAACTTAGTTCAGTATGAGGAATTTTTCTTTAAAAATCTTCTTCCGATTCAGCAGTCGGAATATTTTGATATTTGGCATGCAGCATCCTTAGGGGGGTGAGATTCAAGTTTGTTCAGGCCAAGTCCCTGGTTTGGTATTTGGGCTCACTGTGGGAGCCTGAATGATAACTTAGTTCAAAATGAGGAATTTTCTTTAAAAATCTTCTTCAGATCCAGCAGATGAATGCAGCATCCTTAGGGAGGTAAGATTCAAGTTTGTTCAAGCCATGTCCCTAGGTCCATATTTGGGCTCACTGTGGGAGCTTGAATTGTTAATTAGTTCAAATTGAGGAATTTTCTTAAAAACTCTTTTTCAGATCCAGCAGTCGGAATGTTTTGATATTTGGTGTGCAGGATCCTTGGAGGGGGTGAGGGGGGGGGGGGGGGAGGGGGTGGTGTGAGATTCAAGTTTGTTAAAGCCAAGTCTGTCCCTGGGTTCATATTTGGGCTCCCTTTGGGAGTTTGAGGAATATTCTTTAAAAATCTTTTTTTTTAGATCCACTGGTCAGAATCTTTGGATATTTGGTATAAGCTTTTCTTAGGAGGGGCAGATGCTCAACTTGTTGAATTCAATTCCCTGGGTTGATATTTAGTCTACCTTGTCAGTTGAGTGCCCTCAGGCCCCCTGGGGCCTCTTGTTTAAATAAAGAGCCTGTGTTAATATTTGAGTTCACTATGGGAGCCCTAATTTTAACTTGGTGCAGAAGAGGAATATTCTTTGAAATGTACTGAAGAACCGCCATTCAGAGTGTTCTGATACTTGGTATACAACACCCTAGCTGGGCTCAGATTCATGTTTGTTCGAATTAAGTCCCTAGATTTATTTGGGCTCTCCATGTGGGTTCAATTTTTAACTTAATGTAATATGATGAATAATCTTTGAAAAAAGCTCCTTCTTCAGATCCACCATTCAGAATTTATTGATATTTGGTTTACAGTATCCTGGAGGGGAAGGGTTCAGATTTAAGTTTGTTCAAGTTAAGTTCCTAGGTTGATATTTGGACTCCCTGGTTTTGCATTATTGGAAATCTGAGCATTATTTCGGTGGTTGCATCCAAATACTAGAAAAAAATCATCTAGCATGGACAACAGAGTTATAAAAAATTAATTAACTTCATTCCTTTGTAGTGTTAACTGTCCATAGATGTTAATTAAATCCGTCTTTAAACAACTTTGAGGGGGAGCGCGGTGGCTCAGTAGGTAGAGGTGCAGGCTGCAAGCCGAGAGGTCCTCGGTTCGAATCCCACCTGCGGCAACCGAGTTGTGTCCTTGGGCAAGACACTTCATCTCCATTGCGTGCGTGGGGGCACGGTGGCGTTGTGTACTAAGGCATACTGCACGTCGATGGTGCACTTGTCTTCAACCAATGCTAACCCCGCTTGTGTGGAGTTAGTATATTGGGGAGCTGACAGTTGCTCGCCGTTGATCATGATCAGCCATTGTGCATACATATGTGACCTTAAACACCAATAAATAAATAAATAAATAAATAAACAACTTTGAGAACCTCAGCTCCCATGGGGCCTCTTGTTACTTCTTGTCATCATTAATTCCTCATCATATTAAACTGCTTCATACCAACCCACCATGCTTTTTGACACCAATTTTCCTGATTGCATTCGACGAATAACTGTGAACATTTGATGTAAACAAATTGGTTGTGGCTAGTAATAATTAAGGGAGACAACTATAGCTTAGTTCATATCAGTCAACATCTACATATCAGCAGAGTTTGAAGTCATATCAACCAAGTTTGATAATGGGAAATTCTAGGAAAGAAAATCGTATCTAAAAAGTTCTTGTTATATTTCTAATACCTAGTAGCATGAACGAATGGAAAAAAGTTATTTCTTTCAATGCCAGGGATAAGTGAACAAAGCATTTAATCGCCCATGTGTACAGGCTTATGTTATGGATGTCCCAATGAGAGGTTTTTCAGAGCCCTGTGAATTGGCAGTAAAATTATGTCCAGAAACGACAATTGATCTTTTTTGTCACATTTCTTTTTCAGTCATGTCTTGTTGGAATAATAGTTCCAGATCCTGAAGTTTTACCGAATTATGCAAAAGATAAGTGTGGAATCTCTGGAACTATGCAGGAGTTGTGCAAAATCCCAGTATGTATTATTTTAATTAATAACCCTTTACCCAACGTAACGGCCAAAACCGGCCAGCGCTATTCTCAAAAATCGCATATTAATTTTCAAAATATTTTCATTTTTTGTCTCAAAAACATAGGTTATGACCCCTCGTTGGAACGAGCTCATCGAGCTCGTTCCAACAAGGGGTCATAACCTATGTTTTTGAGACAAAAAATGAAAAAAATTAGTTATTCAAGAATTTTTTTTGCAAGTGTCGTCTGCTTTTCATGTTAGGTAAAGGGTTAAAGGATATATTCCTGTTATAGAGAAACCCTCAGAAAAGAGAATAATATTAGACAAGTATGATATCAGTTACCCCAAAATTCACCTTAGGCCTAAAAAGTTAAAAATCTGTTTCTCAGCCCTAAACAAGTTCTGCTTGGCTGGTAAAATAGGACCTGAAATTAATGCCTAGGGTGAGAGTCCTCTAAAATTGGCATCATGGGTATAAACAATTGGATAAACTTAATTTTATCTCCATGTTGAGGTCACGATTGGTCATTGTTCAAAAATATGTGACCTTACACTTGTGCTTGGAGGTTTTTTTTTTCGAGGTTATGTGTCGGTTTTATATTTTGATACTACAACCAATGGCCCAGACTTAGCTGGTGGAAACTCAATAAAATCCAAGGCCAAACACAAATTTTGAACACCCCCAATCCCCAAAATTTGCATACAAAACCAAAAAATTGAAGTTCCATCTGGTCCTCCATACTTTTGTTTACTGCGCATGCGCGGTAACCAGGAAGGTACCGGAATTGGTGCCAAGCATCATTCTTTGTTTGGCCCAAAGTCGGTAAACAATGACTTGACATCTATGCTTTAAATCTCCTTTTTTGAGGATGCCTGATACAAATCAATGAAAGAATTGGTGGATTCAAGGCTGCTATAAATAGATGATGGATGTGAACAACAGTGGTTTGAGACGTTCAGGGCTGTAACTTTACAATAATTATAAAAATTATTTTACGTTTCCCATTTTCGGGACATGCGCCTGACGTCCTCATTCTTGCTAATGATTTACCTACTGTTTGTTAAGTGTTCCTTCCCTATCCTTCCATGAACCCTACTGTTAAACTCCTAAGCTTATTGGCTGTTTTTATTGAAATTTTTTGGGAGTTTAACGTGTGTTACAGAATGTTTATTCTGTGTATCCCCATGGTTATGTCCTTACCCTAGGGGTGTTGGGTTGTTTTGGACTTTCATCTTCTATCCGATGTATCGTTTTTTCTTCATATGAAGATCTAGCTTTGCATCTGGTAGCTTTTAAATCGGTTACTGACTTTGGGCCTTTTTGTGTGCCTGTTGTCTTGTTTCCGTTTTTGTCTATTGACGCTGTTTACAGTTGGCAACGCCCTTAACATGTAGTATTTAGTATTATAATACTTCAGAATTATTGTAGGATACATTGATTATGATTCCGGTAGTGTAGCTCAAAAAAATTGGCATTTGTCCACATTTAGGCTTTATCGGGATGTCCTTGGGCTCATGATGTTCCCTTTGGGAACTTAGGCATTTTCAAAATCCTTTTTCGAAAATTTTTTTATAATTGTTTCGAAATTAATTTGATTGCTATTATCATGTATCCTTATCATGTATTTTTGTTGTTGAATTTGTAGGAGTGCTATCAACTCTGTTTTTTTTTATTGTAATTAATTATGAAAGCTTTCTGCTCTGAATGCAAGGTGTGGAAGTCTACCTCGGATTTACATGCTTGTTCTCTTGTCTGTAGTCGATGCTCTCCTACAGATTCTTGTCCTACTTGTGTACATTGGGATGCCAGAGGTTGGAGATGGGTGTCGTGGTACATTTTCAGCAGTGAAGTTCCGATTCCAGAGCTGTCACTGCAGGATAATTCAAGTTTTTCAGTTTCTTTTTCAGAGGAACAAGAACATGGTGATGGTATTGCGACACCCATCCAAAGTGTACTGCCATTGTTGCGCTCTGATGAGCAAACAGAACTGGCTGCTAAGGTGCTCCTAAATATTAAACAAGGAGTACGGCCTCTTATTCCAGCAGCCAGTTCGATCGGTGAAGCAGCCATCCTGATTGGGATCTGTAACACCGGGCAAGTCCGTTGCTGTCAAGGGAAGTGTAGAATTGGGTAGAGCGAGCACCTCAAAAACTAAACCTCACTCAGCGACGACAGCAAAAGGGAAGAAGCCTGCAAGTTTCTCTTTGGGAAGCTTGGCGAGGTCTCATAGACCGCGAGTGAGAGAGCATTCTCTAACCCAGCAACATTTGGAGCCAAGTGTTGTTTTGAGAAACTTGCCTGAGTCAAAGCTAATGTCCATACTCGCCGCTCGGGATGCTCCGTCTAAACTGCAGTCGGAGTCGGCTACAGTTACGGCTTCTTCCTCAGGTGCTGTCGATAACTGCGCAGCTCTTTGCAGCTTCCCTGCAAGTGCAGCCTTCCGCAGACTCCGGTTGAGAGCTGTCAGATAGTGCTGGGTCGGTCTGGTCATCTGTACATTCAGATGCTGTTGACCAAAATTCTCAGCTGAATCTGTTGGATGGTGAAAGGGAGAAGGAGGAGGATTACCCTTCTCTTTCGGAACAATATATGGTAGCGATGAATTTCTTTCATCAATACTATCCTGACCTTGTTCCACCTGATAAGTAAGCTGCGTCTGCTAGGCAGAAACTGCTATCGTCTCCAGACAGAGATATCGTGCGAAGGAAAGACGATGTTCGTTCCTTCCCGGGACTATCTTGGCAATTGTCGGAGGCCTTCGTCCACATTAATGATGCCATATTCAACCTGGCAAGTTCGAAAAAGAAAGGCGGTTTCTTATCTGCATCTTCAATCAGTATACCGTTTCCTGGATCATGTTATTTTAAAACGGTTGGAGAAGATGTTTAGAGAGCTCCTCTGTATCAGGATGAGTAGGCTGGGGGTTTGGATATATCCTTGCTTACATCATTCAATTTACACTTGGATGAAGGGTTCTGGTGCAGCATCTAAATGAAAAGGAATTTGGGGATGTTACTTCCTCACTAAGCGTTCTTTCCAGGGCATTCATGTATGCCAAGTACCACACCTCCCTTTCAGTGGCAAATATGGAGTTGGTTAGATGTGATGCAGCCCTTGCGTCGTCATCAATTATTGATGACAAAGCTCTCTCCGAGTTGCTCCAGTCTCCAGACACACACTGTTTGACGACAAGCTTTCCTTAGTCTAGGAACAAGCTACCAAAAAAGCTTCCAGCTCACTGCTACTGAGATCAGTGTCTCATGCCGTAGCTGGCCGGAGTAGGCAAGGTTGTTCCAGTTCCCAATCATCGAAAGGGAGCTCCTCGTGAGTGTCTAGGAAACCCTCTTACAGTTACTCTGGAGGTCATCAATATAGCGATTCGGGAAAGGGGCTCAAGTCTGATCAAGACTATAAGTCAGACGCCCCTAGGCTGACGGGACGAGGTTCTTCGTGGGGAGGACGTAATTTCTCCTCCTGCAAGCCTTGCAAGTCGTACAGGTGATGGTCTAGACCTCTGTTGCTTTACAGTTGGTGGAAGGTTATCAAACTTCGCGAAACATCAGTGGGTGAGAAATGTAGTCTCGGCATTTCAAGCAAAGCACCCACTTACAAGAAGTCTGCGTTAGACAAATCTTCCCCGAATTCTTCCAAAAGAGAGTATCTCCTTGCGGAGGTACAGGCTCTCCTATCAAGAAAGCAATAGAGGTTGTCGAGAATCAAAATTCCCCAGGTTTTTACAGTCGCCTGTTTCTCGTACCGAAGCCAGATGGCTCGTTCCGACTGGTAATAGACTTGAGCTGGATAAACAAATTGATCATAGCTCCAAAGTTCTATATGGAAACCATTTGGTCGGTAAGAGCGAGCATTCGAGTGGACGAATAGGAGGCAAGCATAGATCTAAAGGACACGTACTTTCATGTCCTGGTACATCTGGCATTCAGAAAGTACCTGTGTTTTGCCATGCAAGGAGAGGTTTATCAGTTCAGAGCAATGTGCTTCGGTCTGAACCTGGCTCCTTGGGCTTTCACTCGAATAATGAACTTGGTAATGTCATACTTCCGAGGTCATTCGGCAGTGGTAACGTCAGCTTACTTGGACAACATTCTTCAGAGTCTGCTTCATTTGTTCCAACGTCTCGGTTTCATAGTAAACGTGAAAAAGTCTGATCTAGCTCCATCCAAGTCCTTCATTCACTTGTGAATGAGCTTCGAGACTCACAACAATCTGGTTCGTCGGCCATTACACAGAACGAAATTAGTCAGTTGTTGTGCTCACTTATATCTAAACTCTCCCACAGTGACTGTGAGGGAGTTTATGCGACTGATGGGGCCGTGTGGAGCGGCTGCAGATCTTATTCCGATGGGTCGTCTGCGCACGCATCCCCTCCAGATTTTCTTTGCTCAGAACTGGAGTGTGAAGATGCATTCGCTCGAAACCCAGATTGTTTTAACGAACCTAGTAAAACAAAAGGTTAAGATTTGGGCGGATCTCCAGTGGTTGACCGAGGGAGTTCTGCTTCAGCTGCCGGATCCGATCTTCATGATTATGACGGATGCGAATCTGACAGGCTGGGGTGTGTCCTTAAGTCCCGCAGACTTGAAATGTTTGGGTCTTTGGGACCCTCGGTTCCTGGAGAAGCACATAAACATCAAGGAGATGATGTCTATCTGGCTAGCACTACAACATTGGATTGCTCAAATAGCGAACGTCGATGTTCAGATTCTGTCGGTCAACTAGGCCGTAGTGGATTATCTCAGGAACCAGGGAGGCACTCATTCGATTCCGTTAGGCGAATTAACGGAGAAGATTCTCCTATTCGCTCTGAGTCATCACGTTCATCTCTCAATCCATCATATACTGGGTCATACTAGCAGACTCGCTCTCAAAAAGGTCGCCTGTTACCATCGAAGTGAACTCTCAACAAGCGAGTATTCAGTCGGGTCTGCTACCAGTGGGATCGTCCCATGATGGATCTTTTTGCGACACACCTGAACAATCTGTTACCGACGTTCATGTTGCCATTCCCAGATCATTGAGCGTACGCAGTAGACACTATCGATCTCATGGGATGGAATGATAGGATATCCTCCTGCTTTGTTGATTCAGCAGATTCTGTTAAAAATCAAACAGTTTCACTGCAAAATCCTGCTAGTAGCATCTCTGTCATCACAGAAACCGTGGATCAATCTTCTCAGGTGTCTGTTATGGGACATTCCCCAGAAGCTTCCACCTCGAAAGGACCTTCTATTTGAGAGGAAGTTCTGCCCACTGCATCCCACCCCGGAAGGTCTCAACCTTCACATATTTCCATTCTACGATCCTTCTTGCACAGAAAACATTTTACAGGGCGAGCAGTGGATGCAATTTCTAACTGTAGGAAGACCTCCTCTTCGTTGAATTATGCAGCGAAGTGGAGGGTTTTCTTCCTTTGGTGTACGGACCAGTCTGTAGACATTTACAATCTGTCCATTCCTCAGATTGCAAATTTTCTGGTCTACTTGTTTGATGTATTAAACTTGCAGCCCATCACAATTAAGGGCTATAGGTCTATGTTATCAGACACTTATGCACATTATGATAACTTGGCATTGGATCAGATTCTTTTTTATCTAAACTAGTTAGAAATTCTCTACTAATAGATCTAGAACCCTCAGATTAATTCCTAAATGGAATTTGGCTCGGGTTCTGTTGAAGCTTCAAGAAGCTCTGTTTGAGCCGTTAGATGATGTAGAGTTCAAATTCTTGACCTATAAAACGGCCTTTCTCTTAACCTTTGCGTCCACCAGAAGAGTGAGTGAACTTCATGCTTTATCTGTTGATGATTCCCATTACCATAGTGCGGGTAATTCTGTTACCCTCACTACGGAAGTGGGATTCTTGGCTAAGAATCCGATTCCAGATAAGCGGCTTGAGCCTATTATCATTAAGGCTTTACCATCCTCGGACAACTGTAGACCTTTGCTGTGTCCAGTTAGAGCAATGCGCATTTATAAACGTTGATCGAGTTTTATTAGAAAGGGAAGAAAAAGATTTTTTCTTTCCTTGATTCCTAACAGAAAGGATATATCTGTTCATTCTATCGCTAGATGGATTCAGCTGGCAATACATATTGTCTATGAAAGTCTAGCTTCAGATCAACGTTCTGTCAACAAGATTTCAGCGCATGAGGTTAGAGCACTGTCTGCTTCTTGGGCTTATTCTAACAGTATAGCCATTACCGATCTTATGAAGGCTGCATACTGGACACAGCCCTCTTCATTTACCAAGTTTTACCTTAGAAATTTAGAGTCTATCTTTGGTGACCTTAGATCTTTAGGTCCTCTTTCTGTTGCTCAGAATGTCGTCCATTAATCTTACATCTTGAAGATGCCTTAGGCAGTCTGCTCAAGCATTGACGCCGTTCCTCTGCTCTCTTCGTTCTGAGGAATTTTCCTTCAGAACAAGGGGGAGGGGAGGGGGATGGTTTTTCCCTTATGTTATCTGACTTTACAGTGAAAAGCAAGGAATACCTCCTCCAGAGACAGTAGTCCAGTATCGGTGCTGGGTGGTTTTAATGTGTAGCTCAGTGTGAAGCAATAACTATGTGTTATTTTTGTGCTGTATTTAAAGTGTAGCTCACTGTGAAGCATTTGTATATGTCACGTGTCAAACGAGCATTGCTATACAATCCTCAGACACTTTTAAATGAGTGTAGCTTCTCATTCTCTGGTCTAGCTGTATAATTGGTTTCCCTCGCCGAATTAGCATAAGGGGTTTTGCTGGCATTAAATGGAGAAATTATGTAATTCTCAAATACATTGTTGGTGTTTTGTCATTCTCTTTTTTTATAAGAGAAGGACATATGTAATTCCTCTGTCTTCTATTCTCCTGTAGGAGCTATTCTTTATCGAAGTAATTGAGAGAATGGATTTTGTACCAAAATTAGTGCAGTCAGTCTTGTACAGAACTTCTGTATGAAAGTTCTGATTTGAATAAATTTTTGTCTGAATGTTTAGTAACATGGAATACATCACATATAATACCGTTTTTTTTCTCATGCAGACATTATGCAAATTAGATGAACTTTGATTTTTTTCAGTGCAACTTACACACAGTAAGTACACATGTCAATATGGCTTGGGCTAGGGGCTGTATTTATGAATTAATCTTCATGAAACTTCTTGGGTACCTTTGTTATCACCTTGGGACAGGAACAAGTGTTTTGGGGTGACTTTGTTATCACTGTGCTATGAGAACAAATATTTTTGGGTTCAGTCAGACCCACTCCGGGACTGAAAGATTTCTTTTCTAGTTTAGCATCTAACTGTCGCCCACCTTTACAATACTTTACCTATACATTTGTTGCAGGCTACAGTCAGCATTTATGTACAGACCGTTACAATATAAGTTATCTCGGGCAACATCCAGGGTACATGGAGATTTAATACCTGGATGTCGGTTTTTCAACCATGAGGCGCAAGCCGAATGATTGAAAAGGAGACATCCAGGTATTAAATCTCCATGTACCCTGGATGTTGCCCGAGATAACGATTTTGTCCCGCCTCCTAACACAGAAATAATGCCGAGACGTAAAATATGATCCCACATTAAGACTTGGGTGACGAAGTTTAATCCCCAAACTGAGCCACAGGTTTTGAACCAAACAGCAAAACAAACGTCACAGCAAAACTATAAATAGACCGAGTCGTTGTTTATAAACCAGGTCACACATGAAGAAGTTTTTCACTTTGGTGAAGTTTTAAACTGATTCAAATTCAGTATCAAAGTCTTTCTCTGACAAATACTCTCTAAAAAGCCGTGCAGCAGTATTATTTGATTTGACGGTGGATTTAGGCTTGAGTTCAATCCATTTGCAAACGATGTCTCCATCGGAGTGACAAGCAAAGCAAGAGATTGACATTTTGTATTCTGCTCAAGCGAAGATAAACAGATGAGTTGCTCCCCTTGATGTTCTCACCCCGCAAAGTGCAAAAGTATATTTGCGAACCCTATTCAGTCTGTTCAGTTCTCATCGAATACAACAGCCAACAAGTGCTTCTACTCATAGGGCTGCAACAAGGTTTTTTAATTTGTATTAGTATTCACCACGCTTCTACTCGTAGTGCTGCAACGATGTTTTTTAATTTGTATTAGTATTCACTACAATACAACAATAAGTTGGATGTAACTTAACAGTTCTAATAGGGGTTTCTGCAATCGATGTGACCCAGTTAGGGTCACAGGTTATTTTTATCGCCTGGATGTTTCTCAAGTGACAAATGGGGAACAATGGCGCACGCTCTTATCACCCGCATGTTTGAAGATAGCCGATACCATGGCTATTTGTTTCGGTCACATTGACCAATCAGAATATGTGATGCATACTGATACAGGGACAATACTTTATATGTACCTTTGTTATCAGGTCATTATCAAGATGTGTGTCATTGCTGTGTCACATACTATACATGTACATGTCTTACACAAGTTGAGCTACAGTGTCACTGACACTTTCATTTTAGTGCTACTTACATGCAGTAAGTACACATGTCAATACGGCTCGGGCTAGGGGCTGTATTTATGAACCGATCTTCACGAAACTTCTTGGGTACCTTTGTTATCACCTTGGGACGAGAACGAGTGTTCCTCGATGCGGTCCAAAATTCAAGATGGCTGCCAGCGGCCATTGTGTACCTAAATTAGGTCCAATCAATTTTTTGTACACATCTTCTATACGGATCAGGCTAGAGGCTGTATTTATGAACCGGTCTTTACGGAACTTCTTGGGTACCTTTGTTATCACCTTGGGACAAGAACAAGTGTTTTTGGGTGAGGTCCGAAATTGAAGATGGCCGTCGGAGGCCATTTTGTACCAAAATTAGTGCAATCATTTTTTAGCTTAATAAGCTATTGCCATCATGCATGCGGAAGTCTGTTAGTCTGTGAGTCTGTTAGTTTTTGAGTCTGTTCACATTTTTCTTTAGCACGGGCTACACCCCGCAGTTCTTGTCTGATCGTCACGAAATTTCATATGCAGGTTTGGGGTCATGTCTAGATGAGAACGTCCCCTTTTGGTCGCGATCGGGCAACCGGTATGGCTGCCCGAGCCCAAAACCTGAAAACCATTAGCAAAGTCTACAGGTCGTATTTATGAAGGGATTTCATTGTAACTTGATAGGATGCCTCTGTATAAAACCTACATGAGAACGTCCCCTTTTGGGCATGATCTATCAACCGTGATGGCTGCCCAAGCCCGAAACCCAAAAACTTTTAGCACAGTCTGCAGGTCATGTTTAGTGTGGAGGGATTTCATTGTAACTTGGTAGGATGACTCCTTATGATGCCTAGATGAGAATTCCCCATTTGGGCATGATCTGCCAACCGTGACGACTGCCCGAGCCCAAAACACGAAAACCTTTAGCACAGTCTACAGGTCATATTTATTGAGGAATTTCATTGTAACTTGGTGGGTTGACTTCATATAATGTCTAGATGTGAAAGTCCCCTTTTGGATGTGATTGGGCAACTGTGACGGCTACAGGGGCCCGAAGCCCAAAAACCTTTAGCACAGTCTGGAGGTCATATTTATGAAGGGATTTCATTGTAACTTGGTAGGATGACTCCAAATAATGTCTAGATGAGAACGTCTCATTTTAATCGCGATTATTCAGCCTTGATGGGTGCCCGAGCCCAAAAACCTTTAGCATAGGCAAAAGGTCATATTTATGGAAGGATTTCATTGTAACCTGTTAGGTTGACTCCATATAATGCCTAGATGATGACATCCCCTTTTGGTCGTGATTGGTCAGCTGTGATGGTTACAAGTGCCCAAAGCCAGAAAACCTTGAGCACAGTCCACAGGTCATATTTATGAAGGGATTTCATTGTAACTTCGTAGGATCACTCAAGATAATGCCCAGATGAGAATTCCCCTTTTGGTTGTGATCATTCAACCATGATGGCTGCCCGAGCCCAAAGCCTGAAAACCTTTAGCACAGTCTACAGGTCATATTTATGAAGGGATTTCATTGTAACTTGGTAGGTTAACTTCGTATAATGTCTAGATGAGAACGTTCCCTTTGGACGCGATTGGGCAGCTGTGATGGCTACAGGGGCCTGAAGCCCAAAAACCTTTAGTACAGTCTACAGGCCATATTTATGAAGGGATTTCAATGTAACTTGGTAGGATGACTCCAAATAATGTCTAGTTGATAACATCCCCTTTTGGTCACGATCATTCAGCCTTGATGGCTGCCTGAGCACAAAACCTTTAGCACTGTCTATAGGTCATATTTATGGAAGGATTTCATTGTAACCTGTTAGTTTGACTTCATATAATGCCTAGATGATGACATCCCCTTTTGGTCGTGATTTATCAGCTGTGACGGCTTCAAGCGCCTGAAGCCCGAAAACCTTGAGCACAGTCTACAGGTCATATTTATGAAGGGATTTCATTGTAACTTTGCAGGATCACTCCAAATGATGCCCAGATGAGAATGTCCCCTTTTTTTTTGCGATCATTCAACCATGATGGCTGCCCGAGCCCAAAAACCTTTACACAGTCTACAGGTCATATTTATGAAGGGATTTCATTGTAACTTCGTAGGATCACTCAAGATAATGCCCAGATGAGAATGTCCCCTTTTGGTTGCGATCATTCAACCATGATGGCTGCCCGAGCCCAAAGCCTGAAAACCTTTAGCACAGTCTACAGGTCATATTTATGAAGGGATTTCATTGTAACTTGGTAGGTTGGCTTCATATAATGTATAGATGAGAACAGCCCCTTTTGGACACCATTAGGCAACTGTGACGGCTACAGGGGCCTGAAGCCCGAAAACCTTTAGCACAGTCTACAGGTTATATTTATGAAGGGATTTCATTTTAACTTTGTAGGATGACTCCAAATAATGTCTAGATGATAACATCCCCTTTTGGTCACGATCATTCAGCCTTGATGGCTGCCTGAGCACAAAACCTTTAGCACAGTCTATAGGTCATATTTATGGAAGGATTTCATTGTAACCTGTTAGTTTGACTCCATATAATGCCTAGATGATGACATCCCCTTTTGGTCGTGATTGATCAGCTGTGACGGCTTCAAGGGCCCGAAGCCCGAAAACCTTGAGCACAGTCTACAGGTCATATTTATGAAGGGATTTCATTGTAACTTCGTAGGATCACTCCAGATGATGCCCAGTTGAGAATGTCCCCTTTTGGTTGCGATCATTCAACCATGATGGCTGCCCGAGCCCAAAAACCTTTAGCACAGTCTACAGGCCATATTTATGAAGGGATTTCATTGTAACTAAGTAGGTTGACTTCATATAATGTCTAGATGAGAACGTCCTCTTTGGACCCAATTGGGAAACTGATGGCGACAGGGGCCCGAAGCCCAAAAACCTTTAGCACAGTCTACAGGCCATATTTATGAAGGGATTTCAATGTAACTTGACAGGATGACTCGTTTTGGAATAATTTTACTGTAACTTGGTAACTTTCGTTGATATACGTTAACTGTGAGGGCCACATACATTAACTGTGAGGTCACATTAACCCACCCCTCAGCTCTTTAGTACAGTGTACACCTCATATTATTTTTATCAAAAACATAGCATACAGGGAACAGAAATGAACATATTCCCAATTATGACAATTCTTGTCTTATTTCATAATCCTTTCATAAATATTGAACATTATCCTTTTCATCACACACAACACACAAGTTAAGCTACAATGTCATTGACACTTTCATTGTATGAATGTTTAGTAACATCGAATACATCACATATAATACAGGTTTTTTTTCTCGTGCAGACATTATGCAAATTAGATGGACTTTGATTTATTCAGTGCTACTTATATGCAGTATGAGCACATGTCAATACAGCTTGGGCTGGGGGCTGTATTTATGAACTGATCTTCACAAAACTTCTTGGGTACCTTTGTTATCACCTTGGGACGAGAACCAGTGTTTTTGGGTATGGCCCAAAATTCAAGATGGCTGCCGGTGGCCATTTTGTACTGAAATTAGGTACAATCAGTTTCTTGTACAGAACTTCTATATGATGGTTCTGATTTGAATAAATTTTTGAATGAATGTTTAGTAACATGGAGTATATCACATATAATACAGGTTTTTATCTCGTGCAGAAATTATTGAAATTAGATGAACTAGGATTTATTCAGCTCTACTTATACACTGTAAGTGCACATGTCAATACGGCTCAGGCTAGAGGCTCTATTTATGAACTGATCTTCACGAAACTTCTTGGGTTCTTTGTTATCACCTTGGGACGAGAACGAGTGTTTTTTGGGTGCCTTTGTTATCACTGTGCTATGAGAACAAATATTTTTGTGTTCAGTCAGACCCACTCTGGGACTCAAAGATTTCTTTTCTAGTTTAGCGTCTAATAACTGTCGCTCACCTTTATAATACTTTACCTATACATTTGTTACATGCTACGGTCAGCATTTATGTAGAGACCATTAAAATACTTTATATGTACCTTTGTTATCAGGTCCTTACCTAGATGTGTGTCATTGCTGTGTCACATACTACACTGTACATGTCTTACACAAATTAAGCTACAGTGTCATTGACACTTTCATTGTTGTTGCAAAGAAAAGTAGCATCCTGTCTCTTGTTTTTCTTGTGAAACTATCTTTCACATTTTTAGCTCACCAACTTTAGTTGTGTGAGCTTATGGCATGGCTCGATCGGTCGGCTTCGGCGTCGGCGTCGGCGTCAGCGTATATGTCCAATAATGTTAAAGCTTCTGTTTAGGTCACTTACTCGCCCTATTTCCATATCATGGCCTTTATAATGCTGCTATATGATGATTATTATCTTTCTACCATGATTTAACCCCTCATACCCTGCATTTTAAACATTTTTCTTGACATTTTTAGTTGCGTTTAGTTTTCTGTTTGGCTCAGAATTTCATGTTTAACTTAGTGTTCAGGTCAGCTGCTGTATTCCTTCTCTTCCCATGGCACTTATATTCATCATACATGTTCCTCAGTATCATTGTTCCATGATTAACCCCTCATACTCTGCATTTTAAACATTTTTCTTGACATTTTTAGTTGCGTTTAGTTTTCTGTTTAGCTCAGAATTTCATGTTTAACTTAGTGTTCAGGTAAGCTGCTGTGTTCCTTCTCTTCCCATGGCACTTATATTCATCATACATGTTCCTCAGTATCATTGTTCCATGATTAACCCCTCTTACTCTGCATTTTAAACATTTTTCTTGACATTTTTAGTTGTGTTTAGTTTTCTGTTTAGCTCAGAATTTCATGTTTAACTTAATGTTTATGTCAGTTTCTGTGTTTTACTTTTAAGAGCTTTGTTGCATGTTATGAGCCTGTTTGATACAGTTCTTGTGTTTGCCAAAGTTACTATCAAAGAGGAATGTTGGTGAGCTATAGGGCGTTGGCGCCCTTCTTGTTTTCGCCCAGTTTGCATACTTTATTCAAAATTTTGAAATATTTCTTTTTTTTTGCAGGCTGTGAAAAAAGCTGTACTCCAAGATCTTACTAGTTTAGGGAAACAGGCAGGATTAAATAGTTTTGAACAAGTGAGTAATAATACTGACCAATTTGTTTAAAACCACTTTAACCCTTTACCTAACATGAAAAGCAGACGACACATTCAAAAAAAATTCTCGAATAACTAATTTTTTTCATTTTTTGTCTCAAAAACATAGGTTATGACCCCTCATTGGAACGAGCTCAATGAGCTCGTTCCAATGAGGGGTCATAACCTATGTTTTTGAGACAAAAAATGAAAAAAATAATGAAAATTAATTGGCGATTTTTGAGAATAGCGCTGGCCGGTTTTGGCCGTTACGTTGGGTAAAGGGTTAACCCTTTATTTACACATCCATTCAACTTTAAACCTTTGTATTTAACGGAATAGCCGCTACGACATAAATGATTCTGTATTCAGTGGGTGATGTACAAGTCAGAACTTTTTCCCAGCACCGTTCATACTTGTTCCTTTCCCAACGAGTCATTAGTTACGCTTCGAAAAGTTTTCAAATTTCGTTATACAGTTATAGACAGTCTGTCGCATAGTGTGAAAATGAAAACGTCCAAAGCAAAATAAAGTCGGTTCACACAAAATTAGTTAACCAAAAATGAGATAATATTTTTAAAAAAAACAATCATTTCCAACCAGAACATTAACCCAGTCCCTTGACCATTTCGTTTTGTGGATCTGTTATATCTAAATTGGTCAACTTTATTTTGGTAAATCTTTGTACATCTTGACATGCTTCGAACTTCTTTTAAAAATGTTTCTTCCAGCTGTTTTGCAAATCTGCACAAATTTGTACTTATATTTACAAACAGAAATAGTCACCAAATGGTTAGGTGTGAATGGGCACCAGCCGAAGAGAAACAGCGATATGAATTTCAACAAACACTGGTTCCCGAAAAGGTTGTTTTGATTTTTTATCGATCCATTTCATCAGTACAGCTTCAGTCAAAACAAACAGACTTTGGGTTTAAACATCGGAATTAAAATTTGTTTATTTAAATGAATTTTAATACATGGCTTGTGTAATAAACACAAAACACGATGTGTGTTTGAATTGGTGGGTGTTTTACATAACTCGTTGGAATGGCGTAATCATATTTTGCTCGAGCCTACGGCTCTCATGAAATATGACTACATCATTCTGACTCGTTACGTAAAACACCCACCAATTCAAACACACATCACGATCTGTCTGTTTACAAAACTCAATTAGCGACAATACTTGAGATTATTTTCTGAATAACTAAAAATGTTTTCATTTTGCTTACAAAACATAGAGCTTGTTCTAATAAGGCGTCATTAGCTGTGTTTTTTGTGAAAATTGAAAAAATAATAACATTTGATTGGTAATATTAAGTAATAGCATTGGTTGGATATGTTCAATCCCTGCCAGGGCTAACTGCATTGTTCTTTGGCGAGGCATTTAATCCCAATTGCCTACATAGGGGCTTGGTTACACTCTTTACTAAGGCATACGGCATGTCGATTGTGTACTTGTTTTCAACCAATGCTAATCCTGAATGTGCAAAGTTAGTACATTGTGGAGTCTTGACATTTTCTGGCTCTGTAGTTCTCTTCAGATAATCTGGGTTACTCCACCCGGAGCCTTAGTTAACAGTTAAGATCCACGAATAATTGTTTTATTGCCATTTATTGGAGAGTGAAACATTGTGAAATCAATTCCAAATTGACAATGAAAATACCATCTGAAAAATGCAAAGTTTTTGCATTTCTCAGTCGACAGGTGAGATTCTCTTTTGTTGTGTGCAGGAAAGTGGACAGAGAATTTGGACCTGATCACGGTCCAGTCATAATCCTCTTGAAAGTTTCTGTTGGCTGGTATAATGACTAATGTATAACATATATACAATTAGCCCTTTACCCAATGCACATGATAGGTCTAAAAAGTTAAAAATATGGTTCTCAGGCCTTCCTGCATGTTACTTTTGGTTGCTGCATGCTCTCTTTTTATAACCAATTCAAATTTAAAAAAATAAAAATGAAATGGTTTATGTCTGATATTTTGGCAAAGTTAATAAAACTGATAAATTTGTCACTGGAGTACAAGGCTTTGCAATGCTTTAGCATTGCATAGCCTTCTTGCCCACATGGGACGAAATACACCACCACCCATGCTATTCTGCAGATTATGAGGTCTAAAACATAAAACAAACCAAGAACACAAATTTTTGATGGCGGAGAAATAATTACAAAAGTAAAATAAAAAAACGCCCGCTCACATGCAATTTTACAAAAAATGACCAGAGAAACAGAAGATCTACTTTTGTGGGGCCATATCAAAATTTGTTATTTTCATTATTTTTGTCATAAAATTTAGCTGAACCTATCATCTATCCCCTCATTGGAACAAGCTTGATGAGCATGCAGGGGAAGAATTTTGCGAGAATCCGAGACTCGGATTCTCATAATGATTCATGCAGATTTCTTCCTGAACAATAGAACAGAATGGAAATTATGTCATTTTGCTTCTCGCAAAATATTTTTGAAACATAATTATTTTTCCCCGATTCAGTTTGTATATAACGTGTGGATATGACCGATATGTTAGGTAAAGGATTAGCAGGACAAATTTATACTAAATGTATGAATATGGTTTGGTGTTGGAAAGTTATGTGCAATTGACTGGATTATTCTGCTGAGCAGTATCAAGTTAAACAAAATCCACTGCACTGCACTGTACATCCGCCGTGGACTGGTCACTTCCCACTTGTGGGCAATATGTCCATGGACACAATAATATTAGATTCCAAACACTAATTATAGGAATAATCATCAAAAATTTAATTAATGAAACACTGGGTACAACCTGGTGCTTCATTAATTAAAATTTTGCTGATGATGATTTTTACTACCTGATAAATGCATGCATGGACATCACTGCTGACGTGGGGATTGCCACCAGTCCACAGCAGTTGTACTGTAAGTTTATCAATACCTAAAGTATATGTTTCATTTGCATTTTAAGTTGAGCAACTCACCTTTGCTGTTAATTTTTACAACTGAATGTACAAAATCTACCTTGTGAACAACCCCATCTCCCATTCTCCACACTACAATGTATTCACAACTATTCTCATATTTTCACAAAAGTGATAGTGTAGTTGCTTATTGACAGTGTTCACGCAGTCTTGAAATGTTTTGGTGCCGAATGTACTTTTTCTTCTATTACAAAGGATGTTTTTGTGCCAAACGAAAGATTTTGGTGCCAAATGGAATCTGATTGTAAATTACAAATTAACCATGTATCATCCTTTGAATGTAATATGGCACCATTTTCAATGCTAAAGCATTCAGATGATGCCCTAGTGCACTCAAAGTACGATATTATAATTTACTATTACAGTAAAATCTGTTTTGAGAGACCACCTGTCTTGAGAGACCACCTGTCTTGAGAGACCACTGTCTTGAGAGACCACTTGTCTTGAGAGACCACATCTGCCAGGCGCTGATTGGTTTTACTCTATAATGGACCTGCTATGGGAGACCACCTGTCTTGAGAGACCACCTGTCTTGAGAGATCACTGTGACCTGGTACCAACTTGTATTTTTATGCCATAATGGACCTGTCTTGAGAGACTGCCCCTTTGAAGACTGAAACCCTGACAAAAACTTTTTACCTGTTCTGGAATTGGAAAATTCATTGTGGTTATACTAACATAATGAAAAGTATTAAAAGCTCTTAATTGGGTTTCAATTGCTAACTCATTAAAGATTGAGATGTTTTTATAAGACCCCTGTGAAAAGATTACGATTACTGCTGAATAAACAGTTTCATACATACCTGAAATGTGACAGATAGGAATAAAAATAAATTTGTGTTGAAAATCTTTTTGTAACAAATTGAAATGGACTGTTATAAAAATTATAAAAATAAATTAGTGTTGAAAATCTTCAATGAAGATTTTCAATACTAATTTATTTTTATAATTTTTATAACAAAAAGTTAATGGTTTGATTCTGACTTATGTCATCTTCATTGTGTCCATGTGCAAGACTCTTCATCCTGATTGCTTGAGTGGGAGCATAGTGGGGCTGTATACTATGCCTTAGGGCACAATAACAACCAACTATCCTTTTGTTCAGTTAGTAAGTTGACGATTCTGACAGTTTACTTGCCACTAGTTGGTGGTTCTCAGCATACTCCAGCTTCCTTCAGTAAAAATGTCTTGACATGTTGGCTCATGTTGTTGAAAGTGTCATTAAAACCCAATAAACAAACAAATATAATAACAGACTTAGGCCTAAAAAAATAAAAAAATCTGTTTCTCAGGCCCTCCTGCATGGTCCTTTTGGCTGCCGCATGCCCTCTTTTTATAACCAATTTAAACTTAAAAAAAATAAAAATTAAATGGTTTATATCTGATATTTTACCCAAGTTAAAAAAATTGATGAATTTGTCCCTTGAGTGCAAGAAGGCTTTGCATTGCTTTAGCATTGCAAAGCCTTCTTGCACTCAAGGGATGAACTACACCACCACCCATGCTATTCTGTAGATTATGAGGCCCAATACTTGAACCAAGAACATGAACTTTTGATGGCAAAGAAGAAATTACTGAAATAAAAAATAAAATAAAAAAATGCTCGCCCGCATGCAATTTCACAAATAATGGCCTGAGAAACAGAAGATCTACTTTGTGTGGCCTTATAGCTAACTAATACTGAAAATGTTAACCAGAAAATCCATTTGAAACCGGTTATCCGAAATATCGATAGTGATCGTCATTCCACGTTTAATACACATTAAATCTGTCACTTCTCCTATCTGATAGATTACACCTCGAATCTGCGTTGTTATTGAGAAATTATCTACTTTGGCATTCAAGACTTTGTTAATGATCGGCAGTTTCTGTGAGTACTGAGTAATTGCAGAAACTACTCCGTAGTATGTATACAAACGAACGTTGTCGAGTACTCAACAACATTCGTTTGTATACACACTACGGAATAGTTTGAGAATACTGCTTTCCAATTCCTATAGTTTTGATCCCATATTCGATGAAATAATGGCCACGGATAACCGGATATTATCCGGTTATAGCTCTCGGTTAGTCGGTTATGAAAATAAGCCAACCGCTTCAGCCCTATAGCTAACCAGATCACATTGTTTTGCAGCACAATCATGATCAAGAATCATTTTTAGCTCAACTTTGGCGAAGCCAAATTTGTGCTTATGCCATGGCCAGTCGTCTGTCGTCTGTCTGTCCGTCAACAATTCAATATGGCTCGGGCAAGAGGCCGCATTTATGAACCGATCTTTACGAAACTTCTTGGGTACCTTTGTTATGACCGTGGGACGAGACGAGTGTTTTGGGGTCCAATCCAAAATTCAAGTTGGCCGCTGGCAGCCATTTTGTACAAAATTAGGTGCAATCAGTTTTTTGCGCAGAACTTCCATATGAAAGCGCTGATTTGAATAAATTTTTGTATGAATGTTGAGTACCATGGGATACATCACATATAATACGTTTTTTTTCTCGTGCGTAAATTATGCAAATTAGACTAACTTTGATGTTTTTTGGTGTTACTTTCAGCACTATAAGTGCAAATGCTAATACGGCTCGGGCTAGAGGCCGTATTTATGAACTGATCTTTACAAAACTTCTTGGGTACCTTTGGTATCACCGTGGGACAAGAACGAGTGTTTTTGGGTCCGGTCCGAAATTCAAGATGGCCGATGGCAGCCATTTTGTACAAAATTAGGTGCAATCAGATTTTTGCACAGAACTTCCATATGAAAGCGCTGATTTGAATAATTTTTTGTGTGAATGTTTAGTACCATGGGATACATCACATATAATACGGGTTTTTTTTATGCAAATTAGATGAACTTTGATTTTTTCAGTGACACTTACACACAGTAAGTACACATGTCAATACAGCTCAGGCTAGAGTCTGTATTTATGAAACGATCTTCACGAAATGTCTTGGGTACCTTTGTTATCACCTTGGGACGAGAACAAGTGTTCTGGATGCGGTCTAAAATTCAAGATGGCTGCCAGTGGCCATTTTGTACCAAAATTAGGTCTAATCAGTTTTTTGTACACAACGTCTATATGGCTCAGGCTAGAGGCCGTATTTATGAACCGATCTTTACAAAACTTCTTGGGTGCCTTTGTTATCACCATGGGATGAGAACGAGTGTTTTTGGGTGTGGTCCAAAATTCAAGATGTCCACCAGCAGCCATTTTGTTCCAAAATTAGTGCAATCAGTCTTTTGTACAGAACTTCTGTATGAAAGTTCTGATTTGAATAAATTTTTGTATGAATGTTTAGTAACATGGAATACATCACATATAATACGGGGTTTTTTCTCGTGCAGAAATTATGCAAATTAGATGAACTTTGATTTATTCAATGCTACTTATACACTGCAAGTGCACATGTCAATACGGCTCGGGCTGGAGGCTGTATTTATGAACCGATCTTCACAAAACTTCTTGGGTACCTTTGTTTTCACCTTGGGATGAGAACGAGTGTTTCTGGGTGCGGTCCAAAATTCAAGATGGCTGCCAGTGGCCATTTTGTACCGAAATTAGGTCCAATCAGTTTTTTGTCACAACTTCTATACAGCTTGTATTTATGAACTGATCTTCACAAAATTTCTTGGGTCCCTTTGTTATCACCTTGGGACAGGAACTAGTGTGTTTTGGGGTGCCTTTGTTATCACTGTGCCATGAAAACAAATATTTTGGGGTTCAGTCAGACCCACTCTGGGACTCAAAGATTTCTTTTCTAGTTTAGCATCTGACTGTCACCCACCTTTACAATACTTTACCGATACATTTGTTACAGGCTACGGTCAGTATTTATGTACAGACCGTTACAATACTTTATATGTACCTTTGTTATCAGGTCATTACCTAGATGTTTGTCATTGCTGTGTCACATACTATACATGTACATGTCTTAACAAGTTGAGCTACAGTGTCATTGACACTTTCATTATTTTTGCTAACAAAATTAAACACAAGCATGTTTCCATCAGGAAAAAATCAAAACCCTCTGAACAACAATTCCATCAGAATTTTTTTCTCTGTCTATAGAATCACGAATATTGTAACACTTTTCTACTTATCCTCATCATCTAAACAAAAAAAACCAAGAGCTGATAATGATACTAAACTTATTGGTAATACATTGAATTGTGTTTTTATTTTCAGGTTAAGGAGATCCATTTGTTCCCAGAGCTATTCTCCATTGAAAACAACCTCTTAACACCAACGTTCAAAGCTAAACGACAAGAGTTGAAGACATATTTTGCTTCCGAAATTACTGAAATGTATGGGAGGTTAACAGGATAATGTGGGGGTATTGACAATTTTTGTTTTTCAAAAAAAGTTTGTTTCCCAGCGATTAAAAAGTGCATCAAATTATACAAGTAATAATACCCAGTGGAACTAAAAGGTTTAACCCTTTACCTAACACAGTATTTTTAAAAAATAAATTAAATTTAACATTTTTTCAAAAACAAATTTAACAATTTTTCAATAAAACCATACAAATATGGATATCATTAGAACCAGCTGGTTGAGCTGGTTCTAATGATATCCATATTTGTAAGGTTTTATTGAGAAACTTTCAAGATATTTTAGGCTGTTGTAGGCTAAATCTGTTTAATTTTCTGGACATTTTTGGCCACTATGTTGGGTAAAGGGTTAAGTACCCCAAGTTAAAAAAATTGGTTAACTGTGTATATTAGAGTTCAAATATCAGTGGGCACTCATTCAATTTCATAACTCTCAGACTCTGGAGTTCTCCCACATTCTTCTCAAGTCAAGTTTTAAATCGAATGTTGGAGAAAAGCCTTAAGGAGAAAAGCCCTGACTATTTTGAGTACTTGAGAGAAAAGCCCTGAGCTATTTTCACTGGATGTGGAGAAAAGCCTTAACTGGTCAGTATCTCTGGAAAAGCCTGATGAAAAACAATTTTGGATAATGTTTTTATTTGACATAACTTGCTGCATATTGTTTCATAACAATTAAAATGATTGAATGCGTATGCAGTGTCCAACACCTTGTAAAAATTGGGATACCAAACTAAAAAAATATAATATACTTATTAAAAATACAAAAAATACCAAAATTAACTAAAAATTCATTTAGGCCTTTTCTCCTTCAAAAATACAGAAATAAACAAAATTAATTAGGGCTTTTCTCCTAACCCTGCTTTTCTCCATCAGGATTTTTCTCCGTCCACCTTAAAGTTGCCTACACAAGAGTGGTTTCCTTCCACCACCAATAAAACTGTCAAGTACGATGTGACCCTGGCTGTTGAAAATGTCATTAAACCCCAATAAACAAACAAATAATCAAAGACGTTGAAAACAATGTGTTTTGGGGAAGAAAATTCACTCCCAAGAAGTAGCCCCAAATGCCGACAATATTTTAAAGCATTCGTTAATAGAATTTTATTAAATCAATGGTTTAAAAATATTTGCATAATGTCACTGAAAGTGGTTCAACTGCTACCATGATAAATTATTTTTCAAAGGTCATTTGAAATGTGAGGGTTTTTTTTTTTAACCAAGATTCAATGTTACCACCACGGGGCATTTCGGTTAAGCAAAATTTTATCAATGAATAATTATTTTTTTACAATTTATTAGGGAGTGCCATAACACAAGCATTGAATGTTGCAGTTTGATGTCCTTTGTTATGGTGATAGATCACTATGATCAGAAAGGATATCTGCTTATTGCGAGTTTCATCCATGAAATACTCTCCATAGTTATGCTCCTTGTTAGAGTTTGAAAAACTGTCCCTATGAGCGTCTTGCATTGTTCTTTGTACATGGGAATAATTTTTATGTGTACCCATACTATGTATGGTACACATAATGCTGGCATCAGGGGTGGCCATCCGTCATTCGTCCATCCTTTGTCCGTCCATCTGTCTGTCTATCCGTCCGTCCGTCCATCCATCCATCTGTCTGTCCGTCCGGCATCCGTATCCATTTCTTTGGCATTCGATAACTTGAAAAATATTGCTTGGATTTTCAAGTTACTTTATATTTGTGTTCAGGTTACTGATGTGCCAAGCTGTATAATTTTTGGTGTAAATCTGCTATTTTGATCCTGAGATATTAACCCTTTATCCTTCAAATTGAAAATTCCTCCAATCCCTTTGGCATTCAATAACTTGACAAATATTGCTTGGATTGTCAGGTTACTTTATATTTGTGTTCAGGTTACTGATGTGCCAAGCTGTATAATTTATGGTGTAAATCTGATAATTTAATCCTGAGATATTAACCCTTTATCCTTCAAATTGAAAATTCCTCCAATCCCTTTGGCATTCAATATCTTGAAAAATATTGCTTGGATTGTCAAGTTACTTTATAATTGTGTTCAGGTTACTGATGTACCGAGCTGTAAAGTTTTTGGTGTAAATCTGTTATTTTGATCCTGAGATATTGACCCTTTATCCTTCAAATTGAAAATCCCTCCAATCCCTTTGGCATTCGATAACTTGAAAAATGTTGCTTGCATTGTCATGTTACTTTATATTTGTGTTCAGGTCACTGATGTGCCGAGCTGTATAGTTTTGGATGTAAATTTGATAATTTGATCCTGAGATATTAACCCTTTATCCTTCAAATTGAAAATTCCTCCAATCCCTTTGGCATTCAATAACTTGACAAATATTGCTTGGATTGTCAGGTTACTTTATATTTGTGTTCAGGTTACTGATGTGCCGAGCTGTATAGTTTTTGGTGTAAATCTGATAATTTGATCATGAGATATTAACCCTTTATCCTTCAAATTGAAAATTCCTCCAATCCCTTTGACATTCGATAACTTGAAAAATATTGCTTGGATTGTCAAGTTACTTTATAATTGTATTCAAGTTACTGATGTACTGAGCTGTATAGTTTTTGGTGTAAATCTGTTATTTTGATCCTGAGATATTGACCCTTTATCCTTCAAATTGAAAATTCCTCCAATCCCTTTGGCATTCGATAACTCAAAAAATATCAATCCGATTGTCATGTTACTTTATATATTTATTCCAGTTACTGATGAACTGTGCTGTGTAGTTTTTTATGTAAATCTGATAATTTGATCCGGAGATATTAACCCTTTATCCATCAAATTAGGAACTCCTCCAGTCCATTTCTTTTTGTACCCATACCATGTATGGTGTACATAATGTCGGCATCCGTGGTGGCCCTCCATCATACAGCTTTCTACTAGTTGCACATATGGGTACACATCTGACGATTTCATCGGCCTATTTTTGTTGAATGGCACAATCCTGGAAATCAGTAATATGTCATTTACAGAATGATGTCCTCAAAGTGTGAATTTGCTGATGCTCTCCCATACAGTGGGCTAGAATCCCCCAATTTATCCCTTGGTACCTCTTTCTGTTTTGGCCCTAACCTTGATTCAGATTGAGGTTCACATAGGGTGAATTTAGTAATGCTGCCCTGCTGTGCAGGGTAGCATCACCAAATTCACCCCTGGGGATCTCATTCTGCAGATGACAGTAAGCTTATTTCCAGGCTTGGAATGGCAACAGAAAATTGAATTACTTTTATATTGCCCATGTTCAGTGGGTATGCAGGGGCAGTTTAACTGAGTTAGTCTGTCTGTATGTGTGTTCATAAGTTTATTCAAAATTTGCGACTTGCCATCTTGAGGACTACCACCACTCCTGTGAGGAGCAAATGCTATTGGTATAGCATGATTAGGGGGTGGGGGGGGGGGGGGGTGGTAGTTATGCGCAATCAGGCCTGAAAATAAGCAGTCTGACATTTGCAGAATGAGGTCCCCAGAAGGTGATTTTGATGATGCTATCCCATACAGTGGGCCAATTTATCCTCTGGGTACCTCTTTCTGTACAGTTTTGAGACCCTGATTCAGATTGAGGTTCACAGAAGGTAAATTTAGTGATGCTACCCTGCTATGCAGGGTAGCTTCACTAAATTCACCCTCTGGGGACCTCATTTTGCAGATGACAGTATGCTTATTTTCTGGCTTGTGGGCAATGCTTTGTTTTACATTGCTCTAGTTCTTGTTGGAAATCTTTGTTTTATCATCAGGTCTTCTGTGCAGGAGAGATGATGATAGAAGAGTTCAAGGAGGTTTCGTTTCTGAAACTACTTTAATTCCATTATGGAAAATAATGTGCCTCTTGCCACTCTCCAATAAATTGTGACAAAACAAAAGTTAAAATAAACAATATTTTTCTGCTGAGCAAATAATAGGCTTATGCATATGGTCTGAAACCACTAAAGTGGCTTTAAGCACTTTACAATTGAGACATGAAAGTGGATTCTAACACTCAACAAATTAATCATTTACCCAACACACCTGATATCAAAATCTAACATTTTAAATATTATATCCCATTGAGGGATGACATGTTATGGATGTGTTGAAATTGTTTGAAAAACTTTTTTTTTTCAACTGCTCAATTTGTAAATTCCGCAGATGGATGCAACCCATTCATTAGTTAAAGGGTTAAAAAATTTATCACAGTTGCCATAGTCTTGCTTGCATACTAGTCCCACCAGATATATAGTACATGTACTTGAAAAAAATGTTTGGTTTTTCTCCAGAGTCATTTCAGTGGAAGTTACTGAAATATATCTTGTAGTTATTGGGTTATTTATTGGGTGTAAGGTATTTATGAAATGAAATAATCATCATACCTTTAAGCATTTCATGAGATTTCACTAAAATGCCTGTCTTTACATCATTTGTCATTGGAAGTTTGAGCTGTGTTGCTGTGTTGTATTATATTATTGTTAGTGTTATACAGAGCTTTTGTATTCTTTTTAACCCTTTACCCAACGCAGACGATATCAAAATTTATTATTTTAAATACCATTTTTTAAAATCTTTCAAAAAATTTCAACAAAACCATATCATGTGACCCCTCGTTGGAACGAGCTCGACGAGCTCGTTCCAACGAGGGGTCACATGATATGGTTTTGTTGAAATTTTTTGAAAAATAATTTTTTTTCAAATGCTGAATTTGCATATTACGCGGGCGGATGCGGGCGATTCGTTGGGTAAAGGGTTAACATTTGTTCAAATAAGAGTTTATATTGTGCTTTAATGACATCAGATTTATATTCTAGTTCTCTGTGGGAATTCACGGAAGTTGAACATAGAGGCCTGCAAATAGTGTTCAACAGATTACCAAAAATGGCTGCTGACCAATTACTGGTTATTTGAGCTCACAATCGGCCAATTCTGATTGTAATACCATGCACTACTAGACAAGTCAAGGTTCTCAAATAACTACATTAAATTGAACATATTTTACAGTGTTTACACTTTGTTCACTCCTAGATGAGTTGAGACTCGAAAGAACTACATTAAATTAAACATATTTCGCAGTGTTGAACTTTGTTGACTCAGGTCCAGTAAAATTACCAGTCGTGCTCACTTGATTGGTAAACGTGGCTCTCAGAGCCACCTTTGCCACCCAAAAGTGTGCAACTGGTAATTTTTACTGCGACCTTAGTCAAAAGATTTCAACCTTCACTTTTCTGGTATGAACTGGCGATTGCCGCAAGTATGCTCAATTGTAAGCTTTACATGTCGTTTAACTTGTACATCCCTTAAAGGGGCGTCCAGAGTCATTAAGAATACACATTGTGGTGGTTTTTCAACTTTATTGAATGGTATCATTGATATCATTTTACATTAACAGTTGAACAATTACAGAAGATAATAAAATGCAGTTTATGAATCATCACAAAATGCTTGACAACAATTGGATGAACCGATGTTCCTGGAGCGGTTGCTGTTGTAACCTGATTGACCACAATTGGCTGATTGTGATGGAGGGTTCTGATCATCGGTTGAACACTGCCTGCGAATAAAACATTTTCGATTTGAATCGAATCATGTCTATTATTCGAAGTCAAATCGGAAACCTGATTTGCCCCAACTGTGGTGGCTCAAGTCCCGACTAATAAAATATTCCAGCCATATTATCAAGGCACGCCTTCATCAAAGCCATGCCTTGATGATGTAGTTGGAATATTACCCAGTAAGGATTATACTTCAAAAACGGGACCCGGTGCGAGAATTTCTGGTACTTTGTTCTGTAGAGTGCTAGACACTAGCAATAGTTCATCATTGACATTGCTTGGAACTATAACTTGTTTTTAATGGTAGTAGTGACTAACAAGACAGAAATTAGAATGGGCAATGGTAATGATGGAGATGCTATTTATGTTAATATTGCCAAAACCACACCCAGTCTTTATTTCAGCATTATTCATGTACAATTTCAGCTGAGCTAAACACTTTATGAGACAACGTAGATGACTGATACCCAGCTATATTCCCATGAAAAGATTCAAAAAGAAATGAACCTGGCAGACGTCTTTGAAACGAACCGCTGAGCAACTTGAGATTCAAAATTAAATTGAATCTCGAAGCATCGCAGGGCAATAGTTGAACAGTGCTTGTTTGCTGTGGTAAACAAGTTCTGTTTCCCAAGTAAAATTGAATCAGGAACCAACACATGAGATGGAAGTTTTCTAAAGTGGGCAGCATTGGTATAAAGGATGGGCTAAACTTGGCTTTATACTTGTTCCATTAAAATTTGTTCACATATCTTCGACTTGTTTCAGTTTATTGGAGAGTGCTAAAAGGCACTCTCCCATAAATTGTTACATGGCAAATTCAAATGGATTAAATAATTTCAGAATGAAGTCCGAATATGGGCTTCCAGCACTCTTATCAGTTGATAATGCAACTGGAGGGTGACACTACTGGCAAAAAACTTTTTGAATTATTAAAAATGTTAACTTTTTAGCTCAAAAGCACAGCTTATGACCCCCTCACTGGCATAACCTCATTCCTATGAGAGGTCATAAGCTACAGAACTGGGATCACAAATGTGACCTCATTCTTTATCCAGTCCTGACACAATTACTTCACTTGACCGAAATTTCAGAAACAAAAGATTGCTAAGGCCCCACAAAGTACATCTTGTGTTTCTCAAGCCATTTTTGTAAAAAATAAAAAAACTCAAGAATATAACTTAGGATGGCAAAGAAATAATTACAAAAATAAAAAATAAAATAAAAAAAATGCCCGCCCACATGCAATTTTACAAAAAATGGCCTGAGAAATAGAAGATCTACTTTGTGGGGCCTTAGCTACAGTGATCACTGTTCATCCATCACCTGGTGTACATCGTACATCTTCAGGGTAAAGCCCAAGTATGGGCTTCCAGCACTTTACCAATTAATCCTGATTGCCTACCTGGGGGCATGTTGATGCTGTGGAATACTGCATGTTAATGGTGCACTTTCCTTAACTGTTGCTAACTGTGCTAGTCCTGGGTTACTAAGGTGAAGAGTCACTCGCCACTTTTCGGTGGTTCTCCATACCGTAAAACTGTCTGACATGATATGACCCTGGCTGTTTAAAGTGTCATTTAACCCCAATAAACAAAGAAAGAAGCCAGAGGTGGCAGAAGATAAATGAAAGTTACATAGATATCCAAGAGACGCAGACTTATGGATCCACAGAATTCTGATTTCCTTGATTCTTATGTCTTGAGGAGTGCACTGGAAAAAGTTAAAAAATGTGGTTGGGTGGGGAATACCTGTGAATATACTGTACATTTGAAACAGTGGAGGTTTTTTTTTTGTTTTATGCCATGTACTATAATAGTATGCCAGCAAATGTATGAGTTTTTGCTTGTCGCTTTTTTTTTTAATACATTTAAGTATTTGGTCATGGTTCCGTCTGTTTCTCTTGCTTCAGTTATTTTTCAGTCTGCATGAATTTTATTTTATCAATCATACATATTGGGCAAACAATCATTTTATTAACATGTCAATAGCCTAAAAATATATCGGCCCACCAAGTTTTTGAAGCAAACAATCATTTCATTTGCATGTCACTTGCCAACAAATAAACTGGGCCAATAATTTTTGTAGAAAACAATTATTTCAATCGCATATCAGTTACCTCAAAATAAAGTTGGCCACTAATTTTTTCCCCTTCATTTCATGACTTTAGAATAATATCTTGAAATTTTTGTTTGGCCTATGAAACTTTTTTTAAATTTCTTGTTTATCTGGCAATTTTCCCTCAATTTTATCATTAAGGAAGGAGGCTTTTTTTTTGTTGACCCTCTGCACACTGATGTCAAAATGGCAATGTTTTCAGCAGCAAATATTTCCCATAATGCAGTTTGATATTTAACCAAATATACCTTGTTTGACAGAGCTCAGTGAGCTCTGTCAAACAAGATATAATTGGTTAAATTCATAGTTAAACAGGAGAAAAACAGAATTATTGCAGAAAATTCTTTTGCACTACCAGAGTGCTAGGGGGTTAATTAATCCATGAAACAGTCTCTTAAAAGGCTGGGATTTATTAAATTCAGGAGTGTAAATATCCTACGCTGGAAAATAAAACCAATTTTATTGTAGGCTAAACGATAGATTATTGAAAAAATTGCGGAAATATAAGAAATCGTATCCCCCACTGAAGATATAGACATATTCAGTTGCTTGGTATCAATCAGAATGGCAGCTTTCAAAGCATCACTTCAAGGTGATTATGTGTCAAATTATCACTGGAAATTATCATCAATTTGTTCTAAAAACATGTACTGAAAAGACAGTATAGTATTTTTGAGTGGACACCGATCATTTCCAGCAATAATTCACACATATACCTTGAATTGATGCATGAAACCCGCCAGCTGAATCAAATTGCAGGACGCTACCTGTTCCAAGTATCGATCAAATCACTTCCACATATCAATGCACACTGTTTACTTTCATGCATCAATTCAAGGTTGAAACAAGTGGAATTATCGATAGGAATGATCAGATTCTTATAAAAAGTGTATAATAAAAAGAAAATGTGGTGTTTTTGAGTGGATACCGAAAATTATCTCACTCGTGACAGAGACAAATGTTTGTTTTTGCTTGTGCAAACGCTCATGAGATAATTTTTGGTATCCACTCAAAAACACTAGATATTCTCTATTATCGTTGACAGAGCTCGGTGACGAGATGGTGAGAAACAAAGAAATTATTTTTAATATGGCCTTGATTTTCTTTTGTTCCACATTTAGTGCTCTTTGTCATGGGTGGATGAAATGCTGTGATGTAACCTGAAAGAGCTCCCATTTCTACTGCACAACAACCTTCTTGTGTCATCAAATGGTAATAATTTCTTGTGAGGTCCTGCCTGTATCAGGCCTGTCCCAGGAGAAGGACTACCGCACTCCTGGGGAAAACATTAAGGAGTGTGACTGCCCCCATTGTACAATAGTAATTTCACAATATATGATGGGAACCCGAGAAGCAAAGTTTTTTATTTAACACCATCCATTTCCCTGTGGGAACCCCAGGAAGTGAAGTAGTGCTTGTTTACTGTGGTAAACAAACGCTGTATTGCAGGTAAAATAGGACCAGGTAATGTCAGCCCGGGGCCAAAGTCCTCTAAAATTGACAAGATGAGTATAAACGATTGGCTGTAATTGACTTTATATCCATGTTGCAGTCACTATTAGGCAATGTGCAAAAGTATGTGACTGTAAACACCAATAAATAAATAACTAAATAATACAATCCTTTGAGAGATAGTAAGTCTCTCAGACAAGCCAGAAAATAAGCAGACTGTCATCTGCAAAATGAGGTCCCCAGAGGGTGAATTTAGTGATGCTACCCTGCAAAGCAGGGTAGCATCACTAAATTTACCCTTTGTGAACCTCAATCTGAATCAGGGTCTCAAAACTAAACAGAAAGAGGTACCCAGAGGATAAATTGGCCCACTGTATGGGATAGCATCATCAAATTCACCCTCTGGGGACCTCATTCTACAAATGTCAGACTGCTTATTTTCAGGCCTGCTCTCAGAGTTCTTTATCAAACTTTGGCAAAGTCTGGTCTCAAAACAGGTACTTGAACCTACACTCAAGAATAGGCCATGTGGACAATTGTCAAATTACCTTAACAGTGGTTTCTACTCAAGTCTTGGCTGCCGCTAGAGGCAGCCAAGACTTGCCAAGAAATCACTGCTAAGTCGCAAGGTGTGGTATGCAGTAAAAAGTAATTTCCCGACCCTTTAGGATTAAACTAGACTGGGTATGCATCCAATACATTTTTTTGTGTGGACACGTCTTTTAGAATCCCCGAGCTTATCAGTGATTTTCTCGGTGGACATTTGCCCCTCTGCTCATCTTCAAATTGAGGGCAAGAGTGATTGTTTTCCTGCAAACGATGCCTGCTATTAAGACAGCCAACTCTTGATAACAAAGCCGTGCCAGTGTAGTTGCAATTTTTGGGGGGACTATTAAAATAGCCGGTGTCCGTCCCTCTTTGGTTTCCCGATAACTTTAGTTATAGTTGGCCAAATCATATTGAATTTGGTGTATAAGTGTATGAACATAAAATATAGGACAAGTTCAAATCAGGGTGCTGTCTGGCAATTTATGCCCCTTTATCAACTTCGAAAATTCATTTTGGGGGGTTTCCCGATAACTTTAGTTATAGTTGGCCAAATCAAATGAAATTTGCTATGTAGGTGTATCAACATAAAATACAGGTCACGTTTCAATCGGGGTGCGATCTGCCAATTGTTGCCAGAGTTATGCCCTTTTTTTCAACTTCAAAAATTCTTCTTTTTTTTGATTTCCTGATGATAACTTTACTTTTTCTTGACCGAATCAAATAAAATTTGGTATGTGGGTATATCAACATTATATACAGGTCAAGTTCCAATTGGGGCTTGGTCCACCATTTTTTGCCAGAGTTATGTCCCTTTTTCGACTTCGAAAAATTCAATTTTTTTCAAATTCCTCAACTTGCACACTTTTTGTGTGTGTGTGGGGGAGAGGGGGGGTGGCTGTGCTGCCTTTTATTTCTTCCAGTTTGGCAGTTTCTCTTGGGGAGTCTTTTATGTGGCCATAAGTTTTGTCAAAGTTGCAAATAGGCCCTAAAGGAATAAATCGGCACCAAAACATTTATTAGGCAATTGACTGTTCAGCTGCAATAAATCTGATGTCATCATATGGAAATTGTGTTATGCTGTATTATTTTTAATAATCACTCTGTATTAATATGAAATTTATTATATATCACTAATAACACATCCCAATAATAACTGAATAGTATGAAGAATGGATTTTGTTGTGTCACCAAATTAGTTTAAACAAAAAAAAGAGAGTGAAGTAATTTATTTGTCAAAAGGTTATTTTTGTAGAAAAAAATGATTTGTTGTTAAGCGAATATGTGGTGAAGATTTTTATGAATGATAATAAACTGTTAGGAAAATGATTGATGTGTCACTGAATCCATTATGTTTACATCCTGTGATTTGTTTGCCAGATAAAATTGTTCCTTTCATTAAAATTTGTCCAGTGGTTGTGTGTGTGTGTGTGTGTGTGTGTGTGTGTGTGGGGGGGGGGGGGGGGGTGGGGGGGTGGGGTTATTGGCTGTGACTTGCCCCCCCTCCCCCCCCCCCCCCCCAACATTTTCCTGGAAAATGTCAAACTTATGTACCACGGTTTATATACTCTCACTTTGATATTTCTTGAATCATTTTTTAGCTCAACTTGACAATGTCAGGTATGAGCTATTGGGATGGGTTGTGAGTCGTCTCTGTATGTCTACATCTGACCATCCACAGTTCCTTTAGCGCAGCACCCTACAGGCTGCAGCTCTCACCCAATCAGTTCCAAATTGCATTTGTAGCTTTTGGGCAATGTCTAGATGGAAGGTATCAAATTTTTCTGAATTTCGTTAAAAAACATTGCCACTTAGATTTGGCATATTATCAACATTCCATTAGCACACCCCACAAGCCGGATCTCTCACCTGATCTTTTTTGAATTTCTTATATAGCTTTGGTGTGATGTCTTGATTCGAGCTATCAAATTTGATAACAAAATAGCAAGTGAATAAAGACTCCAAATAACCATGAGAATGATCGTCCGATCCACCTCTTACACAAAAGGAATGGTTCACAGAAAAATCAATAAAAATATTTCTTCAGATCTTCAGCTTAATGTATATCCTCTCCCCCTAGTTCTCTTCTCTATTAGAAAGTACCTAAGCAATATCTCTGTCAGCAACAACTTCACAATAGATCTCAATAATTTAATAGTTTCGGATAATTATTTTGGGGTGGGGGGGGGGGGGGGGGGGGGGGGTATATAGGAGTCAACTTGTCGATCTGTTGTCGGTCTGTTGCACATATAAACTTATGGAGCAAACTACTTCCACAGTTTTAGCCGCATTTTCATGAAACTTCACAAAAATGGTCAACATGATGAGGGGAAGTGTGTGACATAATATTTTTCCCACTCGGTTTCAAGATGGCCGACTGGTGGGCATATTTGATTTTTTTTTATGTAAACTTGTGGAGCGAACTACTTCCACAGTTTTAGCCAGATTTTCATGAAACTTCACAAAAATGATCAACATGATAAGGGGAAGTGAGTGACATAATATTTTTCCCTCTCGGTTTCAAGATGGCCGACTGGTAGCCATATTGGATTTTTTTTTATGTAAACTTGTGGAGCGAACTACTTCCACAGTTTTAACCTCATTTTCATGAAACTTCACAAAAATCATCACATGATGAAGAGAAGTGCATGACATAATTTTTTTCCCGCTCGGTTTCAAGATGGCCGACTGGTGGCCATATTGGATTTTTTTATGTAAACTTGTGGAGCGAACTACTTCCACCGTTTTAGCCACATTTTCATGAAACTTCACAAAAATAATCAACATGACTGGTGGCCATATTGGATTTTTTTTTTACTTAGAAAAATTGAATGCTCCTTTTCAGTCACCCACACCAGGCGGTATGCCACGGTGGGCATATTGCGTGTGACAGACCATCTCTAGTTTTAGTCTTTCAGTTCTATTTGATCCATAACATCCATATTCAGTCCATTTTTATGCCCCCGATAGGGAGTCATCTTAAATTCGGGTTGTCCTTCTGTCTGTCCATCTAGGCTTAGCAGAGGTACATTGTGGGGTTTACAATTTAGGGTCAGTGGTAGTTGTGAGGTTGGGTTAGTACAATGGTCACTTGTGGAATTATTTTTTGCACTGTGGGGTTAATTTTTTTGACCTTGTGGGGGTTAGGGTTTAACATTGGAAAAACCCAACAAGTAAGAACGTCCATCCATCTGTCTCTCTGTCTAGTCTTTATTTGTCTGTCCAATGCCATAACTCTATAATGCTTTGGTGGATTTCCGTAAAACTATACACAAGGGTAAAGACCACTGGAAGTTTTTTTGCACACTAACACCATGCTCGAATGACAAAGGTCAAGGTCACAGGAATGGGAAAACTTAATTCTCTCAAAAGACTGTATTTGTTCATCCGAAGACATAATTCTATATAATACTTGGCTGACAAAGTTGTCATCTGATTACACACTATCGTCATTTACAATCCCTGTGTGCAGGGTTTCATTGTTTAAAAGGTTAATCTATATTAGTTAACCCTTTATCCATTCCAAGGAGAAAAATTTTCCAATAAAACCATTCAGATATCGTCAGAAGAACTTGCACATTACAGTACAAGTTGAAATGAGTTGTAACATAACTGCAATAAACTAAGTATACTGCTGCTTGTGCACTGATAAGACTAGAATTTGACATCATTTTCTGGAAAGCTTTCTGTGAGTTAGTGTCTGGTCTTATCAGTGTAAGAAGAGAAAGATACATAGCTTATAGCGTTTACCTTCTATTCGCTGACCATTTCATCCATATCAGCCCCATCATCCACCAGCCACCCTGGACTTCCTACATCTCATCATTCCTGTGCCTGTTGATCACTGCTTTTGGTGTGTTATGCTTCTCTTCTGCTTTCCTGTATGACAATCCATTATTAACTGGATGAGGGCTACATTATTATACCCCCGCTTCGAAGAAGTGGGGGCTATATACGAATCGCCCTGTACGTCCGTACGTACGTACGTCCGTCCGTCCGTACGTACGTCTTTCCGTCTGAACAAATTCTTGTGTGCGCAACTCCTCCTACATTAAAGAACCGATTTTAAAGAAACTTTTCAAACATCATCACTACTAAGTGAACATGCGCATATTCCAAAATTTTTGATCTGCGACAATTTTATTTGATCTGCGACAATTTTAACCAAGTTATCTCCCATGAACTTGGGTTTATTATTCAGAGGTGCATTCCAGTGAGCCGGAAGTGGGGGTATTAATCACCTTCACTGATAGTTCTAGTTTCCGGTGGTCTGAATATGTTCATCAAAATTTGTTTTATTACAAATTATTGAAGAGTGCCTACAGGCACTCTTCAATAATTTATGATAAAACAAATTTATATAAACAAAATATAATTTGCATTTGACTGAATATGAAACATGAGCAAGGAAAATGTTGGCTTTGGCTCTGGTACCTTCATTTCTTTTAAAGCCTTGATAGTGGCTTCTAGCACTCAACCAGTTAACCCTTTATATAATGAATCGGCCACATCTGCCTGCATAATATACAAATTCAGAAGTCGGAAAAAAATTATCTTTCCAAAAATTTCAGCAAAACCATATCATGTGACCCCTCAATGGAACGAGGTTGTCCCAGTGAGGGGGCGGGGGGGGGGGGGGGGGTAACATGATATGGTTTTGTTGAAATTTTTAAAAATTATATTTCAAATAGGCCCAAAAAGTTAAAAATCTGGTTCTGTGTGCCCTCCCACATGATCCTTTTGGCTGGCACAGAGAGTGCGATGGCTCAGTGGTAGACTGTTGGACTTTTATGCTAGAGGTCCCGAGTTTGATCCCCGTCTGGGATGACCCACATTGTGTCCTTATGCAATCACTTTATTACTGTTGCCTACATGGGGGCATGATGACGCTGTGTACTAAGGCGTACTGCACGTCGATGGTGCACCTGTCTTCAACCGCTGTAACCCTGCTTGAACAGAGTTAAAATGTTGAGGAGCTGACAGTTGCTCGTCAATGCTCGGTGTTCTCTCTGGGTACCCCGGCTTCCTCCACCCATAAAACTGTCACGGTCACAATTAGCCATTGTGCATAAGTATGTGACCTCAAACACCAATAAATAAATTTTGGCTGGCACAAGCTCTCTTTTTATGACCAATGCAAACTTAAAAAAAATAAAAATTAAATGGTTTATGTCAGATATTTTACCCAAGTTAATAAAATTGATAAATTTGTCCCCTGAGTACAACTTGGCTTTGCAACACTTTACTATTGCAAAGCCTTCTTGCACTCAAGGGATGAAAATACACCACCACCCATGCTTTTCTATAGATTGTGAGGCCTAAAACATAAAACAAACCAAGAACATGAACTAGATGGCAAAAAAATCTTTACAAAAGTAAAAAATTAAATAAACGCCTGCACACCTGCAATTTTACCAAAAATGGCCTGAGAAACAGAAGATCTACTTTGTGGGGCCATAATGAATTTTGATAGCGTCTGTGTTGGGTTAACAGAAGCCAGTGATTCATTATTTATATCTCCCTTGCATTTATCTTTAGATTTTGTGCCCAACTTTTGGTTACAAAATTTATGTGTAACGTTGATCACTGATATCCTATTGATATTCTATGTAAAGTTACCTTATACCCTTCACTTCCTGCAGTACTGTTTTTTTGTCCTGTATTTCTTCTAGCATCCCTGCGGAAACCCCAGGAAGTGAAGCAGTGCTTGTTCACTACGGTAAACAGGCTCTGTTTTACTGGTAAAATAGGACCAGTCACCAATACTTGGGAGGTGCAAACTTTCTCTAAAATGGGCAACCTGTCTTATTAACGCTCACCCCAGGTCTTGAGTTGATACTCATGTTGTGGTCATGATTAGCCATTGTGCAAAAATATGTGACCTTAAACACCAGTAAATAAATAAATATTTCTTCTAGCCTTTCCCGGATAGATAAAGTTTGGACCAATATGAAATTTTTAGTGCATTTTTTTTCCAAATTTTCCCATCTCAATTAGTAAGGAATGAGATCAAGCAACTTACCATGTTATTCTTTAATATACACAAGTCTTCAAAAATAAAAACATGCCATGGTTCTCTTTTTAAAAGCAAAATAGAAAATTGTGTGGTATATAGTCAAGGGCACAGTCTGTCCATTCATTCTTTCATACAAATATTTTACGTTATAACTCAAGCATCAGTTGTCTGATTTTGATGTCCATTGGACACACCACTGTTGGGGAAAGGATATCCTCTTTTTAAAGGTTTTGTCCACGAATACATATCGGAGTTATATTCCTTGTTAAAGTTAGGAAACTCTTCCTATGAATGTTTTGCATTATCACCCAAGTATTGGTTGTTGAGTTTTGATGTCCTTTTGTGTGGTGATAGACCAGTATGGGGAAAGGTTATCCGCATATTACCGGTTTCATTCACACATACTTACCATATTTATGCCTCTTGTTAGACTAAGAAAAACTGTCTCCATCAACTTTGTGCATTGTTGTTTGTCCATGGGAGCAATTTTTATTGAATGGCTGCAGAAAATTAAATTTTTTTTATATCACCCTTTTTGAATGGGTAAGCAGAGGAAGTTTAATCGAGTTTGTCTGCAAGTGCCATTTTTATCCCTCCGACGAAATTTTTTCAGGGGCATATAGCGGTGGCAGTGTCCATCTGTCTAGACGGAGTTGATTTCCTCTCTCTAACTAACTAAGTTGACTGAACCCAAACTTGGCATGTGGGTTAGGCATGATGAGAGGAAGAACCCTATTTATTTTGGGATCATTATGCCAAAGGTCAAGGTCACAGTAACCTTGAACTTTAATTTCTGTCATTGTTGATTTCCGCTCTGTAATTAAAGTTCCACTTTGCCGACTGAAGCCAAACTTGGCATGTGGGTTAGGCATGATGAGAGGAAGAACACTGTTCATTTTGAGGTCATTGTACCAAAAGTCCAGGTTCCAGTGACCTTGAACTTAAACATTTGCCTGTGTTGGCTTCTCAAATTGAAATTTTGCTTGCTCAATTGATGCTTAACTTGGCTTATTCCTTAAGCATGCTGAAAGGAAGAACCCTATTTATTTTGGAGTTATTGTGTCAAAGGAAAAGGTCATAGTGACCTTGAATTTAACTTTTCTCGGTCAGAGTTGGTTTCCACTCTCTAAATAAAATGTTGTTTGCCTGATCAAAACCAAATTTGGCATGTGAAAAGGCATAATGAGAATAATCCTATGTATTTTTTAGGTCATTATGCCAAAGGTGAAGATCACAGTGACCTTGAAATTAAAATTTTATCAGTCTGAGCTGGGTTCAGCTCTCTTAATTATTATAAATATGCATTCGCGATCGAAACCCAACTTGGCTTGTGGGTTGAGCATGTTGAGAGGAAGAGCCTTACATATTTTTTGGTCATTGTGCCAAAAGTCAGGGTCCTAGTGACCTTGAACTTAAAATCTTACTGGTCCCGATCGAAACCAAACTTCACATTTCATCAAATACAGGTAATCTTATCTGTATTATTTAAATAAATAATACCAACAGTTGCTGTGTTATTTTAATGTAATATATTACCAAGGTTACAGTATCAGGGTGATTTTTTGTTTTTTTGTTTGTGTGTGTGTGTGTGTGGGGGGGGGGGGGGGGGGGGGTTACCACCCCTAGGTGGCTACCTCTACTTCTGTTCAAAATGGCAGGCATTTATGCAATCTTGAGAAATGCCACCACTCCATTTGTCATGAACATTTGAAAAGGATTTCTGGGGAGACTGAACCATGACCTAAAGGGAATACAGCCTCTTAACCCAGCACAAAGTAAAATGGAGTGGTGGGGTGGGGGAAATATTTTTTCTTCCCCACTCCATTTACCCTGTTACGCCACTGAATTGGTCCATATATATATATTTTTGTACTCTCTATAAATGATGAATTCAACTCCACTACCTTTGAATTTTTATACCCCCACTTCACAGCTGAAGTGGGGGCTATATTGTCGTCGCCCTATACATCTGTACGTCCATCCATCTATCTGTCCGTCTGAAATTGTGTGCACAACTCCTCGTACATTATTGAACCGATTTCAATGAAATTTCTCAAACATTATGACCAGCAAGTGAACATTCGCATGTTCTAAAAAAAATTTCATCTGTGACAATTTTAACCAGGTCATCTCCCCTGAACTTAGATTTATAATAGATTCTCAAATAAAATTCTTGTGTGCGCAACTCCTCCTACATTACTGAACCGATTTCGATGAAACTTCTCAAGTTCTCTCTAGCAAGTGAAAATGAGCATATTCTAAAATGTTTCATCTGTGACAATTTTAACCAGATTATCTCCCCTGAAAATAGATTTATTATGGATTTTCAAAAGAGATTCTTGTGTTTGCAACTCCTACATCATTGAACCAATTTTGATGAAACTTCTTAAACATGGTGCATTCTTGTAAGCCGGCAGTTCGGGTATTAATCACCTTTAGTGATAGTTCTAGTTTGTTATTAACCCTTTACCCAATGCAGACGAGATCAAAATTTATTATTTCAAATATTATTTTTATACGCCCGTTTTGAAAAAACGGGTCGTATTATGGTATACCGCTGTCTGTCCGTCAGTCCGTCTGTCCGTCCGGTCACACGTCGTACGATAACTCAAGAACACTTTGAGAGATTTTCGTGATTTTTGGGTAGGTGGTGAATATCGATGGAGGGAAGCTTCCTTTGGTTTAGTGTCGCCGTTCGATTAGTCATTCCAGAGTTATGGGACTTTATTACTTACAAAATTGTTGATTTTTTACATGTACGATAACTCGAGAACACTTTGAGAGATTTTCGTGATTTTTGGGTAGGTGGTGTATATCGATAGAGGGAAGCTCCCTTTCGTTTAGTATCGCTGTTTGATTGGTCATTCCAGAGTTATGGGACTTTATTACTTAGAAAATTGTTGATTTTTTACACGTTGTACGATAACTCGTAGGTGGTGAATATCGCTGGAGGGAAGCTTCCTTTGGTTTAGTGTCGCCGTTCGATTAGTCATTCCAGAGTTATGGGACTTTATTACTTACAAAATTGTTGATTTTTTACATGTACGATAACTCGAGAACACTTTGAGAGATTTTCGTGATTTTTGGGTAGGTGGTGTATATCGATCGAGGGAAGCTCCCTTTCGTTTAGTATCGCCGTTTGATTGGTCATTCCAGAGTTATGGGACTTTATTACTTAGAAAATTGTTGATTTTTTACACGTTGTACGATAACTCGAGAACGCTTCGAGAGATTTTCACGATTTTTTGGTAGGTGGTTTATGTTGATGGAAGGAAGCTCCCTTTCGGTTGGTGTCACCGTTCGATTAGTCATTCCAGAGTATGGGACTTTATTACTTAGAAAATCGTTGATTTTTTCTTGAAGTTATGATCTCTATAGACATAAGATATATACATGAAATTCAAATAATTTTATTTCCAAATTATTGAACACAGTATGTTGTTGGTTATGATTATTGTACAAGAATATAAAAAAAAACCTGACAAGTACACATGTATACTCGTATTGTGTGCTTCCCTCTTGTAATTAATAACGGCGTATCATGCGCTCATGGCGCAGCTGTTTATTTCAAATATTACAAATAATTTCAACAAAACCATATCATGTGACCCCTCATTGGGACGAGCTTGTTCCACCAAGGGGTCACATGATATGGTTTTGTTGACATTTTTTTAAACATATTTTTTCAACTGCTGAATTTGCATATTAGGCAGGCGGATGCGGCTGATTCGTTAGGGAAAGGGTTAAAAGTTTATGACAGGATTTTTGAAAATCTGTTGATAGGCTTGGAAATACTATATTTGAAGCACTGCCATCATATACATGTGGGCACTATTGTGGTCATACATGAAACATAGACTCATAATTTCAACAGTTGCAGTTAGATCATAAATGTCTGCAGATAATTTCAGTGGAATAATCAAGTAATAAAGCTGCTGGTAAATAAAAATATGTCCCCATGGGAATCCTGGAAAGTGAATCAGTGCTTGTTTACTGTAGTAAACAAGCTCTGTTTTACTGGTAAAATAGGACCTGTAATGAATGTCTAGGGTGGAAGTCCTCTAAAATGGGTGTTGGACTTCCAGTGAATAGAAACTTGCAGTCTGTCGAATGATTTTAGGCATCATATCAAGACTGAAAAAAACTGAGAAGTGCATGCAATGCCTCAGCTAATGGACCATAAGGATAAACCGGGACCCATCGACTGACACAGTGCTTCCATTTCTCATGCTTTTTTAAAGAATCCAAGAGTTGCAATCCGGGTGAGAGCCTTACTTCACAGGTGATTTGGGATAATCCCAATGCCTTCTGTAGTCCATGCTTCGTGTACTGTCAAGGTCTTTCTAGAATTTTTTTTTAATATAAAGTCCAATTTCCTTCAAGATTCACCGAAATCCACAAGTGGGTGAATTCATGACATTCTGCAAGTCTTAAAATTCATATGAGGATCAGAATCAGTTCTCACAAATTTTTCTTGCAAGGAAAACAATGATGAAAACAATTTCGATTCTCACAAAATGTTCATTTGATTCTTGTAATAGTATTTAAAAATTACTTGAAAGGTCTGGAAAATTCTTATTTTTGCTCCCTCATAAATAAGGTAAAATTTGGACTAAAAAGACTTGGCAGTGTTGTCTAGTGGAGTCTTGGCTGCCTGTAAAGGCAGCCAGGACTTCACAAGAAACCACTGCCAAGGTGTTTTGTCTACAAGACCACTAAATGCAAGTGTGTTAGAATATATGTTTTACATGTGCGATAAGAAATTCACCCAAACTGTAAACTAGGCCCTTTGAGGGTTAAACTTCAGGAAATACATAAATATTTTTACTCTGTACTTGTCCTTTACAAACTGCAAATTGATTCTCGTTAGAAGTTCATGCAAATCAAAATGATTTTCATGAATCGGGACATATTTTAAGGCCTTTTCTGCAATGGTGAACTACATTTATAGTCCTAAATAGTGTTGGAGAGAATACAGATGCAATTTGCTCCATAACTCAAATCACGTGATTAAAATAATGATCTTGCAGCATTTTCTGTGTGCAAGAGTTTGACAGTGAGTGAATTCCAGGTGTCTAAAAGCATCAGAAACTGGATACCTGCCCTCACCTGGTAGAGTACTGAATTATTTTTGATCATCAATATTGTTGTTGTCACTTGTCTTTGACTTGTTACAATTTATGGGAGAGGGCCTAGAGGAACTCTGTCTCCCATAAATTGTGACAAGGCAAATCAACACAGACTTCAGAATTTCACTTCAGAGATAATATGTAGTACATGTATATCCACAGTATATGAAGCCTTTAAGTTTTGGCACCTGCACTTCAGAATAAAGGTCAAATATGGGCTTCCAGCTTTCTACCAGTTTAAATGCACTGTTTGCCTTGCAGCTTAATGTCCCTGGATAAAATGTTTTGGTGTCCCATGTGGGAACTCCCTGGAAGTGCAGCAATGCTTGTTTATTGTGTAAACAAGCTCTGTTTTACTGATAAAATAGGACGCAGTCTCCAATGCTTGGGGTGGAAGTCCTCAAAAAGGGGAAATGTGGGTAAAAACAATTGACTAAACTTGGCATTATCTCCCTGTTGCAGTCACAAGTAGCCATTGTGCAGAAATATGTGACCTCAAATACCAATAAATAAATAAATATGAGTGATCATTTTTTGACTAGATCAGAATTTATGAGGGTTGTATGACACTGTTGAAAAAATCTGTAAATCATCGCCTTCAAGTTAATTTATTAAATCAAAATGAGTGCTTTCATACAAATGGTATATGAAGAATGAGGCTATTTTTGAATGATGAAAATTGGGATTTTGTCAAAAAGTAAAGTAATTTTTTTCAACTTATCAGTTTATTGTCACTTTAAGCTGTTACCACTGTTTTCTGAGCACTTGAGCTGTTTCCAAGGGTTTCCACCATTTTAAAAAATTCTACTACTCACAGCATTTAATAGTTTCTATACACTTGAGCATCCTCATGAGAAGCACTGTGGTAAACAAGAGCTTCTTTTGCTCCAGACCTCCAAAGGTGGATTCGGGGGTATCTGGTGAAGCCCTCTGTCTGCCAGTCTGTAAAATGTTTTGCATTGTAATTTCAAAGCCATCAGTAGGATTTGGATCTCCTGTGGTATGCTGATAGACCTGCATGGGGGAACGGATATGTACAAGGAATGAGTTCCAACCAATAATGTTTTCCAGAGTTATGGCCCTTTTTCACTCTTTCAACTTCAAAAATTTTTCTGTTTTCATTCTTTTGACTTCTGTTTTACTGGTAAAATAGGACCGCTAACCAATGCCTGAGGTGGAAGTCCTCTAAAAGGAAAACATGTATAAACGATTGGTTGGACTTTACTATATATCCATGTTGCAGTCATGATTAGCCATTGTGCAGAAATATGTAACCTAAACGCTTTGCATGCTGCCGACAGATATTCCTATCCAGGACAGGAAATATCTTACCACTAAAATAAGCATTATTTGCAATGGCTGTTTATAACCAAGCTGTCCTCTTGAAATTGATTCACTGCTTTAGCCAATGATTTTTTGAGTTAAATTTTCATTAATTTTTCATCAAATCTAGTCTTGACTGCTTCAGTGCAGCCATGACTAGATTTGATGAAAAATATTTTTAAAAATACTGAGTTGAACACCAATAAATAAAATGCTTCAGCTGTTTCCACTGTTTCCAAAAAGTCCTAAGACTATTATCCATTGTTTCCAGCTTTCTTAGCGTTTTCAAGCATTTCCCTAATTCCTTAGACTTCATTTCATCATTTCAAAGGGTTTCCCCCATTTCCAACATTTCTACTGTTTACACCCTTTTAAAAAATTCAGCATTTTGTCATTTCCAGATACTTGACCTTTAACCCTTTACCCAAAGCACAGGATATCAAAATTTATTATTTTAATTATTGATTTTTAAACTTTTTCCAAAAAATTCAACAAAACCGTATCATGTGACCCCTCATTGGAATGAGCTCGTTCCAATGAGGGATCACATGAAATGGTTTTGTTGACATTTTTGGAAAAATATATTTTTATCTACTGCTGAATTTGCAAATTAAGTGGGCGGATGTGGCCAATTTGTTGGGTAAAGGGTTAAAGGGCTAGAGATTTGTATACATTTTTGCTGCACTGAGATAGTCTACACAATTTGCTATCGCTTCTAGACAAGACTTGGCTGCCTCTTTAGACAGCCAAGACTTGCCTGGAAACAATTGCCAAGGTTCTTAGAATGTACCTTGTGAGTTTATCCAGAGAAAACTGGAGCTGGGAGCTTTTCGTTTTTGGTGCGGTTTGAGGAAAAACCTTGGTTTCGGTTAAATTCTTCTATGCATTGAGAACATACTCTGAATAACACTTCAAGCTCCTTAACTTGGGAATGAATCCCCAATAGTTTGTAAGTCACCACTCACCACAACAAGCCTTCTCTGTAAGTATCTCCATTGGCTTCAGCCTAACTTCCCTTCAATCATTCTTAGAGGTTCTAGGCAGGGCTCAATTTAACTGGATTCACTTAGTGATTTTTGAATCAATTTTCAACTACAGCTAATCAATATCACATGACAAAAACATATACAGTTATAACTAAAAGTCCTGTCACGAACTGTGCACTTATCTAGGCTTAATTGCTCACAGGAATTGCGCGCAATTGCCATATCGAATGGCATCCAAAGTACGACAGGTTCTCCTGGTTACTCATAGCAAACACAGGCAATGTTTCTGCCAATGGACCTCCGAGTTACCCGGAGGTCCATTGGCTGAAACATTGCTTGTGCACAGGCCATATGTACAGAATTTGATAGTGTAAGCCTTACTATGGTCATAACATGTAGATTAACGTGCAAATTTGTGCGCATTTCATGACAGGACTTCTAGTTTTAACTGTAAATAATAGGAAACGCTAATCAAAATTTATCCAAGTTAGTAAACTGCTATTCAATTTTTAAAAATTTAATCGACCTCTGGTTCTAGGGGACCAGTTGCCAAGACTGTTGTGTCAGAAAAAATATATTAATCCTTTACCTAATGTAACGGCCAAAACCGGCCAGCACTATTCTCAAAAATCACCAATTACTTTTCATTATATTTTCATTTTTTATCTCAAAAACATTGAGCTCGTTCCAGTGAGGGGTCATAACCTATGTTTTTGAGACAAAAATGAAAAAAACTAGTTAATGAAGAATTATGTTTGCAAGTGTCATCTGCTTTTCATGTTAGGTAAAGGGTTAATTAATGTAACAAATGAATAAAGTTAATCTAATCTTTGTGGTGTTTTCATGTCACATTTTACTGACAATAGGCAATTATCTAGGCAGAGATTTCTAGTTATAGTCTTGGCTGCCTTAATAGGGAGCCAAGACTTGACTTGAAATCACTGCTAAGCCACTGAACGTTTTAAGGCTGGTGGGAATTCAGGATACTTGTCAGGGTCCTTATGGGTTAATTTAAATCCACTCTCCACATAGTGTACACCCACTGTATCTTGGTAGTAATCTACACTCCCTCGGCAGCAGACACTGATTTGAGATGGAAAGAAATATATTGGGGGTGTTGATTGTTTATATTCATACCATTATCTGTTCGTTTGTTTCTCTTTTTCGCTAAAATTCCTGTAATCACATTCATTCTTTCTACTTTTAGAATTTCATGTGTGGATTCAATAAATTATGTTTGGAGAACACCAGAGGTGTTTGATGTTATTGAGTGATGATCTAGGGCCCTGCTAAACTTCGAGATTCTATTTTATTTCACATCTTAAGTTGGTATTCGGTTGGATTCAAAATCAGTTGGCCGATTCTTTTTCCTTTGAATCTTTTCACTGGAGGTTTTGATCATCTTCATGGTCTCACAAAACGTATAGTTGAGACAGAAATTGTCCACAAATAATGTTGAAAATAAAGACTGAGTGTAATTTCTGCTATATTAAAACGAAAATGTCAATAACACTGCATCTCAACATGTCCAAGAAGGGACTAAACTAAACAGAAAGTACAAGTAATGAACAAGTCATTCACTCAAGTTTCTACAGAAAAGACATCACGCCAAAGCTACATATGAAATCTGAAAAAAATCAGGTGAAGGATGCGGCCAGTAGGGTGAACTAATAGAACTGTTCACAATTTATCTACCAAATCCAAGATGGTCACGGGTGGTTGTTTTTTCAACAAAATTCAGAGAAATTCAATAGCTCCCATCTGGACATCACACTAAAGCTAGAGATGAAATTTGAACAAGACAGTCTTAATGACATTCATATCCCCCACCGACTTTTATGTTAAGATAGGAATAATCTCATTATAGACCTGGACATGTTTTCATACCCACTAATGTCACTCACCAAATATAATTTAATTTCTTTAATCACAACTGAAGATATCTTCCAAAAACCTGCACTTTTGGTAAATTCAAAGTCGACAAGGGCTATAACTCTGGTAAAATTATTCAAATCAAAACTTCCTTTCCACATGCACACGTACACATCATACTCATACTGCACACCAAGTTTCTTAAAAATCTAATAAAAAATGCAGGAGGAGTTAAGCAGACAAACATTTGTGATGGAAATTTTGCTATTACCAAGGGCCATAACCACGAAAAATTCATCGCATCAAAAATTCTTGACCACATGCACATCTATACTTAATACTGATACTTCAGACCAAGTTTTGTTAAAATCCAATAAAAAATGTAGGAGGGGTTAAGCGGAGAAGCCTTTGTGATGGAAATTTTGCTATTACCAAGGGCCATAACCTTGTAAAATTCATCGCATCGAAAATTCCTGACCACATGCACATCTACACTTGATACTGATACTTCAGACCGAGTTTTGTTAAAATCCAATAAAAAATGTAGGAGGAGTTAAGCGGACAAGCCTTTGTGATGGAAATTTTGCTATTTCCAAGGGCCGTAACCATGCAAAATTTGTCGTATCGAAAATTTCTAACCATATGCACATCTACACTTGATACTGATACTTCAGAGCAAATTTTGTAAACTGAAAACTGTTGGAGTTAAGCGAACAAAGTTTGTGATGGATGGATGGACAGACAGATGAATGGACAGTTGGACAGACGAGCACCATTTCAATATCCCCCTCCAGACTTCATCAGCGGGGGGATAAATCATTTAATTTCTTCAATCACAACTGAAGATATCTACCAAAAACCTACAGTTTTGGTAAATTCAAAGTCGACAAGGGCTATAACAATGGAAAAATTATTCGAATCGAAATTTCCTGTTCATATGCACATGGACACATCATACTCATATTGCACACAAAGTTCGTAAAAATGTAATGAAAGCTGCAGAAGTTAAGCGGACATGCATTTGTGACAGAAATTTTTTTTATTACCAAGGGCCGCAACCACATAAAATTTGTTGCATCGAAAATTCCTGACCACATGCACATCTGCACTTGAAACTGATACTTCAGACAAAGTTTTTTAAAAATCCAATAAAAAATGTTGGAGGAGTTAAGCGGACAAGCCTTTGTGCTAGAAATTTGGCTATTTCCAAGGGCCGTAATGATGCAAAATTTGTCGCATTGAAAATTCCTGACCTCGTGCACATCTACGCTTGATTCTACATGCTTCAGACCAAGTTTCATAAAAATCTGATAAAAAATGTAGGAGTTGAGCGGACAAGCCTTTATGATGGAAATTTGGCTATTTCCAAGGGCCGAAATCACACAAAATTTGTCGCATCAAAAATTCCTGAACACATGCACACATTTACTCTTGATGCTGATACTTCAGATCAAGTTTTGTAAAAATCCCCTGAAAACTATAAGAGTTAAGCAGACAAAGTCTGATGGACTGACAATGACAGACTGACGGATGAACGCCATTTCAATATCCCCCTCATGACTTCGTCGGCAGGGGTTAAAAAGATTGGACTAAAGTTGTAGCCTGAAGGTTGTGCAAAATGAATTGTTGACAGTTTATATGCCAAATCCAAGATGACCACTGTGGTTTTACAATAAAATTCTAGACACCACACTAAAGCTGCATATGAAATTCAAAAAAGATCTGGTGAATGATGCAGCCTGTAGGGTGTGCTAATGGAATTGTTGACAATTTATTTGCCAAATCCAAGATGGCTGCTGGCAGCCATATTTTTCAACGAAATTCATAAAAATTCAATAGCTCCTATCAAGACATCACACCAAAGCTACATATGAAATTTGAAAGAGATCAGGTGAGAGATGCAGCCTGTAGGGTATGCTGAAAGAATTGCATCTAAGCATTGCACCAAAGCTACATATGAAAACTGAATAAAATCGGGTGAGAGATGCAGCCTGTAGGGTTTGCCAATTGAATTGTTGACAATTTATATGTTAAATCTAATATGGATGCTGGCAGCCATCTTTTTCAATGAAATTTGGAAAAATTCAGTAGCTCCCACCTAGACATTGCCCCAAAGCCACATATAAAATTTGGAATTGATCGGATGAGAACTGCAGCCTATAGGGTATGCTAAAGGAATTATTTAGTTATTGGTGTTTTAAGGTCACATACTTATGCACAAAGGCTAATTGTGACAGTTTTATGGGTGGTGGAAGCGAGAGTACCCAGAGAGAACCATCGAGCAACTGTCAGCTCCTCAACATTCTCTGTCCAAGATCTGCTCAAGCAGGGTTACAGTGGTTGAAGACATGTGCACCATCGACGTGCAGTACGCCTTAGTACATGGCGTCACCGTGCCCCCATGTAGGCAACTGGGATAAAGTGCCTTGCCCAAGGACACAATGCGGCTTGCTAAAGGAATTGTGGATGGACGTACAGACAAACGCATAGATGAACGACTGATCGCAACCCATCCCAATAGCTCATACTTGATGTGGTCAAGTTGAGCTAATAAAAAGCATCTATAACCATGCCACCATCCATGCTAATTCCAGTTATACTAATCCCACAGTGCCATCATTTGGGTATAAAACAATTCTCGGGAGAAGGATTTTTGACACTCCCCCCCACCAATGACAAGAAGACACCTTCCATACTCTTTTCCACTGAAGTCTTGGTTGTATGCCGGTGGCATGTCAAACTTCTGGTTATGTGCTGCTTCAAAACAGCCATGAAATTGCATTCTTTTGCTTCTGTGATATCCATGAATGCATTTCTTGACCATAACCCACATATGATACAAACATGTCAGGATAAATGTTGCAATAACAAGCAACAAATTGTTCCAGCATAAATGTATTTTGTGTACAGTCCCATAAGGCCACACAGAACACAAACAAGAGGCCCCAAGGGGCCTTAATCACTCGCCTGCCAAAGAGGTTCAAAGAAGTATTTGGGGTCACATTCAGTTGGACATGGTTCAACACTACAAAGGAATGAAGTCATGAGAGGAAAAAACCAGAACCTAACATGCCCCCCTCCCCCCACCCAAAGAGAGCCCAAATATTAAGCCAGGGACTCAAATTGAACAAACTTGAATCTGATCCCCCTTGAGATGTCATATACCAAATATGAAAGAATTCTGAATGATGGATCTGAAGAAGGAGGTTTTTAAAGAAATGCCCTCACATTGCACAAAGTTAAACTTTGGGCTCAAAAATAGGGAGCTATAATGTTAACCCAGGGATCCGATTTGAGCAAACTTGAATCTGACCCACCAAGAGGTGTTGTATACCAAACATGAAAGCATTCTGACTGGTGGATCTGAAGAAAAAGATTTTAGAAGTAATTCCCTCATATTGCACTAAGTTAAAATTTGGGCTCCCATAGGGAGCCCATATGTCAACCCAGGGATCTGATTTCAACAAACTTGAATCTGACCCCTCTGAAGATGTTGAATACCAAATATCAGACGATTCCAATTGATAGTTCTGGAAAGAAGATTTTTAAAGAAATTTCCTAATATTGCACAAAGTTAAAATTTGGGCTCCCATAGGGAGCCCAAATATTAACCCAGGGACTAGAATTGAACAAACTTGAATCTGACCCTCCTAGAGATGTTGTATACCAATATGAAGGAATTCTGACTACAGGGTCTGAAGAAGATTTTTAAATTTGATTTTTAAGTTGATATTCAGGCTCTCATCGGGAGCCCAAATATTTACCCAGGTAACCGATTTGAACAACCTGAAACTGACCCACCTTGAGATGTTGAAAACCAAATATGAAAGGATTCTGACTGGTGAATCTGAAGAAGATTTTTATAGATATTCCCTCATGTTGCACTAAGTTAAAATTCAGGCTCCCAAAGGGAGCCAAAATATAAACCCAGGGACTCGATCTGAACAAACTTGAATCTGCCCCCCCCCCCCCCCCCTCCCCATAGATGTTATACACCAAACATGAAAGGATTCTGACTGGTGGATCTGAAGAAGATGATTTTTAAAGAAATTTCCTCAAATTACACCAAGTTAAACTTTGGGCTCCAATAGAGAGCCCAAATACCAACTCGGGGCCCCGATTTGAACAAACTTGAATCTGACCCCCCTCATCCCCCCAAGGAATGTTGTATACCAAATATGAAAGCATTCTGACTGGTGGATCTGAAGATATTTAAAGAAATTTCCTCATATTTCACCAAGTTAAAATTTGGGCTCCTACAATTATTAACCAAGGGACTCGATTTGAACAAACTTGAATCTGACCCTCCTAGACATGTTAAATACTAAATATCAAATTTATTTATTGGTGTTTAAGGTCACATACTTATGCACAATGGCTAATCTTGACCGTGACAGTTTTACGGGTGGAGGAAGCCGGAGTACCCGGAGAGAACCACCGAGCATCGACGACAAACTGACAGCTCAACATTCTAACTTCGTTCAAGCTCCACTCAAGCAGGGTTACAGCGGTTGAGGACATGTGCACCATCGATGTGCAGTACGCCTTTGTATACAGCATCATCCTGCCCCCATGTATAGTCCAGGCACATTAGACATAAAAATGAGAAAGTAAGGAAAAAAATCGGAGAGGGCTGATTTTTTTATATGTTTCCGGGACACACATTGCGGATAAAGTGTGAAAAGTCCCCGCGAATCCGAGTTGAGCTTTTTTAGTTATAGCGTTTTTTTGATGAAAAAAAAAATTCGACCCAGCTCCATATTTCTCATTCTTATTCGCCTTAGTAGGGTGAGAATCATAAATATCATGCTGAATTATATTGAGAATACATATCCCCAACAGAAAATGCCAACTTTGTACCAATCCTCACACTCAATGGTGAAATATTCACGAAAATGTACAAAATTACGAAAAAAAATTTATTGTTTTCATACACACAACGGTACACAATGCCCATTAAATCAAATCTACGACTATTTTGGGAGTTAAATTATATATCAAAAATTGCAGAAAAGCAGTGGCTTTATAATGATATATAACAATAGTCATTTATTCCATAATGAACTGGTGAAACGTGTGAAATATTAACCATACCCCCTAAACTCAAATTGAAACGGCATCGACTTTTCGCATTCAAATACCGTATTATTATATTAGATGAATGAGCTAACAGAAATAATTAATGCAACAGGATGATTTGAAGTTGTTCACTGAGAAAGGTTACTTTACCATAAGGCACTCAGATAAATTCTGGGACGGGATATATTCTGATCAGACCAAAGAGCAGTGTTTAATGAGAATGTTCAAGCTCCCTGGTGGTCTCACACATGGCAGGGGAATAACCGATAGCACTGTTGCGAAATGGGTACATGGACTACCTCTTTGCCTTCCGATATGTAATGCTCTCGAAAATTTTGTTCATGTTCACACTGGTCATGGCGAACAACATCGGGATCTCCGTCAAAGTTCACAATTGACTGATGCCAATGATATCACCAAATTATTGAACTGGCTCAGAGTGCATTCCCCCTTTCAGAATAGAGATCCACTACAATTAGTCTCTATAGCGACCGGGCTTGTGGCCGACGAAACTGTGAACTGTGACCAAGTTCGCAAATTGGTGAATGTTGCGTATCGAATGTTGTAAGCAAAACGTTCAACAGCATCAAACTATGATGTGTTGACACTGTGAAGTCTTTTGCATCGATGGCAAATAGCATCAAAGTCCGTGGAAGTAAGGTAGTGATTGACCCCACAATTCTGTTCAACCGCATCACGTGTTATTCAGTCACAAGCAGAGATGGAAGAGTATCTCAAATATGAACTCGCCCCGAAACCACCAGCATTGTTTGATTCTGCTGGAATGAGGAAGACACAGAAAAGCACGCTCGGTAAGATCCTCAAAACATACGGTTCCGAGCAAACTAAAATCCCAGAACATTCTCTGTTTGTTGTAGATGGTGGATTTTTATTGAGGGCAGTTGTATGGCCTAAACAGTCGTCATATAAGGACATATGTACATCATATTCCAATTATCTAGTGAGACATTTTGGGGCGAACGTCGTGGTTGTTTTTGATGGTTATGCTTGTACAATGTCGACAAAGGGCATGGAACAAGCCCGTAGATCTAAAGACAGGTATTCCATTGATATCAATATCTCACCCGAGTTACCAGCCACCACACCCCAATCCGATTTCCTTGCAAATGCCAAGAACAAAACCCAACTGATCGATCTTCTAATGCAGGAGCTATCTGCTATCAATATTCAGTCCAAGCAGGCCGAGGCTGATGCTGATGTACTGATAGCCGAAACTGCACTTGACATCTCTCAAGATGACAACAATGTTGTCGTTGTGGGAACAGACACAGACTTGTTAGTCATTCTTACCTCTCGAGTTCAACCGGGATGTAATATTCACATGATGTATTCCATTACCCCAAACTTACTAGTTTCAGTTAGTGAAATAGCAACCAAAATGGGTGACCATAGAAGCAACCTCCTTGTAGCACATTCTATAAGTGGTTGTGACACTACTTCTGCACTCTTTCGAGTTGGTAAGAAGAAAGTATTCAGTACAATTGTCTCCGATGTTACTAGCGACTCACAACAGTATGTCAACACAATTTTGGCGGATGACAGTACACCAAGTGCAGTAGCCGCTGCCGGGGAACAACTTCTCCTGATCTTATACGGGAGTAAAACTGTTTCCTCTCTCGACCAATATAGATATGTCACTTACAAGCGTTATGTAGCAAAATCTAAACTGAATAAACCCATCGACCTTGCCTCACTCCCACCAAGCAGCGATGCTGCACAACAACATGTCTACAGATGTTATCTCCAGGTCCAACAATGGCTGGGCACTTCGCTTCCTCCGACGGATTGGGGGTGGTCGCTAGACAATGGACTTCTTGTACCGACTGCAGCCACAAAGCCATGTGCCCCCGATAACCTACTGAACCTGATCAGTTGTGGTTGCAAGAGTGCTTGTACAAAAAGGTGTGGGTGTAAGAAGGCAGGACTCTCTTGCTCAGGTTTGTGTCATTGCAGTTCGGATTCTTGTAACAACCACAGAAACACTGTCCTGTCGGAAATTTCTGAGTTCGATGAATAATATGTATATAGGTCATGTCATTTCTGTATATAGCATTGATAATAGTCAATGTAACCTAATCCATGTTGATTGATTTGTACATTCTGTAAATATTATTTATTGATTTTTGTACATTCTGTAAATATTATTTATTGATCTAATGCTGCCAGACGTGTCTGTTCGGTCCCAAGCCCGAAAATAGTTGAGTTCTCATGCTGACGAATTTTATGCCAAAAGGGGAACTCGGCCAGAAGCAGAGGGGGTCTTCCATAATGTCTATTTTGTAAGCAATGATAAAAGTCTTCAAATGGTGGTGGATTTTTTATCGTCTGTCCAACTAACATCCCGTTCTGTACTACGACCCTTTGGGCAAATCCGTTAGGAAAATAATTTTTCGCAGAAATTGTCACAGAATGCACATTTTCCTCTAGGTAAATGTGTATTAGACATTATGTAGCTCGAAATACGCGTAAACAAAAAATACAGTTGGATCAATTCGAGGTTACAAAGTTTGTGCGATTTTTTAAAATTTTTTTCAAACGCGTTTTCGAAAAAAGGCTGTAGAAAAAAAAGCTCAACTGGGATTTTAGGGGACTTTTGTCTAATCGTTCAGTGACATGTACTCGACATTCCCTGAAAAAATCAGCTTTCTGCGATTTTTTTCCCTAGTGAAACCTAATGTTCTTGGGCTAGTAGGCAAGGACGCAATGCGGGTCGTCCCAGATGGAGATCGAACTCAGGACCTCTAGCATAGAAGTCAGTCTACCACTGAGCCACTGCACTCCCCCTACTAAATATCAAAAGATTCTTATTGAAATTCTTATTGTGAAAACAATTTATGGGTGCTATCAGAGTGGTGCCCCCTGTGGGTGTGGCAACTGTGTTTGAACAAACTTGAAGTGACATATGATAAGGAGCATGCATGTCAAATTTGCTTCAGTTCGTCCCTGTGGTTTATGAGAAGTCGATAATGTAAAGTTCATGCTGGACGGACAACAGATGGACAAAAAGTGATCACTTAAGCTCCCTTTCAGTCAGGTGAGCTACAAACTAGAACTATCACTGAAGGTGATTAATACCCCCACTCGTGGCTTACAAGAATGCACCGCCGAATGTTGAGCTTGAAAAACCAATAATAAATCATAGTTCATGGGAGATAACTTGGTTAAAATTGTTGCTGATCAAAAATTTTCGAATAGCCATATGCCCACTTGTTAGTCTTGTTTGAGAAGTTTAATCAAAATTGGTTGATTAATGAAGGCAGTGTTCCACACACACAAATCTCACATACAAATCTAGTTTAAACCTAAGCTGAAGGGGAGATAACCTCGTAAAAATCACCACACTTGGAAAATTTGGAAATATGTGCATGTTCACTCATTGGTGGCTGTGTCTAAGAAGTTTCATCAAAATCGGTTCAATAATGTAGGAGGAGTTGCGCACACAAGAATCTCATTTGAAAATCCATAATAAATCTAAATTCAAGTGAGATAACCCGGTTAAAATTGTCGCAGTTAAAAAAATTTCTTGCTAGTCATAATGTTTGAGAAGTTTCATCAAAATCGGTTCAATAATGTAGGAGTTGCACACAAGTTTGGGTGGAAGGACAGACGTACAGGGCATCGACAATATAAATAAAGAATCACACCAAAACAATACCACGTGTTTCAACGCCAAATTTCACTGATCCATCTGGAAAGGGTTACAGTCATTTTCAGCATCTATGGACATATCAAGACCACAACAAAGGTATAAAGTCATGACAAACCAATCATTTATATCTGTGTTGCCTATTTTAGATGACTTCTACCCAAGGCATTGATACTGGGATGGCTGGATGCCATTAAAATTGGCCTCTAAGTGGGTTTTCTTTTGTTGGAAACCCAACCCCCTACCACTCAAGGACAAAAGGATTACCACATAAGGAAACAATACCTGGTACTTAGACAATAGAAATCCTTTGTATTAGGCCACATCTCGTTCCACTTAACTGGTAGAGTGCTAAATTATTTTGGTCAGCAAAATGTGTTCTCATATCTTTACCTTGTTACAGTTTCTGGGAGAGGGGCAATGGCACTCTCCCATAAACTGCAACAAGGCAAATCCTTGAGACTAAATAATTTCACTTTAAAGATTATATGAAACACATTCACAGAATAAGAAGCCTTTAACTTATAGTTAGACCAAATTTGGGCTTCCAGCACTCAACCAATTAACCCTCTGCCTAACATGAAAAGCAGACGACACTTCCAAACAAAATTCTTGAATAACTAATTTTTTTCCATTTTTGTCTCAAAAACATAGGTTATGACCCCTCATTGGAACGAGCTCGATGAGCTCATTCCAAAGAAGGACATAACCTATGTTTTTGAGACAAAAAATTAAAATATAATGAAATTTAATTGGTGATTTTTTAGAACAGCACTGGCTGGTTTTGGCCGTTATGTTGGTTAAAGTACCGATTGTCTACACACGGAGGGACGGAGTGGAATGAGCTCAATGAGCTCGTTCCAAAGAGGGGTCATAACCTATGTTTTTGAGACAAAAAAGGAAAATATAATGAAAATTAATTGATTTTTGAGAATAGTGTTGGCCGGTTTGGGCCGTTACGTTGGTTAAAGGGTTACGGTACTGATTGTCTACACGGAGAGACGGAGTGGAATGAGCTCGTTCCAAAGAGGGGTCATAACCTATGTTTTTGAGACAAAAAATGAAAATATAATGAAAATTAATTGGCGATTTTTGAGAATAACGCTGGCCAATTTTGACCGTTACATTGGGTAAAGGGTTAAGGTACTGATTGTCTACACGGACAGATGGACGTAATCTAGTATTCCCCCCATCTCTTTGAGAGGGGGGTATAAAAATGTTTAGAAGCGGCCATGAATAGCATTGACTTTTATCAGTCCTTGCCTGCAGGAGCCCTGAAAGAGTAAGAAAGAAAACAATACTCCCAATGTTTCATATTTTATTTCCTATGCACGTCACATGCAAGGTTATATCTCAGTTTTTCTAAATAAAATAGCATAAAACAACCAAGTATAATTGGCTGAATTCAACAACTATTAATAGCACATATACCATATGATATCTAAAATGTGATTGGCAGTCTTTATATAAATACACAAGAAAAACAATATGCCTTCATTTAATTTTTCCTAAAATGGAACTGAACAAAGACTAAATGTTACCAAAGGAAAGAATATACAATTCATCTGGTATAACTAGTTTTAATTGTACAGAAAAATTCTTGTTTCATTTTATTAAGTGATATTCAAATTGTATCCAATAAAAACTAGAGGTACTGTGAGCAAGCTCACAAAGTGATACCCCCCGCACCTGTCAGAACGGAATTACATTTCCATTGAGTAAAGTTTCAGGAAAATTCTTCAAACGGTTTAGGAGGAGTTGCGCTTATAAGGATGGACAGACGGAAGGACGGACAGGTTGATTCCTACCCCCCCCCCCCCAAACATTCTTTGCGGGGGGTATAATTAATATTTCAGGCCTGGTCTTTTGAGCAGAGCTATAGCTCCTGCCCTCCATCGCTCCTGCAAAATCAATATAAGGAGAGCCGTAATTGCTCTCCTTAAGAGCTGTAATAGCTCTCCTTAAACCTTCCATTCCCTTATTAATAACAGACTTTAGTATGGAATAGCTCTCCTGGCACAGATTTAGGGGAGCCATAGTAGCTCCCCTAGATTATTCAAAAGTCCAGGCCTGGTATTTGAATAATTCATGTTCATGGTTTCCACAGCTTTCTGGAAAATAAATTAAAGGAATTTCCAGGATCTTTTCGGCCAAAATCCAAGGACTTTCCAGTCGACAAAAGATTCACTCAAGAGTAAATTTAACAGTAAGGAACAATTTGTCAGCAATCAGATTTTGTGATAGCGCTTCTGATAAGATTGGACTGCCTACTTTTACTTAACCCCAACACATTGAAGTCGAAATGTCAGTGTTTTCAACCTACGAATGTTTATTCTAATGCCACTATGAAATAACCTCCCTCATGAACTCTGATGTCAAAATACCAAAGTTTTCGGCAGCAAATTTTTCTGACAATGCAACTAAGAATTTTAAAAAAATATATCTTGTTTGACACAGCTCACTGAGCTCTGTCAAACAAGATATAATTTGTTAAATGTTTCATGTTGCACTGGCAATATGGAGTAAATTGATGAAAAATTTGAAATACTACACAAGTGCAATGAGTGAAGCGATTCACTTCTAGACCATTAAAAAAGGCTAGATAAGGGAAAAAAAATCATTCTTGTGCCCAAGCCAGGAAATGAGCAGACTGTCCTCTGCAAAATGAGGTCCCCAGAGGGTGAATATGTTGATGCTACCCTGCACAGCAATTTACCCTCTGTCAACTTCAATCTGAATCAAGGTCTCAAGCCTAAACAAAGAGGTACCCAGAGGATAAATTGGCCCCCTGGTTCAAAAGCTCACTCCCCAAGCAAATAATGAAAATTTTTAGTTTTTTCTGCAAGTGTCATCTGCTATTCATGTGTGATAACAAAATTCTCCAAGCAGGGTTTATGTTTTGCTGAAGTTATTTATTTACTGATGTTTAAAATCACATATTTCTGTACTCCCCAGTCCTGCCCAAAATGTCCTATAGTTGGAAATTCGGAGGACAAGTCATGAGTAGTTGGAAATTCCATCTATCTGGATTTTAGAGCTTCTTTGGTGATGCTGATGTCTCCTTTACTTCATAAAATTCCCCAGTCCTGGCCAAAATTTCCTATAGTTGCAAATTCGGAGGACAAGTCACGAGTAGTTGGAAATTCCATCTATCTGGATTTTCGAGCTTCTTTGGTGATCTTTCCTTTACTTCCTAAAATTCCAACTTGGTTTCAAGTCTGCAAAAATTCTAACTGTTACTATTTACAACTACAGTGTACGCAACATCAAGCTTCATAAGTATGCATGATGTCAATCGGTACGAGATTTCTATAGTACATTTATTTATCGTAATAAAAAAAATCCTCGTAATGCACTTCAAGAAAATCACATCATGTAAAATCATTATCCTGAGTTAATTCCATCATTCACAGTTACAAAATGATGAAACATCAAAAATTGATCATTCCTGCTTAAGATTTGATTTAATGCTAGGACAGTGTGAACTGCTCAAAGCACTAAGCTTGAGCATTTATTTAGCACATATTCAATTCCCATAATAACAAATAATAATAACCTGATAATTCTATCATAACTGTGTTGGCATTTTAGTTACTAGAATCAATTTTATGCCCCCTTTCATGGCTTCATTTTCAAAAATTTTCTTGGTAGTGAATTTCCAACTGGGGGGAGGGACTGGGAGGGGGTTTCTCCCTCCAGATCTCTCCCCCTAGTTAGATATTCACTACCCTACAGCCCCCCCCCCCCACCCCCCTCCAATCGGAAACCTCTAGCCACGTCCCTGCTTAACTGGTTGAGTGCTGGAAGCCCATATTTGGGCTTTACTCCAAAGTGTAGGTACTGCAACTCAGAGGCTTCAAACTCTGTAGGTGTCCTTCATATTACCTTTGAATCTAAATTATTTGATCTGTATAGATTGTCCTTGTTACAATTTATGGGCGAGTGCCTTTAGGCACTCTTCCATAAATTGTAACAAGGCAATGATTTGTGAATAAATTTTGATGACTAAAAATAATTTAGCACTCTACCAGTTAAGGGATAAAAATAAAGGAAATGTTCAATTTGTTATTGCACACAAGCAAAAAGCTAAAATGAAATCAAGATGAAAGGATGATAAAGACTAAAAGAATTATAATTCAATAAATTAGCTCAGATCTACAAAGCACCATGACTAATTGATAAAACATTCAACAAAAAACACGAAGCACAAGGCAAAATATACATTACTAATAACACACATACATACATCTGTCCTTAAAATTTATAATATTCATTTTTTTGATTGTCTATTCAGGCAGTTTAGATTATTTATTTATTTATTGGTGTTTAGGGTCACATATTTATGCACAATGGCTAATTATGACAGTTTTACGGGTGGAGGAAGCCCGAGTACCTGGAGAGAACCACCGTGCATCAATGCGCAACTTTCAGTTCCTCAACATTCTAACTCTGTTGAAGCTTCGCTCCAGCAGGGTTACAATGGATGAAGACATGTGCACCATCGACATGCAGTACGCCTTAGTGCACGGTGTCATCGTGCCCCCATGTAGGCAACCAGGATAAAGTGCCTTGCCCAAGAGGCAGTTTAGATTTATTTATTTATTTATTTATTTATTTATTGCAGTCTAACAACACTTTTGACAACCAGTGTCACCTCATGTCAGACACTTTTACAGGGGAGGAATTTGGAATACCTGGAGAGAGAACCACCGAGTAGCAGTGAAAACGTGCCCTCTACGTTTTTCCAAGGACATGTTGCGTGGTTTCACAACTGCTAAAGTTAAAATGTATGCATGTGAATTTGTCAATACACAGGCATTCCTGTAATATATTATTTGCAAATCCAAAGAACATTTGGCCAAAGAATCCAACCTTAAGTCGCTTCAGTTCGTTCATTCTGCTTCAACCATCTTCCAACCCTGAAGTAGAAGAAATGGACAGGACAATGACCAAACCACAGAATGCTCATCTAAACGAGACTATACTGTGGCATGGTACATTTACTGATATACAATTTTATCTATTGACTAAAGTGATTTTTTTGATTTGATTGGTTGATAGATACGTGGTATGAGACCATATTCATTGAAACCCACGATACGTCTGCCCAGCCACTGACAAATTTCCCATACCCAGTGGAAGCCTCATTCCGAAATCTACAAATTGCCCATACCCCGTAGAAGATGCGTCATTCCAGTTTTACAGTGTACATGTATTTTATTTTAATTTTTTATCTCCAAAATATAGCTCATGACCCCTTATTGGAATGAGCTTGTCGCGTACCCTCCAATGTGGGGTTCATAAGTTATGTTTTTGAGACACAAAAGAAATTCAATATTTTTTTTATACTAGTCATATCGGCATATTTTCACAAAAACTCTTTTGCACAAAAATTCCACAGAAACCTGTATGGCTCAACAATGGAAGATAAAAGATCTCATGCTGTGTGTGTTCACACATGAAATAGATTGTACTTCTAAAACGGAAAGTAAATAGATAAATTCGTTACCCCGTGTCTGATCACGTGGTACAGGTTTTTAGATCACATGGTACGGGTTTTTACCTACCCAAAGCCAGCCGTATCCCATGAGGCCGAAGGCCTCATGGGATACGGCTGGCATCGGGTAGGTAAAAACCCGTACCACGTGATCAGACACGGTTCGGCCTCATGGGATACGGCTGGCTTCGGGTAGGTAAAAACCTGTACCACGTGATCAGACACGGGGTAACTAATAGTAACTTTTCTCTTTATTGGCCAAACCATGGTAGTCTTGAAAATTTGTACCCCTCCACTTTCATCAAGCTTCTGCCACCTCCAAGTAGGGTTAGCACTGGTTGAAGGTAAGTGCGCCATCCAAGTGAAGTTTACCTTAGTACCCTGTGCCACACCATGCCCATGTGGGCAATCGGGAATAAGTGCCTTTCCCAAGGACACAATTCAGTTACAGCTGATCAGCAATGCACTATGGACCTTTTGGTTTAAAATTAAATGCTCTAACCACTGTGTCACTGGGCTCCTGGGAAGTTAATCCAGTGCTCCACTTTATAAGAACTGCTGTAGTAAAGTAACCGATGACCTGTGTATTCGGGTACTCATGCTACTGGCAGTGTCAGGGTTCATACAGAACTATCAGTTTGAAATTCAAGGACTTTTTAAGGCTTTTAGGACCAGATGTGTAAAATTTGGGGCCATTCATTAACTATTTAAATACACCTAAACGTCCTCATTAATTCTTCACAAAAACATTGTGTGTAAAAATTACAATGTTTTGTGATTGTTAGTTGTTGTATTTTGTTTTAATCCAAGCCTCGAGTGAAACAAGGTGCCATCAGCAATACTCTGGTGGACGAGTCAATAAGGGTGAAAATGTGACAATCAGAACACAACATATTCATCCATTTGTCGCACAGGCTAAGTGATGAGAGTCCATAGTGGTCACTAGCCCAGTTCCCTCTCAGTACGATAGATTGATCAGTTTTTGCACAAGCACAGAAAAAACGTTCCTACGATTTTTTCTGGGTATTGTGGTTTGGGTTGGGAAAACTGCCCAGCCCTACATGGAATCATGTTCACCCTAATCTCTGTAGACTCTAATTTAACCCTTTGAGACTTTAATTATCCTGACATTCAAACATCACTGGGATTTCAGTTTCTTCAATGTTTTTCAAAATGCAACGTCAAACTTCGGAAAGTACAAATAAGATAATTTTCACATTAGTGATTATCTGGTTGAGGGCTAAATGATGTTTAGTGGTCTGAGTTTGTTATTCAAACTTGTTTTATTACAAATTATTGGAGAGTGCCCACGGGCACACTCCAATAATCTGTAATAAAACAAATTTATATAAACAAGATATTATTTGTGTCTGACTGAATATGAAATATAAGCAAGGAAAGTGCTGGCTTTTGCTCTGGTATCTTCATTTTATTAAAGCTCTGATAGTGGCTTCTAGCACTCAACCAGTTAAGAAGTTTTGACAGCACGATTATATTTGCATTTTAAGCGATAACATTTGGCTCAACGGTTATCACTGAGACTATTCGGAAGATAATAGGAATTGAGGTTAAAACTTTAAAAAATCGAAAAATAATAACAAAACAAATGACCACAAAGTATCAACGCTTTTTGATTTCGTATGTCATAAGACGTACAAAAGTATCAAAGGGTTAAACTATTCTTAATACCATTAACCCTTTAACCAATGCAGACGATCTCAAAATTTATTATTTTAATTACTATTTTTTTTTTAATTTTCTAAAAAAATTCAACAAAACCATACCATGTGACCCCTCATTGGAAGGTTGGTTTTGTTGATATATTTGGAAAAATGAATTTTTTTCAACTGCTCAGTTTGCAAATTACGCAGGCAGATGCAGACGATTCATTAGGTAAAGGGTTAAAGAAGAACTTTGAATTCAGACACTTTCTAAGCTTTGTTAGGTAAGCAATTTAAATTTTAACGCACAGTTGGTGTCCTGAACTGGGTGGTCGTAAGGCCTCAGAAAATCAATGGTTTTCTGAGGCCTTACAACCACCAGTTCAGGACACCAATTATGCATTAAATTTTGTGCATTAAATTTTTCTTTGAGTGGGGACCGAGATTTGGAAATTTTGGGTTGGGAATAGGAAAAAATCATACCCAAATATTTGGCCATTGATAAAGGGGGTCATATTCAGCTCATGTAGACACCCAAAAGAATGCCTGAGCAGCAGCCAAGATTTAATGAAAAAAACATTTTAAAAAATACTCAGCAGATTAAGAGTTTGTGATAAATTTTTTCCAACTCTGTTTCCATAATTAAGCCAAATGGTCTCTTGTTGGTGCCAACTTGACAAGGACATTGCAATCTGGGATCACAAGACAAGTTTTGGAAGCAAATTTTATTTGATTCAAAGGTCTGACTCTGATTAGACTCACAGTTTAATAAATAACCAAAAATATGATTCCATCTTAGTCAGCTCTCATACATTTGGTATAAATCATACACTTTTACAACAAAAATCATGTCCTCATGCACTGTTAATATATCTCACAACATAAGTGTTTTGTAAAAAAAAATTTCATTCCTTCAACAAAATTGTTTTCAAATTGAAACAGGTCACAAGTCAGCAAAAAAAAAGACTAACAGTGACCACATGGCCACGGATGCCCCCTGTGACCTTGACCTCCATCAAAAAAAAATTAAAAATTGTGCGCGACACATCATCTCCCCATAAGCTACATGTATGCCACATTTCAACAAAATTCAACAAAGCATCTCAAGAGTAATGGAGAGGACACGAAAATCTTCCTGACAGATGGATGGACAGACAGAAATGACAAACACTATATGCCCCCGAAAAATTTTTTTGGGGACACAAAAAGCAAAAAAGCATAGATTGTGCCATTGATTACAAAATTGAATAAACCTTTATCTAATGTAACAGACAAAACTTTATTACACATCTATTAAACTTTATACCCTTGTATTTAACGGAATCGCCGCTTTGACATAAATGTTTCTGTATTCAACTGTTGATGTTCAAGCCGGAACTTTTTCCCATCACCGTTTATACTAGTTCCTTTCCCGTCGAGTCATTAGTTACCCTTCAAAAAGTTTCCAAATTTCGTTATACAATTATCAATTGTCTGTCGCGTAATGTGAAAATGAAAATGTCCAAAGCAAAATTAAGTCAGTTCACAAAAAAATTGGTTAAATGGAGATATTAAAAAACCCCAATAATTTCCAACCACAACATTAACCCAGCCCCGAATCGACTCGTCTGCGAATCCCGTTATAACTAAATAGGTCAACTTTATTTTGATAAATCTTCGGACATCTTGACATGCTTCAAACTTCTTTTAAAAACTTTCTCCCAGCTGTTTTGCTAATCTGCCCAAATTTGTTTTTAAATTTTTACTAACAGTTATAGCCACCAAATGGTGAGGTGTGAATGGGACCAGCCGAAGAGAAACAGTGATATGAATTTCAACGAACACACACAATAGAAAAGAAAAGAAATGTAATGTAGACTGGTTGTTTTGATTTTTTATCGATCCATTTGATCAGTACAGCTTCAAACGAAACAAACAAGACTCTGGTGAGGTGTGAATGGGACCAGAGGAAGAGAAACAGTGATATGAATTTCAACAAACACACACAATAGAAAAGAAAACAAATGTAATGTAGACTGGTTGTTTTGACTTTTTATCAATCCATTTGATCAGTACAGCTTAAAACGAAAAAAACAAGACTCTGGTGAGGTGTGAATGGGACCAGCCGAAGAGAAACAGTGATATGAATTTCAACAAACACACACAATAGAAAAGAAAACAAATGTAATGTAGACTGGTTGTTTTGATTTTTTATCGATCCATTTGATCAGTACAGCTTCAAACGAAACAAACAAGACTCTTCATCTTTGGGTTTAAACATCGAAATTAAAATTTGTTTATTTAAATGAATTTTAATGCATGGAATGTGTAATAAACAAAGAACGCAATGTGTGTTTGAATCGGTGGGTGTTTTACATAACTCACTGGAATGGCGTAGTCATTTCAAATATGACCATGCCATTCAAACTCGTTATGTAAAACACAACCGATTCAAAAACACATCGCGTTCTGTCTATAGCCATGGCTATTCACAAAAAAATATTCAAATTTCATGAGGCTAAAAAAAAAATACAATTGATTCTCAGGCATCGCCACATTGAAAACAATGACCTACATTCAATGTTTTTATTGACATTTTGAAATTAGTACCTGTAGCCATTTAGTAGCTGATGAAAGTCTCACACGATTCCCCATCACACAAAATTAGAGGCAACCAAAAACGTTTGATTCAAAATTGAAAATTCATTCCACTGATGAATATAGGCTATAACTCTTCCAATTAGCCCATGATGAGCTTTTAATAAAGAGTCTCTCAAATTGCTATGTGTCTTTATGATAAAAACATTCAGTGACCACTTCCTTTTGCAAATCAACTTACACTGCAAAAGGAATCAATAATAATATAACCCGGTCATTGGAAAAAGTTGGAAGAGACGCTAAAATGAAACTTAAATTAAAAACTAAAGCAGTTCTAACTGCTGCTAATGTGACCTTGGATATATCACAACTCTGCTAAAAATATTATAGGTCTTCAGAAAAGCTGATAGATGATCGTAAGATGATAAATTCAAGACTTATAGGAAAACCTTAAAAGTTATTTTGTTACATTTCACATATTCTCGATAATCACATGCACTGAATCTTCATAGGAAGCAGTGGGTGAAGACTGAATAAAAAAAAAACTGAAAAATAAAAATAAAATCCTCCCTCCCTCCTTCCCTCATTTGCTTGAGAAAAAAAAAATGACGGAGAATCAATTAATTTCTTGTATGGCCTTATTTTTGCACTTTTTCCTTAACAACATAGCTTATGACAACTATTGGAATGAACTTGTTCAGCTAGTTCCAATGGGAGGTGTCATCTGCTGTGTTTTTGTGGAAAAAATGAAAAAGTTTTATTACTGAAGACATTTCTTTGCAAGTACCGTCTTCTATTTGTGTCAGTTAACTGGTAGAGTACTAAATTATTTTTCAAAGGTGATTTGTAACATGTTTATTTATTTTGAAGATTAAAGGAGCTTTGATTTATCAAAATTTGATTCATAAATAATTGATTTGTTACTATTTTATACAAATACTGCCGAGCAAACATCAAGCTGATACATACAGTGTAAAGCAACTATAGTGGCTTTCAGCACTTTTCAATAAAGCCATGGTAGTGGCTTCTTGCGCTCTACCAGTTGAAGGGTGAAGGAAAGGAAATAATCTTATGGGATCCAAATACAACATGCTTTACGACAGGCTCTTTCTTTATTTCAGGCATTTATTTCTCGTCATCCCCCTCCTTACCCTCAGGCCCTTATTTTCAATTTGAAATAGGTCACAAGTCAGGAATGCCCCACCCCCAACACACACACACACCACCACCCAAAAAACAATGTACAGATTGTTCTATTGATAAATAAAACACTTTAATCCTTTACCTAATGTAACGTTCAAAACTGGTTATCACTATTCACAAAATTATTAAAATTTCATTATATTTTCAATTTTACCTCAAAAACAGCTTATAACCACCAAGTAGAACAAGCTTGTTCCAATGAGGGGTCATAAGCTATGTTTTTGTGGAAAAATAAAAATTTGTTTGTTATTCAAGACATTCTCTGGCAAGTGTCGTCTGCTATTTGTGTTAGTTAAAAGGTGAAGGAAGAGAAATAATCTTATGGGTGGCATATACAACACACATGGTGACAGGCCCTTCATTTCAGGCCTTTACTTCTCACCATCCCTCTAATCACTCCATGCCCATACCATGGCTTCATCTTGGACCTAAACAGAGCCTGCAACCTCTGGACCCTGGTTTATAACTTATCACTCCTGAGTGAGAAGGCTCTTTACACTGACAGCTATTCAACTCATACGGTTTTATAATAAGTAATAATGCTCATTCATAAATAATGTAAACTTTTTGTTCTCATTCTATATCTTGCAGTTCCTCTTCTAACCAATCTGGTATATGTTGATTTAGTTTGTTCAACAGTTTAGATAAAGCAATATTATGCTTTCTATAGAATTGTCTTAAATATTCCTTTGAAGGTACATCCATTGGTTCATACTTTCTCCCTTTTCCTCGACCCAAGCATTTGGTTTTATCATTTGACACAACCTGACAGTAGAAACCCTTTTTAGGATCATATCTAAAAATACATAAAAATAATAAAAGTTAAGATCCTCATTTCTTAATACAGTTCAGCCTAGTTACTTGGTCCCTAACTTGGATATGTCTGGGGTTTAACCAAAAGTTTCCGGTTTTTGTTTTTTGAAAGTTAGTCAAGATACTGGGAATTTTCGGATTCTCATTTCTGAATATCAGTCCTGATACCTGGAAAATTCATAGGACAGATCCGGGAATCAATGGTTGCATTCTGCAACCTTTGATTCCCGATTCTAGTCTTATGAATTTCCCAGGTATTAAGACTAATTTTTCAGAAGCGGTAATTGGGAAATTCCTGTTCGCGAGATTAAACGGAGATGCTGGTCTTGGAAGAAGTTGATATTCGCCGTTATCTCATAAACTATAACAGGTGATCATTGATACCACAGTCTATGCATTTTACGGGTATCGTTAATGACTTTCAAAACTGGGAGCCACGGAACCGTGAAATTCCCGTTCCCGGGATTAAACCTTAGATATGTCCTAATTGAATAACCCTGTTAACTGAATATAACTTACAAACACAAAACCATTTTCCATTCCCTCATTACAATTTTACCTGTTAATTGCATATAGGTTATAAAGTAAACTCCTGTTAATTGAATAAAAAATCTTGGAATAGGTCAAGAAATTACCGACAATCTCCAAATTCCTCTTGTTCAGAGACCTATTTGACCTCAATATATCAAATGAAAGGCTTCTAATCTATTATATCTTGTTTGACAGAGCTCCATGAGCTCTGTCAAACAAGGTATAAAAGAATAACTGCACAATTTATCTTAAGAATCCAGAAAAGTGACCAGCTTCCCATTAATTGAACATTCCAGTTAATTAAATAATTTTCACTGGCAAAGTGGCTATTCAATTAACAGGGTTCTTAATAGAAGGAAATAATCTGATTTAATATGCTGACACAATCCTTAAAAGAAGATTTTAAAAGAATATTATTCATATTGCACCAAGTTCAAATTTGAGCTTGCTATACCCAAGTATGAACTAAGGGACTTGATTTGAACAAGCTTGAGTCTGGCATCCGCAAGGATATTGTATAAGAAACATCAAAAGATTCTGACTGGTTGGACAATTTTTCATAATTTTCCTAATATATATAGTGCGGAATGTGTTGTATGTTTGTATGCAATTGTAATTTCTTGGATGCAAAATGGGCTCTGAAAGCAGGAATTGTCAGAAGTTACTGAGAATATCTCAGAGATTCTGTGCACAACATATTTTTTCATTAGATGGAATGTTAGTATGCTTATTGCATTCTAATTCTCAGGTAGTCAGGAAGAGAAGATTTGCCATGATGAAGGTGCGTTTGACTGAACAAACACAAATCTTTGGCTCAAAATAGAAATGGATCTCTTTGTACACAAAATTTTATCTCTAAGCCCGCAAAATGGGCAATCCAATCAATTGCACCAAGTTAAAATTTGGGCTCCTGTATGGAAGGATGTTGTTTACCAAATACCAAAAGAAATCTGATTGGTGGTTCTGAAGATTTTCTCATTTTTGAAAATATGCTGACTCAGCATTTTTTCCATTTCCCATACAGTATCCTAAGACACAACTGCAATTGTTTTTGCTCATTCAGTTGCACTGGTCCTAAGGATGCTTTATACCAACTAACAATTCTCTGTTTTGTAAACTTTAGAAATAGGGTGCTTGAAAAATATTCTAGTTTTTGGCTTCTGGGATTTCCAAGGAAGTGTAGAAACATTTTGTTCCCCCAATCAAGTACTTGTGACCTATATATATAGTGCATACCAATTTTGGTTCAAATTGGCTCATCAAATCTGAAAATAGTAATTAAGGATAGAACGAAAAACTTTGCCCCTCCGATTGCAATGGAAAATATTGCCTTACGAACTTCATGTGAACAAACTTTATTCAACATCTCAAAGGAAGCTCAGTACCAAATATCAAGTCATTGTATCCATCAGTTTATCAGAGGATTTTTTTCAAAAATTTAAAAATTTTGGTGCATTTTCCCCCACTTCATCCCTATAGGGCTTGTCAACTAGATTTGAACAATGTCATATCAAATGAAAGTGTCAATGACACTGTGGCTCAACTTGTTAAGACATGTATAGTATGACACAACAATGACAAACATCTAGGTAATGACCTGATAACAAGGTACATATAAAGTATTGTAACGGTCTGTACATAAATACTGACCATAGCCTTTAACAAATGTATAGGTAAAGTATTGTAAAGGTGGGCGACAGTCAGATGCTAAACTAGAAAAGAAATCTTTGAGTCCCAGAGTGGGTCTGACTTTGTTCTCATAGCACAGTGATAACAAAGGCACCCAAAAACACTCCTTCCTGTCCCAAGGTGATAACAAAGGTACCCAAGAAGTTTCGTGAAGATCGGTTCATAAATACGGCCTCTAGCCTGAGCCGTATAGAAGTTGTGTACAAAAAACTGATTGGACCTAATTTCGGTACAAAATGGCCACTGGCAGCCATCTTGAATTTTGGACTGCACCCAGAAACACTCGATCTAGTCCCAAGGTGATAACAAAGGTACCCAAGAAGTTTCGTGAAGATCAGTTCATAAATACAGCCTCTAGCCCGAGCCGTATTGACATGTGCACTTACTGTGTATAAGTAGCACTGAATAAAGAAAAATTCATCTAATTTGCATAATTTCTGCATGAGAAAAAAACCCGTATTATATGTGATGTATTCCATGTAACTAAACATTCATACAAAAATTTATTCAAATCAGAACTTTCATACAAAAGTTCTGTACAAACAAGAGGCCCCACGGGGCCTGAAGCGCTCATCTTGAACAAAACACAATTTAAACAGAGTCCACGAATGAGTCTACATTAAGCAAGCCATCTCCATAGGCTACACTGTCAATCCTTGAGTCCTTCAGGAGTGACAAAAATAATCTGGGCATCATGCCTTTTATTCAGTTGATCATAAAGTAAAATGTAGAGCTCCCTATGAAGCCCCTTGATACAAACTATGTGGATTAATCTTAGTTACACACCTCTAGAGGGTACTGAATACAAAATTTTTAATTCTTCAGCAAAATGGCCAATTCCGGCTCCCATAGAGAACCCAAATATTAACCCAGGCTCTTGATTTGAACACAGTTGAATCTGGCTTCCCTAGAGATGTTGTGTACTGAATATGAAAGCATTCTGACTGTTGGATCTGAAGAAGAGAAATTGTAAAGAAATTTCTTCGAATTGCACTAAGTTCAAATTTGGGCTACCATAGCGAGCCCAAATATTAACCTATGGATCCGATTTGAACAAACTTGAATCTGACCCCCTAGAGATGTTGTATACCAAATCTGAAAGCATTCTGACGAGTGGATCTGAAGAAGAAGATTTTTGAAAAAATTCCCTCATATTGTAGTAAGTTAAATTTCATGTTCCCATTTGGAGCCCAAATATTAACCTAGGCACTCGAATTGAACAACCTGGAATCTGACCCCCCTAGAGATGTTGTATACCAAATATAAAAGCCTTCCGACTGGTGGATCTGAAGAAGAAGATTTTTAAAGAAATTTCCTCATATTGCACTAAGTAAAAATTTGGGCTACCATAGTGAGCCCAAATATATACCTAGTGATCTCATTTGAACAAACTTGAATCTGACCCCCTTAGAGATGTTGCATACCAAATATCAAAGCATTCTGACTGGTAGATCTGAAGCAGCAGATTTTTTTCAATTACCCTCCATATTGAACAAAGATCAAATTTGGGCTTCCATGGGAAGCCCAAATATTAACCTAGGGACTTGGTTTCAACAATCTTGAATCTGACCCTCATAACAATGATGTATACCAAACATTAAAAGATTCTGACTGGTGGTTCTGAAGAAGAAGATTTTTAAAGAATATTCCCCATATTACCCTATGTTAAAACTTCGGGCTCCTGTAGAGAGCCCAAATATGAACCAATGAGCTTTATTTCAACAAACTTTTATCTGACCTCCCTATGAATGCTGTATACCAAATATCAAAAGATTCTGATGATTGGTTCTGGAGAAAAGATTTTTAAAAATTTTTGCAAATATGCTGACTCAGCATTTTTTCGATGCCCATTACAGAACACCCTAAAATAACCGATGGCAATTTTTTTTTACCATTCAATTCTACTGGTCCTAAGGATACTTCATACCAAATAACAGCTCTCTGTTCCGTGTGGTTTGGGAAATATGGGCGTTTGAAAATATTTCTATTTTTAGCTCCCAGGGTTCCCATGGGGATGCGGCAATTTTTTTTTCTGCATGGGTCAAGTACTAATGACCCAATAATAGCACAAACCAAATTTGGTTCATACCGGATCATCGGTTCAGAAAGTTAAAAAATTTATAGTAATTTATATATTTTTTATACTTACCAATGACCCAGACATAGCCGGTGCTAACTCTCAAAATACAGGGCCAAACACAAATTTTGCCCCCCAATCCCCAAAATTTGCATCTAAAACTAAAGAAAACATGTCCTGAAAGGCCCTCCACACTTCGCCCCTACTGCGCATGCGCAGTGTCAAGGACGTTCCGAAATTGGCGCCATTTATCATTCTAATAACCAGTGCCTGGTAAGTGCTATGTACTCAGCGGGGAGGCAAGAGTTCCCAACTCCTGGGAGGGCCATCCCCGTCTGGGTCATTGGTAAGTATAAAAAATATATAAATTACTATAAATTTTTTAACATTTTTATACTGTACCAATGACCCAGACATAGCTGAATAGTAAAAAGGCTGGAGGGCCAAGGACATAGAGCAAAATGGAATACGCTCAATAAAATAAAATAGAGTCATCCCCTGTAGGGAAAAGAAGTAATAGGCCTTACATGTATCTTTCTTATTTATGATAAATTAGAAAGATACAACACCTTCCAAAAATTGAGCTTCATACATCCATGTACTCTATTAATATCCAATAATCCTTATACTAATAATTTTTAAAGTAAGCCAATAATAAAGTAAGTCTAGAGAATAGAGACTCTTATACTCCTAAAAGTGTGTGAGAATTGCATAATCATGTCCGTTGACATATGCAATATTCAAAAGCTATACTTTAAAAACTAAGACTTGAATGAATTTTATAAACTTAAACTTCTCACTAAACAACCATCCCAATAACAGCTCAGAATTACTAACTCCGGAGGAGGTATCCCCTTGTTTTCATAGTAAAAACAGGTGACCCAAGGGAACACCCTCCCCCCCCCCCCTTTTTCTTGCCCTGGGTCAAATAGCCCAGAGCGAAGAGGGCAGCCGAACGGAGACACTGCCGAAACAGACAGCCTACCTAGCTATAGTAGCAACTGTTAAGTGAATGACATTCTGAACAGTAGATAATAGACCTAACAATAGAGGCCTCCAGAAATGGACTCGATATTTCTGAGATAAAATTCATGAATGTGGATGGCTGTGCGCAATGAGCAGCCTTCAAAAATCTATAATAGCAACACTATTAATGTAAGCCCAAGAAGTAGAAGAACTCTTACTTCATGAGCCGAAATCTTAAGCACAACTGCTAAGCCAATGATATACCATAAGCAGAACGCTAGTTAATAGAATCCATTAACAATAAAATGGAGCGTAACGTCCTTCTACTAGACATCAAAGACAGAAGAAGCTTACGCCCTTGTAATAAACAGATATCTGTTTATAAATACATAAACTGTACCCGGAAAGAGTAAAGGCCTATGCCCATACGAAGACGGAAGGACCTTAAAATAATAGGTTCCGGATAATAGGAGCCTAACTCTTATGCAACAATCCAACCTAAATAGTAACGGAAGTATTGATTCCGAAACTATGAAAGTGAAAATCATCCATCGATAGTGCATGAAACTCACTGACTCTACAGTAAAAGAGAAACCAACAGAATTACTGTCTAAAAGGTCAGAATTTGAAAACTACTGTTTCCAGAGGCTCAAATGATAACTTAGCTAAATAAGAACCGAAGTTAAAATCCGTATAGGAATTTAATCTAAAGATTCTAAGTCTATTTATCAAAAAGTTACTAACTGACTTAGATAAAGAGACAAAAGACTCAATTGTAAACTATCGTAGAGTGCATAGGTATGAGGTAACATAAACCTATAACCTAAATAACAACAGGCTGCAGTAGATCTTGTGAAACAAGTATACTAAAAAATAGCAATGAGCAGTATGGAGGGATCAACAATATGAACATAATGATCCCTACACCACGACGGAAGAGCCTCCACTTTAGTCGCATAGAATAGCGAAGAAGAGGATCTCCTATAGTAAGAAATCGCGTCCAAAGCTCGTCCAGTACAGTGCTTACAATGCAATACGGACCACACAACGGAATACATGAAGGTTGCGACCTTGCTGGTTGTGATAAAGATGACACGATTTACCCAGTGAAAAAAGATCCTCACATAGAGGAAGATTTCACGTTAAGATCCACAGTAGACAAGAGGGTAAATTACTCATGATCTCTGTGAAGATAGAGATGCTATCAACAGAAATGTATTGTGGTTGTTTATCTTAGCAATACCTGCTAAAACAACAGCGCCGGAGGATACGCGTATCCTATCATTCCGTCCTATAGATCAATAGAGCGTTAACAGTATTAGCTCAGAGATCTGGACAAGCCAACACATACGTCTGCAATTGATTAGCAAGCTGTGTCATAAATAAAACATCATTGGGCGCTCCCATAGATAGCAAATCTGATTGAATACTTGTTTGTTGAGAGTCCATTCTGACAGCAACAAGCGACCCGTAAGAGAACGGGAGTGTGATAAAACAATCAGACGACCCAGAATATGACGGACCAAAACTGAACTTGGTGTACTATAACCAACAGACGGATTCTTTCCATTAAATTGAATAACGGAAACGAAAGAGTGCCTCCCTGGTTCCGGAGATACGCCACTACTGTCGAATTAAAGGACAGGAATTTGGGCATGCGTTTCTGAATAATGTTCATGCAATGACATAAAGCAAGCCTAAAAAACATTATTCCGCGGAAGTTAAACTGATAGCTAAAAGACTGCGGAACCCAAAGACCCTGGCACTTCGAATCCGTAGGGATCAGTATATATCCCAATCTGTTTGACTGGCAACCGTCATAACAGCCACACTCGGGTCCGGCAACTGCGGCGGCACTCTCTGAGTCAACCACCGAATGTTTGCCCCAGTCTGAATCTCTTGTAACACTAGATAGACAAGAGAATGTATAAATCGAGCAATTCATGGATTGCCGGAAAGTTGCCGTCGAAGAGAAGCTCCTCCGAGAACGAAGCGACTCTGAGAGAGTTCTTAACCTACTATCCACGCGTGGATATAGCTAGGGCTGCGTCACGTCTAACCAACTCCAATCAGCCACTGAAGGGCGGAGTTATACGTGAACAAACTACTGCCCTCAAAAGAAATTACATTGAGAATAAAATCCCGTAAATCTTTTCTTGAAGACGTAATGATAACGCCTCAGTAAGGCGGATTACGTATAATAAAGCATCTAAGTTAAGTCTACTATACATAATGTCGTTCCCAACATTGAAATTGGAAAAGACATAAACGGCGAAAAAGAATATATGCAGTCTTTAATCACACCGTCTAGACGCATATGAACTCTCGGTATGCCCTGCTCTGCCAAAATAAACTATTTGTAAAAAAGATAAAATGGCAGAAATGAGCCACGCGGACAAGAAACTAAACTATCATGCTTAGTAGCAGGCTTGTATATATATATAAATATATAGCGTCGAAAAATAAAACACATGTTGTAATGACAATATTGGACTGCGTCGGTAAGTCAGGGACAAAGTCCCTGTACCGATCGAAAAATCCGAGTCCAATGACGCTATAAGTCTCTTATCCAAGATCGCAGCAATGAAGTCCGAAAAATAATCACTGGAAGAAATGCCAGAAGATATGAAAGGCATCTTCCGATACTACTAAAGGGAAAACTCGAAATCTTTCGAATCCCTTTCGCCATCCTGTCGGACCCTATAAAGCGTTCGGTCGTCCGTAGCTTGATGCAACCGCGGACCGCACCGACCCAGCGCCGTCGGATAATTCCTGATTCGACCGAGAAACTGTCAATTGCTGGGATGCTGCGAAACAACTGTGCTAACTCGGATAGCACGTCCGTCACTGAGGCCTGAGGAGAAGCGGTCTTACGATGCATTGCCGCAGGAAGCTCCGAGATCGTTACCCCGTGCATACTTCCAATATGCGAGCGAACGGAGTGTATAGGCCTCGTGTCCCTTGGCTACCGGATGGCGCGACCTATTCGCTGTGGAATCACTGAATGCCGAAACTGATCGGATACTCGAGGTCACGTAGCCAATGTGCGGTCGTGTGCCCTGCTGTGAGGATGAGGAAGCATTAAAGACAGTCTCTCGGACTGTCAATATAACGGAGCGTCCCGAGCAATGGACATATGCTCCGAATGTAAAATATCTGAACCACAACATGCGGTCCCCTATGTTGTTGGCTTCCTCCGATCTGTCCTCAATCTGCCGTCACTGGGTGAGTACTAAAGTAATTAAAGTGCTCGCATCACCCAAATCTCCTTCCTAGACCGCAACGGACGAACACGGCAGCCGAACCATTCGATGAATGTACGCTACACCGGGTGAGCTAGCGAATGTCACTCCGTAAGCGATAGACATATTCCATGAGCACTTATTGCCGCTAACTCTTCATTAACTATGACGACAGAGGCACACTTTTGAAAGACATCTCCATAACTCTTCGAACAAGAAACCAGAAATGCTTGGATAGCAAGCATAAAATAATAATATATATAGCGTCGTTCAATAATTCGAAAGTTTGTGTGACATTATTGGACTATGTCGGAACTGAGGGACGATGTCCCTGAACCGAACCAAAAATTTCTAAGTCCACCGACGCTATCAGTTTCTTATCCGGCATCGCAGCATATGTTGTTCCGAAAGGGAAAGCTTGAAATCCTCCGAATCCCTTTCGGTATCCCGTCGGACCGGATGAAACTTTCGGACGTCCGTACCCGCTTCCGCGGAGCGTCCCGACCCAGCATCGTCGGATAAAATATATGCGACAGATTCAGTTGATGCTGGGATGCTGCGATAAACTGTGCTATTAAGGAAAGCACGTCCGTTCCCGAGGCCTGTGCAGTAGCGGACTTACGATGCATTGCCGCTGGAAGCTCCGTGTACGTTGACTCCCGCACACTTCCTATGCGAACGTCCGGAGTCTGCAGGCCTCGAGTCCCCGGCTACCGACCCAGCGCTGTCGGATAATTCTCGATCCGACACCGTTTCTGTCGGCTGCTGGGATGCTGCGATAAGCTGTGCTATGTGCACAAGAATGTCCGGCGTCGAGACCTGCGGAGGCGCAGTCTATCGCTGCTTCGCCGAGGGCAGCTCCGCATCAGATGGCTCCCGCATACTTTTCCTATGCGAACGTCCGGAGTCCATCGGTCTCGAATCCCTGGCTGCCGGATGGTGTGACCTGGTCGCCGAAGAATCCTTGATCGGCGAAGCTGGTAATATATCGGCGGTCACGCAGCCAAGGTGCGGTCGTGTGCGCTGACGAGAAGAGGAAGCCTTAGCAGTCTCAGAGGACTGCCTATACAACGGAGCGTCCCGAGCGACGGACGTATGCTCCGCTAGCGACACATTTGTACCACAACATCTGGGGCCAGATGTTGTTGAACGAGAGAGGGGCCTCTCTCGCTTGCCGTCCGGATGGACCGGAACGAGCTATGAACCGGAGTAAAAGGCTTCCTCCGTTCTCCTTCCGATCCGCCGTCACTGGGTGTGCATTAAGTTAATTTTATAGTGCTCGCATCACCCCAAAATTCCTTCTAGACCGCAACGGACGAACCCGGCTGCCGAACCATTCGGTGAATGGACGCTACACCGGGCGAGCTAGCGGACGTCAAAGGCCGTCGAACCTACTAGGGTCCTCTTAGGCAATTGGCGTATTACATGAGCACTTTTCCGCTAGCCCTTCATTAATTGTGACGACGGAGGCACACTGTTGGAAGACATCACAGATACATCACCCTAATCTTGATCGTCTGAAATAGAAATTGATAAAGTAGAGTGACCCTGCGGGGAAAGGACCAGAGTGTCCAAATCCCCAACAACATACCGTGACATACGCTTCCCATATTGTCATTGAAATCATACGATACAGAACAGGAGTTAATGCGAGTACACTGACCACATATAGAATGATAATAAGGTCAGAGGAAGACTTCCTCTTAAAACAATTGATCAATATCCTTTCAATGTGAAAAGAAAACAAGTCCTGGTACTCGCACTAACCCCTGGCAATCAAAATACATAATAATAATATGATCCATTAATATAGAAAAAATAATTGAAATCAAAATATTTTGAAAAAATATTTTTTCAGAACAGCCCAAGTTTCTGAAAAGTAACGTTGAGCCCCAATGGATCCCAAGCCTAAGTGTGGACAAAAATTTTAAAAATATTTTAAACAATTTATTCAACACTTACGAACAATAATAATGTATCTAGTTATGATTAAAACAACATAAAGATATTATTATTTAGAAATCCCCCCCTCACACAGAGGGCTGTTGTAAATGTAAACAATGAGTGTAAAAACACTAAAATAAGACTCCAGGCACCCAGGCCCGAAATCAGTTACCAAAAATACACCATCTGATGCAAAACAGAGACTTCCAGGGAAGAAACTGCAGAACATCAGATGGTAGATGCAGAACACAACGCCTAACCACCCGTAGGTGAAGACGTAAACATGGGGAAAGAACAGAATTCATTCTGTTATTCAGCTAAAACTCCCAAGAAATTTTAGTAATAATAATTACAGAAACTATGCCAAAAGCATGGGAGAATAGCAAGGGGGAACTTAAAGGACAGGGAGAGAGGAAAACACTTGAAAAAACAGTGTAACTAAATAATCAGAATGACAACAAAATGGCTGCTGCCTTGAAAATAGGTAACTTAACATAATTTCATTAAAAAATTTTAAGTTACAGCCCTGATAATATTCTGTCACACATTCTTTTCCTCTCCTCCTTTTCTATCCTCCTTAGAATCACCATTTCACTAATATTTATGTGTCTGGCATCATTTAAACTGATATTTAAAAGCACAAAGATCAGTCAGATGTTAACTGATGAAGGGCCAAACTTAGAATGATAAATGGCGCCAATTTCGGAACGTCCTTGACACTGCGCATGCGCAGTAGGGGCGAAGTGTGGAGGGCCTTTCAGGACATGTTTTCTTTAGTTTTAGATGCAAATTTTGGGGATTGGGGGGCAAAATTTGTGTTTGGCCCTGTATTTTGAGAGTTAGCACCGGCTATGTCTGGGTCATTGGTACAGTATAAAAATATAGAAATTTTGGGCGGGGCCAAAAATCTTACCCCTCCTATTACAAAGCCAAATATTACTTCACGAACTTCGTTTGAACAAACTTGATTTTACACCTCATATGGAAGCTCCATAGCAAATATCAAGTCATTGTACACACTGGTTCTTGAGAAAAAGATTTTAAAAATATTTTGGAGCATTTTCCCCCACTCCCTCCCTATGGGGCTGGGCATGTTGAGTTGAACAAAAATGAAATGCCCCTTTGGGACCATCACTCACACAAACTTTCACTTGAATTGGCCCAGTAGCTTTGGAGGAGAAGACCAAAACATGGTGTTGACGGACGACGGATGACGGATGGAGAGCGATGAGATTAGCTCAGCTTGACTTTGTCAAGATGAGCTAAAAACTGATTGCACTAACTAAAGTACAAAATGGGTGCTGGTGGCCATCTTGAATTTCGGACCGCACCCAAAAACACTCGTTCTTGTCCCACGGTGATAACAAAGGTACTCAAAAAATTTCGTAAAGATCGGTTCATAAATACGGCCTCTAGCCCGAGCTGTATTGAATTGTTGATGGACAGACGGACGGATGGACAACTGGCCATGGCATAACCTCAAATTTGACTTACGTCAAAGTTGAGCTAAAAATCACCTTGAATTTCACTGAAACTGGTTCAGAGGTTTAGGAGAAGAGGTTATGAATACCACGTTCACCAACAAATGAAGAGTGATCACAATAGCTCACCCTGACTTTCAGTCAGGTGAGCTAAAAACCCTTATTCTCATGCAAAATTGTGTTGGTTAAGAAAAAAAAAACTTTTAACTTGTACCTTATTTGTTTATTATAATCAAATACTGGTTCAATGTGCAGAAATCTCTGTACATTATTCATGACATGGACTGGATCCGTTTTCAATTTCTCGCCATCAATTATAAATATCTGAAACCAAAAAAAAAAGATTACAAAAGTTAAAAAATTTATAGTAATTTATATATTTTTTATACTTACCAATGACCCAGACATAGCTGGTGCTAACTCTTAAAAATCTAGGGCCAAACACAAATTTTGCCCCCCAATCCCCAAAATTTGCATCTAAAACCAAAGAAAACATGTCCTGAATGGCCCTCCATACTTCGCCTCTACTGCGCATGCACAGTGTCAAGGACGTCCCGAAATTGGCGCCATTAATCATTCTTACAACCAGTGCCTGGTAAGCGCTATGTCCTCAGCGGGGAGGTATGAGTTCCCAACTCCTGGGAGGGCCATCCCCGTCTGGGTCATTGGTAAGTATAAAAAATATATAAAGTACTATAAATTTTTTAACATTTTTATACTGTACCAATGACCCAGACATAGCTGAATAGTAAAAAGGCTGGAGGGCCCAGGACATAGAGGAAAATCCAATAAGCTCAACTATATAAAATAGAGTCATCCCCTCGAGGAGAAAAGGAGTATTAGGCTTTACATGTATCTTTCTTATTTATGATAAATTAGAAAGACACAATACCTTCTATAATTGAGCATCATAACATCCATATTCTCTATTAACATCCAGTATAATTCTTATACTAATTACTTTTAAAGTAAGCCAATAAATAAAGTTAGTCCAGAGAATTGAGACTCTTTATACTCTTTTAAAAGTGTCTGAGGATAGTATAATAACACCCGTTTGACACGTGACATATTCAAATGCTATACTTTAAAACTATGACATGAATGAATTTTTAAAACATAACTTTTCACTTTAAAACCATCCCAGTAACAGCTCAGAATTACTGACTCCGGAGGAGGTATCCCCTTGTTTTCATAATAAAGCAGGTGACCCAAGGGAACACCCTCCCCCCCCCCCCCCCCCTTTTTCTTGCCCTGGGTCAAATAGCCCAGAGCGAAGAGGGCAGCAGGACGGAGTCACTGCCGGAACATAAAGCCTACATAGCTATAGTTGCAATTGTTAAGTGATCGACATTCTGAGCAGCCGATAATGGACCTAAACAATGCAGGCCTCCAGAAATGAACTCGATATTTCTGAGATAAAAATTCGTGAATGTGGACGGCTGAGACCAATATGCAGCCTTCTTTAAATCTATAATAGCAACACTATTTACGTAAGCCCAAGATGTAGAAGAGCTCTTACTTCATGAGCCGAAATCTTAAGCACAGACTGCTGAGTTAAGGATAGATTATCCTAAGCAGTACCGATAGTTAATTGAATGCATTTAGCAATAGAATGGACCGTAATGACCTTTCTATTAGGCATCAGAGCCAGAAGAAGCTTTACGTCCTTACTGATAAACTGAGATCTGTTAATAATACATAAAGGTCTAGCCGGACAGAGTAAAGGCCTATGCCCATTCGAAGACGGAAGGGCCTTAAAAACAATAGGTTCCGGATATTTATTAGGAGCCTGATTCTTAACCAAAAATCCAACATTAGTAGTAAAGGAATAGAGTTTCCGATACTACGAAAGTGAGAATCGTCCACCGATAGTGGATGAAGCTCACTGACTCTTCAGCAGAAGAGAAGACTAAGAGAATTGCTGTCCTAAATGGCCAGAATTTGAAACTACTGTCTCAAGAGGTTCAAATGGTTGCTTTAGATAATAAGAACCCAAGCTAAATTCCGTATAGGAATTAATCTAAGGATTCTAGGTGTATTTATCGAAAAGTTTCAAACTAACTTAGATAAAGAGACATTAGGCTCCATTGTAAACTATCAAGGTGTGCATAGGTATCAGATAACATAGACCTATAACCTTTAATAGTAACTGGCTGCAGTTGATCTCGTCAAACAAGTATACTAGAAAGTTTGCAATGTCTGGTATGGAGGGATAAAAAATATCAACATAAAGATCCCTACACCAACGACGGAAGACCCTCCACTTTAGCCGCATAGTATAGCGAAGAGGAGGTCCTCCTACAGTTAGAAATCGTGTCCACTGCTCGTCCTGTACAATGCTTGCCATGCAAGAATTACCGCACAACGGAATACGTGAAGGTTGAGACCTTGCGGGTTGTGATGAAGTTGACACGATTTCCCCAGCGAAAAAAGATCCTCTCGTGGAGGAAGTTTTCGCGGTAAGTCCCACAGCAGACACCTAAGTAAATTTATCCACGGTCTCTGTGGAGACAGAGATGCTACCAACAGAATTGTATTGTGAATGTATTATCCTAGCAATACTTGCTGAATCAACAGCGCTGGAGGATACGCATATCCTATCATCCCGTCGTACTAGATCGATAGAGCGTTAACTACATATGCTCGGGGATCCGAACACGGTGACAAATACGTCTGCAATTGATTGGTGAGTTGTGCCGCAAAAAATTTATCACTGGGCGCTCCCATAGGTAGCAAATCTGATTGAATACCTGTTTGTTGAGAGTCCATTCTGACGGCAACAATCGACCCTTACGTGAAAGGGAGAGTCTGCTAATACAATCCGACGACCCAGAATATGACGGACCGAAACAGAACTTGGTGTTCTATAACAAACAGAAGGATTCTTTCCGTTAAATTCAATAACGGAACCGAATGAGTGCCTCCCTGGTTCTGGATATACGCAACTGCTGTCGTATTATCGGACAGGATTTGACATGCGTTTCTGAATAATGTTCATCCAATGACGTAGTGCAAGCCAAAATAATATCATTTCTTGGAAGTTAAGTGCTTGCCTAAAAACTGCGGAACCCAAAGACCCTGGCACTTCGAATCCGTTGGGATCAATATTGCCCCAACCTGTTTGACTGGCATCCGTCATAATCGAGAAACTCGGATCCGGCAACTACAGTGGAACTCTCTGAGTCAACCACCGAATGTTTGCCCAAATCTGAATCTCTTGTTACACTTGATTGACAAGAGAACGTGTATATCGAGCAATTCATAGATTGCTGAAAGGTTGCCGTCGAAGAGAAGCTTCTCCGAGACCGAAGCGACTCTGAGAGAGTTCTTCACCTTACTATCCACGCGCGTGGATGTAGCTAGGGCTGCGTCACGTCTAATCAACTCCAGATTGCCACTGAAGGGTGGAGTTATACGTGGAAAACTACTGCCCTTGAAAGAAATCTCATTAAGAATCATATCCTGGAATTCTTTCTCTTGAAGACGTAATGATAATGCCTCAGTAAGGTGGTCTACATATGATAAAGCGTCTAAGTTAAGTCTATTAGACATCATTGCCGTTTCCAACGTCGTGGTTGGAATTGACATAGATGGCGAAAAAGACAATACCCAGTCTTCAGCCTCGTCATCTAGACGCAGAGGAACTCTCAGTATGCCCTGTCCTGCCATTTCAAATTATTCCTAGACTTGATGAAAGGCAGATTAGAGCATTTGCGGACAAGAAACTAGACTAGTGTGTTTTGGTAGCAAGCTTATATATATATAGCGTCGTTCAATAATTCGAAAGTTCTAGTGACATTACTGGACTGTGTCGGCAACTCAGGGACGATGTCCCTGAACCGATCAAAAATAAATTCTGTGTCCAATGACGCTATTAGTTTCTTATCCAGCATCGCAGCATTCTAGTCCGACGGAACAACCTCTGGAAGATAATGCCGGAAGAAATGTATGGCATCTTTTGTTGTTCCGAAAGGGAAAGCTCGAAATCGTCCGAATCCCTTTCGCCATCCCGTCAGACCCTATGAAGTGCTCGGTCGTCCGTACCTGATGCATCAGCGGAGCGAACCGACCCAGCGTCGTCTGATTATTCCTCATCCGACAGAGATTCTGCCATTTGCTGGGATGCTGCGATAAGCTGTGCTATTTTGGATAGCACGTCCGTCACTGAGGCTGTGGAGAAGCGGTCTTACAATGCTTTGCCGCTGGAAGCTCCGTGTTCGTTATCCCGTGTATACTTCTATTATGCGAGCGACCAGAGTGTACAGGCCTCGTGTCCCTTGGCTACCGGATGGCGTGACCTGTTCGCCGTGGAATCACTGAATGACAAAGCTGGCAGGATACTCGAGGTCACGTAGCCAAGTTGCGGTCGTGTGCGCTGCCGTGAGGATGAGGAAGCATTATCGACAGTCTCTCGGACTGTCTATATAACGGAGCGTCCCGAGCGGCGGACATATGCTCCGAATGCGAAACGTTTGTACCACAACATCCGGTCCCAGATGTTGTTGTACGAGAGAGGGACCTCTCTCGCTCGCAGCCCGGACGGACCTGGACGAGCTAGGAACCGGACTAACAGGCTTCCTCCGATCTCTCCTCTAATCCATCGTCACTGGGTATGTACTATTGTCTATTATAGTGCTCGCATCACCCAAATCTCCTTCCTGGACCGCAACAGACGAACCCGGCTGCCGAACCATTCGATGAATGGACGCTACACCAGGTGAGCTAGCAAATGTCAACGCCGTCGATCCTACTAGGAACCTCTTAGGCGATTGACGTATTCCATGAGCACTTATTGCCGCTAGCTCATCATTTAACTATGACGACAGAGGCATACTTTGAAAGACATCTCAGTAACTTTGCGAACAAGAAACCAGACTTGCTTGTTAATAGCAAGCATATATATATAAATAGTGTCCTTCAATAATTCGAAAGTTCCTGTGACATTATTGGACTGTGTCGGAACTGAGGGACGATGTCCCTGAACCGATCCAAAAATTTTTGTGTCCACCGACGCTATCAGTCTCTTATCCGGCATCGCAGCATTGTGGTCCGACGAAACAACCTCTAGAAGATAAAGCCGGATGACATATACAGCAGCTTATGTTGTTCCAAAAGGGAAAGCTCGAAATCCTCCGAATCCCTTTCGCCATCCTGTCGGACCCTATGAAGTTTTCGGACGTCCGTACCTGAATCTTCAGCGGAGCGTCCCGACCCAGCGTCATCGGATATTACATGATGCGACAGAGATACTGTCGTTGCTGGGATGCTGCGATAAGTTGTGCTATTCGGGATAGCACGTCCGTCACTGAGGCCTGTGCAGTAGCGGTCTTACGATGCTTTGCCGCTGGAAGCTCCATGTACGTTGACTCCTGCATACTTTTCTATGCGAACGTCCGGAGTCTACAGGCCTCGTGTCCCTGGCTACCGTGACCTGGTCGCCACGTATTCTCTGATTGGCGAAGTTGACTGGATATCGGAGGTCACGTAGCCAAGGTGCGGTCGTGTGCGCTGCCATGAGAATGAGGAAGCCTTATTGACAGTCTCTCTGGACTGTCTATATAACGGAGCGTCCCAAGCGGCGGACGTATGCTCCGAATGCGAAACATTTTGTACCACAACATCTGGGGCCAAATGTTGTTGTACGAGAGAGGGGCCTCTCTCGCTCACAGCCCGGATGGGCTTGGATGAGCTATGAACCGGACTAATAGGCTTCCTCCGTTCTCTCCTCTAATCCGCCGTCACTGGGTGTGCACTTGGTTGTTTTATAGTGCTCGCATCACCCAAAACTCCTTTCTAGACTGCAACGGACGAACCCGGCTGCCGAAGCATTCGATGAATGGACGCTACACCGGGCGAGCTAGCGGACGTCAAAGGCCGTCGATCCTACTAGGGACCTCTTAGGCAATTGACGTATTTCCATGAGCACTTTTCCGCTAGCACTTCATTAATTGTGACGACGGAGGCACACTTTTGGAAGACATCACGGATACATCACCCTGTTCTTGATCGTCTGAAATTGAGATTGATAAACTAGAGTGACCCTGCGGGGAAAGGACTGGCATGGCCATTTCCCCGCTAACATAACGTGACACACGCTTCCCATGTTGTCATCGAAAATAACACATACTGAACAGGAGTTAGTGCGAGTACACTGACTACATTTATGCAATGATTATGAAAGTCAGAGGAAGATTTCCTCTTAATCCAATTGAACAATATCCTTTCATTGTGTAAAGAAAACAAAGTCCTAGTACTCGCACCAACCCCTGACAATCAAAATACATAATAACATGATCCATTAACATAGAAAAAATAATTGAAATCAAAATAATTTTTTGAAAAAATATTTTTTCAGAAAAGCCCAAGTTTCTAAAAAGTAACGTTGAGCCCCAATGGATCCCAAGCCTAAGTGTGGACAAAAATTTTAAAAATATTTTACAAATTTAATGCAACACTTACGAATAATAATAATGTATCTAGAAATGATTAAACAAACATCAAGATATTATTTTCAAGAAATCCCCCTCACACAGAGGCTGTTGTCAATGTAAACAAGAAGTGCAAAAACACCAGAAACATGACTCCAGGCACTGATAACCCTGGCCCGAAATCAGTTACCAATAATACACTATCTGATGCAAAACAGAGACTTCCAGGGAAGAAACTACAGAACATTAGATGGTAGATGCAGAACACTACGCCTAAACACCCAAGGGTGAAGACGTAAACATGGGGAAAAGAACAGAATTCATTCTGTTATCCAGCTAAAACTCACAAGAAATTTAGTAATAATATTACAGAAAATATGCCAAAAGCATGGGAGAATAGCAAGGGGGGACTTAAAGGAAAGGGAGAGAGGAAAACACTGAACAAGCAGTGTAACTTTATAGCAAGAATGACCACAACAGGCCGTTGCCTCGAAAATAGGTAACTTAACACAATTTCATTAAAAAATTTAAGTTACAGCCCTGATTATTTTCTGTCACACATTTTTCCTCTCCTCCTTCTATATCCTCCTTAGAACCACCATGTCTCTAATATTTATGTGTCTGGCATCATTTAAACTGAGATTTACAAGCACAAAGATCAGTCAGATGTTAACTGATGAAGGGCCAAACAAAGAAATGATTAATGGCGCCAATTTCGGGACGTCCTTGACACTGCGCATGCGCAGTAGAGGCAAAGTATGGAGGGCCATTCAGGACATGTTTTCTTTGGTTTTAGATGCAAATTTTGGGGATTGGGGGGGCAAAATTTGTGTTTGGCCCTAGATTTTTAAGAGTTAGCACCAGCTATGTCTGGGTCATTGGTACAGTATAAAAATATGAGATTTTCTTCACAAAAGTTTTTGTGCAAAATGTTTCCTGTTTCAGTATCAATGCTGGACAGGATTTCTCTTGCCAATGAAATAAGAATAATTCAGGCATATTTGATCAAATTTCTTCCCTTTAACCCTTTATCTAACACAAAAAGCAGACGACACTTGCAAACAAAATTCTTGAATAACTCATTTTTTTGTCTCAAAAACATAAGTTATGACCTGTCATTGAAACGAGATTGATGAAAAATAATGAAAATTAATTGGCGATTTTTTAGAACAGCGCTGGTCGGTTTTTACCATTACGTTGGGTAATGGGTTAACAGACATGAGCCCAAGCCAGAAAAAAATGTTCTGAAGTCAAAGCTCTTGAAAAATAAGAGTCTTGATCAAGTTTGTAACTGGTGGAGATCAAGCTCATTCCACTGAGGGGCCATAACCTATGTTTTTGAGACAAAAAATAATGAAAATTAATTGGCAATTTTTGAGAACAGCACTGGCCAGTTTTGGCTGTTACATTGGGTAACAGGTTAATAGACATGATCCCAGGCCAGAAAACATTCTCTGAAGTCAAAGCTCTTGAAAAATAAGAGTCTTGATCAAGTTTGTAACTGGTAGAGTGCTAAAAGCCCATATTTGGGCTTTATTCTGAACTGCAGTTACCGCAAATTTAAAATCTTTAATTCTACAGATGTGCTTCATGTTGTCTTCGAAGTGAAATTATACAGTTTGTATGCATTTGCTGTGTTACAATTATTGGGAGCGTGCCTTTAAGATCTGTCACATAGATTCAATTATACAGACCAGACAATGGCTGTAAAACAATATCAATGGCTTGCTATCTGTGACCTTGACATTGATGATATGACCCTGGATCAAAGTCGCAACACACCTTTGAGGCATGAGCAATAATTGTACAAGTAAGAATAAGATCTGTCAATGATACCAAGTTTTATGGACCGGACAAGGGCTGTATAAAAATAGCAATGTTTTGCTATCTGTGACCTTCACCTTGATATGACCTTGGATCAAAGACACGACTCACCTTTGAGTCATGAGGAATAATTGTACCAAGTATGAATAAGATCTGTCAATCATACCAAGTTATGTGGACAGGACAAGGGCTGAATAACAATATCAAACTTTTACTGTCTGTGACCTTGACCTTGATATGACCTTCAATCAAAGTAGCGAAACACATTTGAGTCATGAGCAATAATTGTACCAAGTAAGAATAAGATCTGTCAATCATTCCAAATTATATGGAGAGGACAAGGGCTGTATAACAATATCAAAGTTTTGCTGTCTGTGACCTTGACCTTGATGATATGACCCTGGATCAAAGTCAAGACACACCTTTGGGTCATGGGCAATAATTGTATCCAGTATGAATAAGATCTGTCAATCATACGTTATATGGACCGGACAAACAGTGAGAGTGAAAAGTAAGTTTTTCTGTCACCTGGCACATAACATATTATAATTCACGACTCACTGTCTTTTGATAATACATATTGTTAAAAAGTTTCCTAAAATTTTTTTAGTTATTTAGTTAAGCGGTTATGTCCCGGAAAAATGAAATGTTGAATAGACAGCCAATGGATGATGGATGGATGATGTATGGACAACAGACAAATCATTACCAGTAAAGCTCTGCTGACACTTGTCAGGTGGAGCTAAAATTTTAAAACATATTTAGAAAACATTATGTTGTCATAAACTGCCCCTATTCACCCCCAGATTACAGTATTCATAATGCACATGCTGGTATGATCCAATAAGTCTTTAGATTAAAACTCTTGCCATCTGATTGGACGAGACCTTGCATAGTTTTTTCTATGTTTATGGCTCCAATAGCAAGTTACCATTTGACGTCACCAAGTGAAATATTTGAAATGAGGTTGCCTGTTTCGCAATTATTCCATCAACAGATTGACTTGAAAACTGCTTCATTTTTGTAGTTTTCACATGTTCGGCAGAAGAAACGCATGTGCAGCAGGCAATGATTTGATGATGTGTTATTTAAATTACAAATCATTTATGATTTGAACTAAGATGGAGTGACCTTGACCTTTATCTGATTTATTGATTAATTGTCCAGTGATATTGTGGGGTAGACAAGAGGCTTATTGATTCACAGTTAAAACTAGAAGTCCTGTCATGAAATGCGTACAAATAGCACGTCGATCTGCACGTTCATCTTCGCGTTATGACCATAGTAAGGCTATCAAATTCTGTACATATGGCCTGAGCACAAGAAACACAACACAACCCGGAGGTCAATTGGCAGAAACATTGCCTGTGTTTGCTATGAGTAACCAGGACAACCTGCCGTGCTTTGGATGCCATTCGATATGACAATTGCGTGCAATTCCTATGTGCAATTAAGCCTAGATAAGCGCACAGTTCCTGACAGGGCTTCTAGTTTTAACTGTAGCTTGTCATCGTTAAAAGTTGCCTTGTTCATTTCACGATGTGGGTTTTGGGCTATGGGAAGGGTCTTATTGGAAGATACTGGTGCAATGCAACTTTCACGTAACATAGGGCCATAAAATGGTCTCCAATATAGGGAGGGCTACACATGCTATAAATGCCCCAGATTCACTCTTGACATGATGAATGTTGCAACATTTTCTCAGAGGGTGGGGAAAGTCTGAACTAGGACCCTCCAGTCATTACCCCCTCTTCCCCTTTCCATTCCGGGAAGTGGGAATCGGGGGTAACGACCAGAGAGTCCTAGTTAAGACTAAGAGAGAACCCAGACCCCCACCCCTCCCCAACAGCCATCCAAGTATCATGTTTGCCACCCTCTCCAAAAAAAAACAACCAACAATTAGCTGAGGCACCCCCTATTATAGAATCCTGGCTATGTGCCTGGGTATAAGGCCTTGGAAAACGCATACATTCATTAAGTATTCATGGAAATTTTTAAGTAATACTGACCTGTCTTGCAGAAAAATAATCAAGCCATCTTGTTAGATGTTGTGCATACAATCCAGGATTGAGACACCGGTTTCTTAAATTCTGCAACCTTCTTGGAGAATCTTCAGTAGCAGTAATAACATCATAAAATGTAAAATTCATTGACATGGGGTCTTTGTGTGCTCTCATGTGCTAAAATAAGGAAAATGAAAAAATTTGCTTTTCAACATCCATGTGTACATATGCAGTGAGTTTTAACATGCCTTGTAGTTGGTATGTGATATGAAAGACTCAGTTCACACTTGGAAATATCATACAAATGTCGGATCTCAGCAGACATCACTTTAATATATAGCCAGTTTGTTTGACTGCTTGTTTGTTTATTTATTGGGATTTAATGACACTTTCAACAGCTCATATTGTGTCCGACAGTTCTACAGGTGGAGGAAGCCAGAGTTCCAGAAGAGAACCATCTAACAGTGGCGAGCAACTGTCCGATTCTCAAAACTTACTAACCTGGCACAAGAAGAGTTAACAGCAGTTGAAGGCAAGTGCACCATCAACAACGTACATTACGCCTTAGTACACAGTTACTTACTCCTGACTACCCATGTGGGGGCACAGTGGGGCTGTGTACTAAGAAGGCATACTGCACGTTAATGGTGCTCTTGTCTTGAAGGCCAATGCTCACTGGTTCTCTCTGGGTACTGCGGCTTCCTCCACTCGTAAAACAGTCAGACACAAGTGACCCCGACTGTTGAAAGTGGCATTAAACCCCAATAAATTATACCCACAAAATAGAACTTGTTTAACAAGAATGATTTAGTTTAGAGCTGGGAGGTTTTAATTTTTCAGATTCAACTTTAGTTCAGTCTCAGGAAGAAACCTTTGTTTCAGTGCAGTTTTTCCGTGTTAAGAATATATTGTAAACCAATACCAAAATATTGTCAATCCCCCAACCCGCCAAAGATTTTCTATGGCAAAAAAGGGCCATAACTCTGGAACAAATGTGTTAAGAAACTCACGCTACACAGGTATTTTTCCCCATGATGCTCTATCACAACACCAAATATCATTCAAATCGAAGTAGCAGTGACCGAGATACAAGGGAAAATGTTGGCACGGATGGACAGACAGATGGATGGATGGATGGACTGACAGACAGAGGTCTCCACTAGATACCCCTTCAACTTTTCAAGTCGGGGGTATAATAACACATCGGGTAGCCTTACCTTGGAAAAATCCCTAAGAATTTGTTTGACACCACTCACTACGAAAAGCCTTGTCTGCAAGTACTAACTTCCCCTTCATCATTATTAGGGGTACTAGGGGATCAGTTGCTAAGCCTATTAAGTCACAAAAAATATTAATTACGGTAACAAAAGAATAAAGTTCATCTAATCTATGTTGTGTTATCATTGTCGTATTTTCTCCCTTATCGTCTGGTGGACGAGTCATTAAAGGAGAAAATGTAACTATGAGAACACGATGTATTCACCCCTTTGTCCGATGGACTAAGCCACTCATCCAGTTCCCTCCCAGTAAGATAGTTTGATCAGTTTTCGCACAAACAAACATAAGCAGAGAAACTTTCTTTGAACAAACTTTGATGAAATTTATTTATTTATTTATTTGGATTCAACGACTTTTTCAACAGTCAGTTGCCAGGTGGCAGATGACAGGTGGTGGATGACAGATGGTGGATGACAGGTGGTAGCAGATGATGACAATATCCCACATTGACTTTCAGTCAGGCGAGCTAAAAAGTTTTATGCAAAGACAAACAGACAAGTTAAAACAGCATTGTCACAGTTTTCAAAGATTTTTCAGGACCTTTTGAGCCAAAATCAAGGATTTTACAGTCGACAAAATATTCACTCAGCAAAATTTAACAGAAAGGAACAATTTATAAGTCATCAGAATTAGTGATAACTTTTCTAACTGTAGTGGACTGCCTACTTCACTTAACCCTTTACCCAATGCAGATAATTTCAGAATTTATTATTTTAAATATCACTTTTTAAATTTTTTCAAAAAAATTCAACAAAACCATATCATGCGACCCCTCTTTCGTTCCAAAGAGGGGTCACATGATATGGTTTTGTTGAAATTTGTCGAAAAATAATATTTTTTTCAGCTGCTTAAGTTGCATATTATGCGGGCGGATGCGGGCGATTCGTTAGGTAAAGGGTTAACCCCTACACGCTGATGTCGTAATGGACAAGTTGAGGGTTAATAGAGAGACTACTATAACAAGTGTCCAGTCAGCATTAAGCCTGCATGTACTGCATTTATTATCCTTGCAAACTGACTCCGTAGCCGAACTATTGCAGTGTATCCAATTGGGAATCATTTCCAAGGAATTGGATATCCATTCAAAGGAACTGCAGACCTTTTCAAGGACTTTCCAGAACTGTTTTTGGACAGAGCCAATTTTCTAGGACTTTCAAGGCCTTGAAAATTAACTTTAAAATTTAAGAACTTGAAGGTTTTCAAAGACCTGTGCCAACCCTGAGAAACCAGAAAACCTGCCTCCACATTAACCTCTTCCCACCTATCTAAACATATACTACTCAAAGTTTGCTAAGCACCAAGTATATCCAACTACCTGTTTTACGTTTTGGTTGAAATATTGTGATGAAAAGTGTATATATATTTTATTTAATTATATCTTTAATGATTTAAGTATAGAAATTAAAATTTTATTCGTGTTTGACATTCTTTTTTAGCTTTTGAATATGATAACCATGGAAAGTTAAAAAATTTATAGTAATTTATATATTTTTTCTACTTACCAATGACCCAGACTTAGCTGGTGCTAACTCTAACAAAACCAGGGCCAAACACAAATTTTGCCCCCCAATCCCCAAAATTTGCATCCAAAACCAAAAGAAATCATGTCCTATAGGACCTCCATACTTCGCCCCTACTGCGCATGCGCAGTGTCAAGGACGTCCCGAAATTGGCGCCAATTATCATTCTTACTGGCAGTGCCTGGTCAGCGCTATGTACTCAGCGGGGAGGCAAGAGTTCCCAACTCCTGGGAGGGCCATCCCTGTCTGGGTCATTGGTAAGTATAAAAAATATATAAATTACTATAAATTTTTTAACATTTTTATACTGTACCAATGACCCAGACTTAGCTGAATAGTAAAAAGGCTGGAGGGCCTAGGACATAGAGGAAAATCCAATAAGCTCAACTATACAATAAAGAGGTAACCCCTTAAGGAGAAAAGGAGTATTAGGCTTTACATGTATCTTTCTTATTTAATATTAAATTAGAAAGATACAATACCCTTTATAATTGAGCACAATAACATTCATGTTCTCTATTAACATCCAGTATAACCCTTATACTAATTATTTTTAAAGTAAGCCAATAAATAAAGTAGTCCAGAGAATTGAGACTCTTTATAATCTTTTAAAAGTGTCCGAGTATTGTATATTAAAGCCCGTTTGACACTTGACATATACAAATGCTTCACACCGAGCTACACTTTAAAAATATGACATGAATGAATTTTAACATTAATATTACACTTTAAAACCATCCCGGAAGCGACTCAGAAATACTGACTTTGGAGGAGGCATTCCCTTGCTTTTCACTATAAAGCAGGTGACCTAAGGGGCGTCCGACCGGTTGTCCCGGCCCGAAGGACATCCCGAATGAGAGTCGAAACCTTGACGGTCTCTCGAATAAGACCAAGAGGACGCACCGGAACCTCTATAGGAACCTCTCTTGGGCGCATTAGACCCAGAAGTGCCTGTCTTATTCTTGTCTGCCGTATCCGACTTCTTAGAAGCAGATTTGAACAACAGAGAATCCGAAGCTTTCTTTGTAATTTTATCATAAATAGCAGAAAGCTTGCCGTCAAAGAGAAGTTCTCCGGAGACCGAAGCGACTCTGAGAGAGTTCTTCACCTTAGTATCCACGAGTGTGGATGTAGCTAGGGCTGCGTCACGTCTAACCAACTCCAGGTTTGCCACTGAAAGGGCGGAGTTACACGTGGAATAAGCTACTGCCCTTGAAAGAAGTCTTAAAGAGGATTGTATATCCTGAAATTCTTTCCCTTGAAGGCGCAGTGATAACGCCTTAGTAAGGTGATCTGCGTAAGATAAGGCATCTAAACTGGCTCTGTTAGACGAAATAGCTGTTTCCAACACCGCGGTTGGAATAGAAGCCGACGACGGTAATGATAGCTCTAAGTCTTCCGCCTCGTCGTCCATACGCAGAGGAACTCTCGGAATACCCTGTCCTGCCGTGTCGAATTTATTCCTTGCATTAATGAAAGGCAGGTTGAGAGTATTAGCGGACAAGAAACCTGCTTTCCCCGTTCTGGAAGCAAGTTTAAATATAGCGTCGTTCAATAATTCAAATGTTCTTGCAACATTATTGGACTGCGACGGAAACTCGGGAGCGATGTCCCTGAACCGCTCAAAAAATTCAGAGTCCAATGACGCTATAATCCTCTTGTCCGGAAGCGCAGCAGTCTGGCCCGACGGAACAACTTGAGGGAGAAAGTGCCGAATGAAGTCCACGGCAGCTTTATGTTGTTCCGAAAGGGATAGCTCCAAATCATCCGTATCCCTTTCACCATCCGGTCGGACCTCACGATGCTCCCGGTCGTCCGCCCCCGATGCTTCGGCGGAGCGTACCGACCCAGCGCCGTCGGATAATTCCCGATCCGACACCGTTTCTGTCGGCTGCTGGGATGCTGCGATAAGCTGTGCTATCTGCACAAGTATGTCCGGCGTCGAAACCTGCGGAGGCGCAGTCTTTCGCTGCTTCGCCGAGGGCAGCTCCGCATCAGATGGCTCCCGCATACTTTTCCTATGCGAACGTCCGGAGTCCATCGGTCTCGTGTCCCTGGCTGCCGGATGGTGTGACCTGGTCGCCGAAGAATCCCTGATCGGCGAAGCTGGTAAGATATCGGCGGTCACGCAGCCAAGGTGCGGTCGTGTGCGCTGACGAGAAGAAGAAGCCTGAGCAGTCTCCGCGGACTGCCTATACAACGGAGCGTCCCGAGCGACGGACGTATGCTCCGCTTGTGACACATTTTGTACCACAACATCTGGTCCCAGATGTTGTTGTACGAGAGAAGGGCCTCTCTCGCTCGCGGCCCGGCTGGACCTGGACGAGCTAGGAACCGGACTCAAAGGCTTCCTCCGATCTCGCCTACTATCCGCCGTCACTGGGTGTGCACATTGAATGTTTATAGTACTTGCATCACCCGACATTTCCTCCTGGACCGCATCGGACGAACCCGGCTGCCGAACCATTCGGTGAATGGACGCTACACCGGGCGAGCTAGCGGACGACATTTGTTTAATCTCCATGAGCACTTTTGCCGCTAGCTCTGTATTCACTTGTGACGACGGAAGTGCACTTGCAGAAGATAACATGGAAACATCACCCTGTTCTTGTTCCTCTGAAATAGAAACTGAGAAAGTAGAGTGACCTTGCGGAGAAAGAGCCGGCATAGCCCTTTCTCCAGTAACAACATACCGTGACACACGTTTCCAATGTTTGTCATCCCAATATTGACATATAGAACAGGGATTAGTGTGAGAACACTGACTACAATTAATACAATGATCATGAAAGTCAGAGGAAGATTTCTTCCCATTACAATTTGAACAATATCCTTTCATTGTGAAAAGTCAACAAGTCCTAGTTACTCGCACAAACCCCTGACACAAAGATACATAATAACATGATCCATAAATAATGAAAAAACAATTGCAAAACAAAATAATTTTGAAGAAATATTTTTTCAGCGAAGCCCAAGTTTCTGAAAAGTAACGTTGAGCCCCGATGGATCCGATGGCTAAGTGTGGTCAAAAATTTTAAATTTATATTAAATAATTAATGAGACACTTACGGATAATAGAAATGTATCTTATAATGAGATAAACTACACCAAAGGCAAACAACCCCCCTCAAAAAAGGCTGTTGCCAATGTAAACAAACAGTGTAAAACACCAGAAAACATAACTCCAGGCACTGAAAAAACTGGCCTGAAATCAGTCATCAAAATTACACTCTATCTGATGCAAGACAGAGACTCCCAGGGGAGAATCTGCAGAACATCAGATGGAAGATGCAGAACACAATGTTTATACACCCATGGGTGAAAACGTAACTATGGGGAAAATAACAGAAAACATTCTGTAACCAAGCAACTCTCCCAAGAGAATTTTAGAAATGAACTTTCTCAAAAATATGCCAAAAGCATGGGAGAATTACAAGGGGGGACTTAGAAGGCCAGGGGAGAGGAAACACTGAATAAGCAGTGCAACATTTTAGCAAGAATGACAACAAGAGGCCCATGCCTCGAAAATAGGCAACTTAACATAATTTCATAAAAAATTTTAAGTACAGCCCTGATTATTTTTTGTCACTCCTTTTTCCTCTCCTCCTTCTATATCCTCCTTAGAATCACCATTTCTCCAAAAATTACATGTCTGGCATCCTTTAAACTGAGATTTACAAGCACAAAGATCAGTGAGATGTTGACTGATGAAGGGCCAAACAGAGAATGATAATTGGCGCCAATTTCGGGACGTCCTTGACACTGCGCATGCGCAGTAGGGGCGAAGTATGGAGGTCCTATTGGACATGATTTCTTTTGGTTTTGGATGCAAATTTTGGGGATTGGGGGGCAAAATTTGTGTTTGGCCCTGGTTTTGTTAGAGTTAGCACCAGCTAAGTCTGGGTCATTGGTACAGTACAAAAATATGGATATTATTGGTAAAAGAGGAAATTTTTCAAATTTGCCAAAAAGTTGACAGAGCGAACTGGTATATGTTCAATATCGAGTATGAGACCCATTACTGTTAATTACAGCTTGACAAAGCCTTCTCATGCTCCAAATCAGGTTCCTGGTGGTCCTTTGTGGGATGTTGTTCCATTCTTGGACCAGCATGGCACCAAGCTCCTGGACACTTCGTGGCTGAACTGGACTGGCTGAAATTGCAAGCTGCAACTCATTCCAGACATGTACGACTGGATTGAGGTCAGGGGATCTTGCTGGCCAGTCCATACGCTCAATCCCCTCCCTCTGTCAGTACTCCCCGACAGCATGGGCAACATGAGGACTGGCATTATTGTCCATCAGAATGAATCTATCACCCACTGCACCTGCATACAATCTGACATAGACATCTAGGATCTCATCAATATACCGCTCTGCAGTCAATG